>CM022399.1:6108373-6172401 GCA_011833715.1 Carcinoscorpius rotundicauda | reverse complement strand
TTGCAACAGTGAACAAAATATAGGTGGCGTAATAAATTCCCCTGTAAGTATTTTGGTGATTTTGTTTTTCATACTCAATAACGAATAAGATATCTCAGGAAGAAGATACTGACCGATGGATCCTTTGCAGCAGTAAACAACGTTTACAAAACAGGCCTGTAGATATTACATTAAAATTACATGTAACATTCAAGTCTATATGGGATACAATTGAAGTATTATGTTTCTCAGATTATTTAATTTTATGTTAGAATAACTAATTGAATTTGTAAAAACCTTTCAAAGGAAGCTCGAATTTTGTTCGTTGTGAATAAAGGTATCATTGGATCGCGATTTTAACATTTAAATTACGGTGTGAAACAATTTTAAATCTTTTAAACAGTCAGGTAAAGCGATCTCACACATGACAAGCACTTTGCCTCCTGAGCTTAAGAAATGCCGAAAGAGCCATTTACTGAAAATTCTCTTTTTGTTTTCATCTCAGAAATCAACAACAACTTATAACAAACAATTAAAATAAAGCAATCAATAAACTTTTATATTTAGGCTTAAGTTTGTTACTGAAAAATGTGCCATATTTCAAAATTCCTGTAAGACATTTTAGCCCAGACAACAAGTGCATTTTAAAACAAAACTAAATCAAAATAAGAAGTAGAAGGCTCAGCATCTTTAAAAACTAACAATAACAACAATAAACATATTTCATGACGTTTTAGAACGATTCAATCGTTATATATTCTGTTTCATCAAAGTACGATGAATTTTGGTTTGAACGTCGAGCAAAGTTTCACAACAGTTGTCTGAGATAGCTATCTTTTATTTAGTAGTGAAAGCTTAGAGGGAAGGCAGTTAGTCACCATTAACCACTGCTAACTTTTAAGTTACTATTTTACCAGCAAATAGTTGGTTTACAGTCACGTTATAATGGCCTCCCGGTTGAAATGGCGAGTATATTTAGTGGGAAAAATATTTGAACCCATGACTCTCAGATTGTAAGGCCAACGCCCTAACCAGCTGACCATGCTGAGCCGTCCAACAGGGACTGAATATATCAAGCAGTCCAACAATAAGCCATCTTCAAGAAAAAAATACTTGCAATATTTTTACACTACACGTAAAGACTTCTTATTTCACACAAAAAGGCTATTTATATAGTCTGCACCAACACCTGCAGTTCCTTTGTCAGTCTTTCTTCATACAGGGTCTCCAATAGGGCTTCACAGAATCCCTTGTCTCCATCTTGAGTTGTATGTTGGCACAGTAATCATTGCACTTGTTTCTTCATACAGGGCCTCCGGTGGGGCTTCACAAGATCCCTTGTCTTCATCTTGAGTTGTATGTTGGCACAGTAGTCATTACACTTCTTTCTTCATACAGGGTCTCCAGTAGGGCTTCACAGGATCCCTTGTCTTCATCTTGAGTTGTATGTTGGCACAGTAGTCATTGCACTTGTTTCTTCATACAAGGCCTCCAGTAGGGTTTCACAGGATCCCTTGTCTTCATCTTGAGTTGTATGTTGGCACAGTAATCATTGCACTTCTTTCTTCATACAGGGCCTGCAGTAGGGCTTCACAGGATCCCTTGCCTTCATCTTGAGTTGTATGTTGGCACAGTAGTCATTGCACTTGTTTCTTCATACAGGGCCTCCAGTAGGGCTTCACAGGATTCCTTGTTTTCATCTTGAGTTGTATGTTGGTACAGTAGTCTTTGCACTTCTTTCTTCATACAAGGCCTCCAGTAGGGTTTCACAGGATCCCTTGTCTTCATCTTGAATTGTGTGTTGGCACAGTAAGCAGTGCACTTCTTTTTTCTTCTTCACAATCAGTTTGTTATTTACATCGACATCCTTGTACGTTTCATCCACATCAAATGGTCTTTTTCTTCTGTAACAAAGTCACTGTCTTCTGGTTCTTCATCTATGAAAGCCACACCTGCCATGTCCATCTTTGCCTCAGTACCCGCACCCAACACGTATTTCTTCTTTAAATACCTCTTCAACAGAATTGCATGGTAAACCTTGGTTGTCCCGCTTACTTTTATTTTATGATGCATTATGCTAACCACTTCCTGTTCTAGAAATGGTCCTCTCTACTGCTGGGTGAGTTTATGTTGATTGTGGGCAGCAGAAGTAAGATCTTTTGTTTCTCCTCACAAGTTGGACGATTGACCTTATTGTTATACAAGCACTTCCTACTGCTTTGATGTGTTTAGCTTCTCCAGTAGAAATGCTTTAATAGGTCCAGTTCAATAATCCTTTCCGGTCCTCTGTTATGTCAGTCACTTTCTAGTTTATATTGTGCTTGATAGAGCATTGTCCTGAAGTTTCTTCTTGGAATTTTTCATTCGCATAAACCTACATATGGAATGTCACATTTTAATAAGTGCAATGGCTTGATGTCTTGCTTTATTTTCTTCCATAGAGCTCTAATGATGACTGCAGATATCACATCAGTCTTTTTTTTTTTTTCAAATAACTTCTACTTGGTATGTTTCCAATCACTAACTCGTATATTAACGCCTTCATACACATGGCTTCGAGATTTCCTACATAATATGGAGTATTCACTATTATTTTTTCAATGGAAAACTTTCTCACTGTCCCATCAATTAACATACACTTTGGCTGTCATCTGGTTATCAGATACTTGAATGGCCCTTACTGTTGCATTATTGCACGCAGTGTCTTATAGGAATTTTTCTTTCTTGTCTCTGACCTATTGGCATGCTGTGAGTTGTCGTCACTTTTCGTCGTTTGTCACATACTCCAATCAATTCTGAAGCTGTTACTCTATCTATTGACTTCATTTGTCAATTAGTCGAACAGCCATCAAGCATAGAAACGACACCTCCTTCTTGTGGTAAGTGTGGCACGTTTTCTTGATTGTTTCTTTTAGCAGCAGCATCCATGGCGTCAGTCTCTCTTTTGTTGTTTCGTACCAGCACTATCATTGTAAGTAGCTCCAATTTCTTTATTTTGAAATTTCTGTTTGGATTTGCTGATCCAGACTCCATTGTCTTTCTTGGGTTAATCTTCTTTCTGTTTGGTGGGTTGGCGGTTTCATCTTATGTCTTATTCTCTTCACTTTCACTTGCTCCTTTCCTTCTATATTCTCTTCACTTCCACTTCCTCCTTTCCTTCTATATTCCCTACACTTCCACTTGCTCCTTTCCTTCTATATTCCCTACACTTCCACTTGCTCCTTTCCTTCTATATTCCCTTCACTTCCACATGCTCCTTTCCCTCTATATTCTCTTCACTTCCACTTCCTTTTTTCCTTCTATATTCTCTTCACTTCCATTTGCTCCTTTCCTTCTATATTCTCTTCACTTCCATTTCCTCTTTCCTTCTATATTCTCTTCACTTCCACTTGCTCCTTTCCTTCTATATTCTCTTCACTTCCACTTGCTCCTTTCCTTCTATATTCTCTTCACTTCCACATGCTCCTTTCCTTCTATATTCTCTTATTATTTCTCTCTTATGTCTTAATATCTTATATTTTCTTGTCTTCTTTTGGTCTTTTTTTCCTTTTAATTCTATAACAAATTATCCAAGTTCGACATCTTTGAGTCCAATATCCACATCTTGCTCTTCATTTATCAAACTTTGTTGACATGATCAAAAAGCGTGATCGTAATTTCTAAACTGTTTTTACCACCAATACCATTTTGAGTATATAGGCCAACTTATTTCCATTATCTTTCCCTCCTTCTTCTACCACCGTTTATTACTGCGTAATCCTGGCTGGCTCGCCAAATTTCATGGTTACAGGTGTAAATGGGCTAGGATTCTTCTATGGTAAGTACTTGTGATCTGTTGGTTATAAATTCGAGCAATAAAAGGACAGCGTACAATTCACTTGTTTTAAAATAATATATTCAAAATAAGTCAAACACATGTACACAAGAATTTTAGGATATCATAATTTTATTGAAACTCTAAATAATCATATTTTCAAAGATCCACACAGGCTGGTTCAACTGCTTTAGAACCAAATTGACAAGACAAATAATTTTCCTCTACTCTGATGGAAATAATCCACTTATATTACCTCGTGAATTACCACAATTATATTTTGAGCTTTAAATAATTATCTGCTTTTACTCAAAGTCTACATAGGCGGGATTAATTACTTTAGAACTCCAGTAACAATAGAAATTATCCTTTCTATCTGTTACAAAACAATGTAAAACACTACAGAAATGACATGTTAAAATTAATCACTCATATTGCAGTTAACGTCACGTTTTCTTTCACTAACTAACTTTTTGAGATTAAAATTCACTTGGCTTGTGCTAACTTGGTCGTCTATTTTTATACATTTTTTCCAGCTGAGGCCTTTCGACAAACTACAAGACGCTATAATGTAACAGTCAGTGGGAAAAAAAGTTCCAAGAAATATTTTATCAATGAATAAATAGTAAAACAGTTCATACACATACAACACACAACCGAGTTAAGTAACTATGTGTTGTAAATATCGTATTTAAAATAATTCATGGTGTTAGAAAAACAGGTAGGTTCAAGAAAGAAGTCTTGATAAATAATGAATAAAAACCCTAGTGCTTTCGAAAGGTTCATAGTACTATTCTGTTTCTTCATACAATTTGGGGTAATCGTTCTCAAATGATCATTCCAGTTACCTAACAGATGGATTAAGGTGACACATTATTTCTTCACACCGGTTTATGACCTAATTTTTATATACCAAGTGTCTTCTTTTCTATCCGGTTATTTTTCGTACTTAGTGACCTACAGACATCACACGTCAGGGTGATTTGTGTTGTTTGTTTTCATTCTCTCAGACAGGAAAT
The DNA here is from genome assembly GCA_011833715.1 of Carcinoscorpius rotundicauda. Taxonomy (NCBI): domain Eukaryota; kingdom Metazoa; phylum Arthropoda; class Merostomata; order Xiphosura; family Limulidae; genus Carcinoscorpius; species Carcinoscorpius rotundicauda. The sequence goes on along the minus strand of CM022399.1, from coordinate 6,167,589 downwards.
GAGTTCTGTCTTTTCCTCCAGTCCATTGTTCACTATTTCTCCTTATGTCCAATCAGATTTCGGTTATATTCCGAAGATGTCTTGAAGCATTCTCTCAGACAGTAAATGAGTTCGGTCTTTTCCTCCAATGTATTGCTCACTATTTCTCCTTATGTCCAATCAGATTTCGGTTATATTCAGAAGATGTCTTGAAGCATTCTCTCAGACAGTAAATGAGTTCTGTCTTTTCCTCCAATCTATTGTTCACTATTTCTCTTTATGTCCAATCAGATTTCGGTTATATTCAGAAGATGTCTTGAAGCATTCTCTCAGACAGTAAATGAGTTCGGTCTTTTCCTCCAGTTCATTGTTCACTATTTCTCTTTATGTCCAATCAGATTTCGGTTATATTCAGAAGATGTCTTGAAGCATTCTCTCAGACAGTAAATGAGTTCGGTCTTTTCCTCCAATCTATTGCTCACTATTTCTCTTTATGTCCAATCAGATTTCGGTTATATTCAGAAGATGTCTTGAAGCATTCTCTCAGACAGTAAATGAGTTCGGTCTTTTCCTCCAGTTCATTGTTCACTATTTCTCTTTATGTCCAATCAGATTTCGGTTATATTCAGAAGATGTCTTGAAGCATTCTCTCAGACAGTAAATGAGTTCGGTCTTTTCCTCCAATCTATTGCTCACTATTTCTCTTTATGTCCAATCAGATTTCGGTTATATTCAGAAGATGTCTTGAAGCATTCTCTCAGACAGTAAATGAGTTCGGTCTTTTCCTCCAGTCCATTGTTCACTATTTCTCTTTATGTCCAATCAGATTTAGGTTATATTCAGAAGATGTCTTGAAGCATTCTCTCAGACAGTAAATGAGTTCGGTCTTTTCCTCCAATCTATTGCTCACTATTTCTCCTTATGTCCAATCAGATTTCGGTTATATTCAGAAGATGTCTTGAAGCATTCTCTCAGACAGTAAATGAGTTCGGTCTTTTCCTCCAATCTATTGCTCACTATTTCTCTTTATGTCCAATCAGATTTCGGGTATATTCAGAAGATGCATTGTAGACTTTATTGCTTGCACCTATACCTTAATTTTGGGTCTTAATGGGTTCCTTATCTTATTTTTACAGGATTCCAAACTGTGGTTGTGTTTCACAGACAGATGTGCTTTTATCAAACAGATTTCACACCAACAACCACTATTTGACTATAATTACTTCTGGTTGCAACAGGCTCTATAGAAATGAGGAGTTCCATAAGACCACGTAGAAGCTCACCAGGTGGTGCTACTGTATCATGTTGGACACTCATGGACTTATATCACTCGTGCTTTATTAAGTTAAGACAATAATACGAATGGTAAGAAACGTACAGGAAATAACATGATTGTCAAACACAAACAGAGGTAGGTAATAACTGAACGTTATACAATCATTTGAAAAAATTAGGACACCGTATGAAAGCCTGTGTAATTTCGTAACATTTTTGGACATATAGATATTTATCCTTAATTGTAACAATACTGAGAGATTATAGGAATATAACTCTTAAACTATTAAAACTGAAGAAAAGACTTTAAGATCTTCTGTAAATGTCATGCTACAAAAATGCACATTCGAACTGAGGAAAAAATTAGGACATCCTACCCCCTAATAGCTAGTGTTAACCCATTTGGCTGAAATAACTGCAGTGAGATGCTTCTTGTAGCCATCAACCAGTCCCTGACATCGGTATGAAAAAGGTTTGCTCCACTCTTCAATGCAGAATTCTGTCAGCTGTGCGATGTTTGAGGGGTTTCTTACATGTACAGCCTGTTTAAAGTCACCTCACAGTATCTCAATGGGATTCAAATCTGGGCTCTGACTCGGCCATTTCAGGACTCAATTTCTTAGTTTTCAGTCAATCCTTGGTGGATTAACTGGTATGTTTTTGTCATTGTCGTGTTGCAGGGTCTAGTTCCGCTTCCGCTTTAATTTTCTTACAGATGGTCTCAAATGATCCTCAAGCACCCTCTGATACACAGTAGAATTCATGGTGGATTCTATGATTGTAAGCTGTCCAGGTCCTGCTGCAGAAAAGCAGCCCCAAACCAAGACACTTCCTCCTCCATGCTTCACAGTTGGTATGAGGTTCTTTTCTTGGAATGCTGTATTTGGTTTATGTCAAGTATGTCTTCTGTTCTGGTGTCCAAATAATTCAATTTTGGACTTATCTGTCCAAAGAACATTATTTCAAAAGTTCTGGTCTTTGTCTACATTCTCTCTGGCAAACTTCAGTCTGGTCTTGATGTTTCTCTTAGACAGCAAAGGTTTCTTCCTTGCACACATTCCATGCAAGTTAAACTTGTGCAGTTTCTTTCTGATTGTAGAGACATGCACTTTCACAACAACAGTAGCCAGAGCCTGCTGTAGGTCCCGTGATGACATTTTAGGGTTTCTGGAGACCTCTTTTAGCATTTTGCGGTTTGCTCTGGAGGGTAACTTGCTTGGACGACCAGACCTGTGCATGTTAGCAGTTGTTTTGAAAGCCCTCCACTTGTTGACTATTTTCCAGACATTGGAATGGCTGATTTCAAAATCTGTTGATATTTTTTAAATCCCTTACCAGACTCATAAGCTGCCACAATTTTCTTTCTGAAGACCTCAGGCAGCTCTTTTGCTCTCATTTTGAATTTATTTACAACAAATAAAACAGGACACAAAGGCAAGACATGAAATATATACAAGTGAAAAACATTAAATACATACAAACATACAAAGCGAGAGCGGAGGCAGGATCTCCACTCGACCCCCACCAACGCACAAAGGGACGAAACGTCTGGTCGCCAGAGATGGTAAAACGTTCCGGAACCCAAGTGCTGGTAGTCCGCATCAAGGCAGAGTAACAACCTATATCTGGCTCTTCCCAGCATCAAAAAGTACGACATCGGAGCCTGCTCGAAGACCAACTTGTTCCAAACAAGCCAGATGACGTACTTAAAAATGGTTAGAGTGTATTAAAAGGAAAAGGCCAGGGACCAGTACATGATACGGTCTGGTCTCTGCAGAGAGACGCCGGACCCACAAAATGCTAGCAACTCTCTCCGAGATTTCTGCCAAGTTGGACAGAGGACCAACCTGTGCAGGACAGACTCCACCTGAGTGTGACACAACTCACTATAGCTCCAGATGTATGAACGCTCCCTCAGTGGCAGGAGGTTATGCACAGTTGAAAGCCTGGAGGTAGCTGTCAACGTGGTGCAGTGCAACGTGGCCCCAAACAACGTCCCACGGAATAGCAGGTTACATTCAGAGATCAGCAGGTGGTAGAGGGAAAGGAAGTCCCTCGGTACGTCGACACCCCCGTATCGCTGTCAACATACCAAGAAGGAGGGTTAAAACATTGGTGTCTACAGGCTCAAAGGAACACCAAAGAGCCTGCGGCTCATGCCAACCAAGAATCTCGTGAGGTGGCAAGAAGACAAACAGCAAAAGGTAGCAGACAGAAGAAGGTAAAGACACTGTGTCCAAACACATGCCCAGACCATCCCTGCGAGGCGGCAGCGCTTAGGAGTGCTGAGACGCCGCCTCAAACTTGCCACCCCAGAGAAAGGCATAGACACGGTGTTCGATGGCTTGTGCAGTTCAGTCGTCGAGAGTAAGGACAGCCCCAGACCAAAGAGAGGATCCTCCTCCTCACCACCTCTGCTCTGCTAAACAGGTTAACAGGGCAGAAGCGGCAATCGTGCACTGCCGAACAAACACGCTAAACCACCCCTCCGAAGCAGCCCCAAAGTCCACGAGAAAATGAATCTCGAAGCAAGTGATCGGGGATATTCAGCTGAGCGGCACTGGCTCGAGAGCAACGATGGACGATGGCCAGAGCTGCACCTAACGATGTGAGGTTCTCGAGGAACAGGTTCACATCGTCCGCGTGCTCAACATACATCACGCACGAACCCAACTGCATCTGGAAGCCACGCATCGAGATCGAGTTATAGAAATGAGAAAGCAGGCACTCGATAACCGACAAATAAAGTGTCGGGGACAACGGGTAGCCCTGACGAACCCCCTGTAAGATGGAAAAGGAAGATTTCAGGTACCCATTAACCAGGAGACTGCTCGAAGCAGTTGCGTATAAGGCTTGCACGTACCAGAAAATACTGTAAAGAGGCCACACCTCTCCAGAACAAACCACAGAAAGCCAGGGTGAACTTTATCAAAAGCTTTGCTCTGACCGAGATACACAAAGACATCAGGTATATTCTGATCTGTGATGTAATGGAACAGGTCCCTGAGAAGCACCAGATTTTATCGGATACTTCTGCCCCACACGTCAAAAGTCTGAGTGCAGCGGACCAAGGAAGGCATGATTGCACTCAAATGGGCACACAGGATATAAGAAATCCACGTTCAGAATAGAAATGGGAGCCATGAGGAAAGATCTTCAGACTGGTTGGGATCCTTAGAGATAAGTGTAATTAGTCCATCCAGCGTTCCCAGTGGCAGAGATTCTGCAGCTAGACAGTTGTTAAAAAGTCAGATGGAGGAGGGTCCCACGACATGCCACACATGATGTAAAATTTCACCTTACAAAGGTGGACTTACCATGTGGCATGGACCAAATGGCCGACCAATACTCACCCAAGGAGACTGGTTTCACCAGCTGTTCGTGAAAGGAAGGGTCGAGGGAGGGCAAAAACCGAGTAATATTGTCCCACAACCCCATATCCATGGGTGAAGCTGAAAATAAACGGCGATAGTAGCCAAGGCACGCATCCAGAATGTCATAGATGGCAGATTACAATTGACCATTCTCCAACACCAGACTGGAGATGTGTCTGGTCTTAGCCATCTCCCGTGCATTGTACAGTGGAACGCTGGTGGCAGATCTGGGATCGAGTGACTCGATCAGACTAAAGACGCTCGTAGCACGAAACAGTTTGGAATTGCCCAAGTCAATGTCTAGACAGAACAATCAGTGATGTCGAGAAACCCACTTGTTGAGAACTTTTATATGCAAAAACGGCTCTTCTGGGCCCAGAAGAGCCGTTTTTGCATATAAAAGTTCTAGACAGAACGTCTCAATGTTCGAGACGACCCAGCGATTCATCGGTTCACCACGAAGCAAGGCAGCCATGGTGTCCTGCTTATCCTGCAAGGCCAGGCGGCGGGCCCGCGAAAGCCACATGCCAGCTTGCCTCAGCAAGGAGGCACAGGCCTCACTGAGACCTGACCACCAAGACAATAGAACAGAGCCTCCAGACAAGGGCAAGCAAAGCATCTCCATCCCCATCCTCGGCAAGGAAACGGAGGTTTGGGGGCGTGCGGCCTATTGAGGCTACCCGACCCCACTTTGCAGCACCGGCTGCCGACATCCGACCACCGCCGCTGAAGAACGATAACATCCAGACTGAAGTCCAGCAACAAAACGGGGCTGCAGGGCCCTCGTACCTCCCCACTGTCCTCACTCAATTTGGAGAAACATGGAAGACTGGGGAAGTCAAAGATGCTTATGAATGAGCTGGGTGACGACAGCTCGTCCAGCGTCGGGATCAGCACCAGCACGGTTTTGGGGGAGGAGGCCCCCACACCACCCGATAGGGAGGCCAAAGCCTCCACAGAGACAGGAGACGCCTCGAGGCCACCTTGGCAGTCCTGAACCCCCACAGTGGTTCCGTCCAAACCCGGGCCCGAAGGGCCACACACCTCGGGAAACGCGAGGTCGTGTGGTCACCACTACACACATCGCACATGACAGCACAGGCACATGTTTACATGTCCATATGCCTGACATATCCCGCACTGTGGGGTCTGGTAATCTTCCAACAGGTGGTCCTCCAGGCCACAGTGGCGACACAGACGACGCATGCCCGGGTGGTTACACATTATCCGAAACCTTTCGACGAGAATGAAGTTTGGGACCGGCGCCGCATGTCCACATAGACACGCCGGTTCCCTGTGTACACATGAGGGCAATACTGTTGCCCCTCATGCTCGATTTTCTTTTCAGTCCCATCAACACGTCCTTGATGACGTCGTGGGACATTTCAAACGGGGCCAACCAGAGAGTCACCCACTTAATGTTCTGTCCGGCCAGGCTCCAGAGGCACACGCTCGTCCCCCAAGGGAAAGACTCTTGGTCCAGGAGGCGTCGGGTATGAGCGGCCGACTCATAACGCCCGCCGCCAAAATGGTGCATACACACCACATGGCTACTCCCGACAGCGGGTAGAATGGCCGCAGGCACCACAAAGCAGAGAGACCGTAGCCACACCGATCTACACAATGCGTACACACACACACGAAGAGGCCGCGAAACGACACAACACACAGCCAAAAGCAACAGATAAAGCCGAACACGAAATGGTAATAAAAACACAAACACACGTAACTGGCATGACAAACCTCGCTGAGAGCCGAAAGAAAAAAGGAAATTTGAGATTTATTTCAACAATAAACGTTACATGACATGACACAATATACAATGAAAAACAAGACACTTTCAATATATACAATGAAAAACAAGACACATTCAATATATATAATTAAAAATAACATTCAATATATACAATGAAAAACAAAAATTCAATATATACATGTGAAAAACAAAACATTCAATATATACAGTGAAGAAAATATATTCAATATATACAATGAAAAACAAACATTCAATATATACAATGAAAAACAAAACATTCAGTATATAAAATGAAGAAAACATATTCAATACATACAATGAAAAAACAAAACACATTTAATATATACAATGAAAAAAACAAAACATTGAATATATACAATGAAAAAACAAAACACATTTAATATATACAATTAAAAAACAAAACATTGAATATATACAATGAAAAAACAAAATATTCAATATATACAATGAAGAAAACATATTCAATATATACATTGAAAAAAGCAAAACACATTTAATATATACAATGAAAAACAAGACACATTCAATATATACAGTGAAAAACAAGACACTTTCAATATACACAAGGAAAACAAGACACATTCAATATATATCATTAAAAAACAAAACATTCAATATATACAATGAAAAACAAAACATTCAATATATACAATGAAAAACAAAACAAATTCAATATATACAATGAAAAACAAAACATTCAATATATACAATGAAAAACAAAACATTCAATATATACAATGCAAACAATGGATTTTAATATGCGTCGTAGGTAAATTCGTTTATGGTGTTAACTTTTCATTTTACCTAATTTAAAGCTAATAGGAACTAGGGTATTTAACCATATGTACCTAGTTAATCCGTGTGTTACATAAAGTGTTGTTTGGGTATAAAATAACATGTCAACCATATTTGTACGTCTGTATTTTTAATAAACGTAACTAAACACAAACAAACGTATTCAAATTTCATGTAAAATCACATGCACATTAATAAGAACGGTTAGTATGTTGAGACTTTGTTGTTGTTGTTTTGAATTAAGCACAAAGCTACACAATGGGCTATCTGTGCTCTGCCCACCACGGGTATCGAAACCCGGTTTTTAGCGTGTAAGTCCGCAGACATACCGCTGAGCCACTGGGGAGCAATGGTGAGACTATCCCAATCAGTCATTATTAGTACATTTATCTCATATTAACGATTATGATAGAAAGCTAAAGGAGCCTTGAAAAACGTAAATAAATTTAAACTCAAACATCATTCTACACAAAATTTTAAAAATAGATAATTCGTGATTTTTAGCGGACCTGTTAAAACATCTTAGAGGGTCTAAGTTTTTTACAACTAACCAAAAGAGGTCAATGTTGATAGTAGTTTTATCGATAATTCTTCCTACGTTTCGTAATTTAAGTTAAAAGTTATGTTAACACACTTCGTGACTTCTTGTTTTTGTTTCCAAAATGAATACAGAGCGTAAATATCAGTGAACTGTTTCAAGTGTTTATTTATCAGATATTCCGTCTGGAAAAGTTGAATGTAAAGTTAGTATCGATTCATCCTTTAGGAGCAACGAGTCACAAAACAAAGTAAAATATTGCATGAACAAACCTATTTTATTGAATTGTTCAAATAAAGTGTCTGCCTTAAGCCTACATAACCACTGACTTAATACATTTTCACTTGGTAATTTGTCTTTATTACAAATATTCATATAAACTGTAAGTAAAGAATAAATGGCTGACTAATCACCTAGTGTTAAAATGGCTGCAAATATCTTGACTAAATGTTGTTATACAACACGTGAATAGAAATAACTTTAAAAATCAATAAACAAAAAACTAAGACACATCTAATTTTTTGTGACGTTTCAAGCAGACGATTTTCGTCATCGTATTACAGAGACGTTAAGCGGTCGAGGGACCAGAATATTAAAAAGTCCTAATTGGAGAATTGCGACAATTGCTACGAATACAATGTTGACAAAAAATGTTTACTTTATTGTAAATATACTGAAATTCGCAAGAAGGCATAAACAATTTTAATAAAGATTGAAAGTAATTGAATTATTATTGCAACTACACAAAATATTTTACTGAAAGAAATATACATATATTTTAATTAAATACAAAATATTTATTAATAAATTTGCAAATTCTTAAAACTAAGAAAGAAGAATCGTGTGCGACGTATTTTGTTTTTTGAGAAAAATAACTTGTTCAAATGGAAAGTTTAATTCACTAGTAATGGATAAGCTAATTTGTTTTTTAAAGTAAAGTCACATTGGACATTTTGATGTGTCATCGAGCGGAAGCGAACGTCATATTTTAATATTCCGTAAACTTACTACCGGAAGATAATTTTAAAAACACTTATATATAAAAAAATATAAACTGACAAAAATATTGTTAAAACAACGAATTTTCACTATTTCCTTACGGTTATTTGTGAAATCATGTGTTGTTTTAATCTCAGTACATTCTGAGGTTCTTTTAAATTATGAATATTTCGCATCTTAGAACCATTATGGATCAGGTAAGTCAGTTGAATATTCGCGTAAAGTTTAATAGAACAACTGGGTTCTCAAATATAGTCTGTTAAATTAGCTAGACCGAATGTATAGCGTATTCTGCTGTACAACCTGGAACTAAGACCACATATTATATTGTTGATTGGACAGGTATAATATTTTTATGTTGCTATTCCTATCACTGATGCAAGCGTGCACGTCACTCCAAGTATGTTGTTGTAATTTTCTGATGACCTAAACATGACAGTTTCATTGGGTGAAACACCTTGCTGCCTAGTTATGCTCAGAGTCGATGTTGAGGTCTTCAGGTCATAAACGCCTTAGTCTTTAAACTGTCCTTTAGAGTCAGTGTTATTTGTTTTGTATGGATGAAATAAACTGTTGTTAAGTCACCGGAACTGTCAGAGTCCTTGTAGCATTTTATGATTTTAATTAACTTCGTGATATTTAAACGCTAAAGTCAAGAAATAAAACACTTGTGTCAAAGATGTTTTGTCTCTTTAATGGTTAGGCGAAGATACTGGACGAACTGCATGAGGTGCCTTACTTGAATGTTGGTGTCATCAAGAAATGGGTGGAATGTAGACGTTTGTCAACAGAGTCTACAAACAAATTTGTGAGAATACTTTGCAGACTACCATTACCATGAAAGTACCAATAGGTTGTTGGTCATTTGTTGATTGAATTAAGGTATTCGTGATGAGAATCAGTATCACTAATTTTGAACGTTTTAACAATTAAATGGTTTGTGTGTCATAATATTTCAAAGCTAGCATATATCGTCTTTGTAAGAAATGACAAAGTAAAATATCTATAAATATTTGTAGACCAAAATTAAATATTTTGCTCAGAAATTCTTTAAAAAGATTTAGAACATTTGAGGTGTCTGTACGATTGCCAAGGAAATATATTATTAGAGTTTATTATTATGGTCGTCTGCAGAATGACGAAAATGGACAGTTGTCTCTCTGGAACTTCAGAAGAATGTTTATTTAAATAATTTATCAATAACATGTATTAAAATATTTCAAAACAAGTGAGGAAATTAGGTTTAATAAACGAATTATAAAAGACCAGAGCAACACATTAAAACTTCAATGTAGTGACCTGCTCGTTCAATGGCTGGTCAACACATTAAAACTTCAATGTAATGATCTGCTCGTTCAATGACTGGTCAAATCTGGAATAAATTTTACCGACGTCCACGGCTTCTGTTATCTAGAAATTCTGTTAGAAATTTGTTCATTGGGTTCTATCAGAATTAGCAGGGCGCCCAGCATAACAACTCTTGTGAATTTTAGGCGAACATAAGATTCGTAAAGCTAGTCTTCATGGACACCATATTGTTTTGGTACCATTGAACAAAATGTTGTCAAGCAACCACTTACCGCTTCTGTTGTAGTTCCAATAATCATTTAATTAGAATCAATTCGTGTCAACAGTATGATACGTTTGCTTGAAAAAAATTAATATATTCAAAATATATTTAGCAAAACTTACAAATGTAAAAACGGCTCGTTTGGGTTGAGACACTTTTTTTAAGTAGAGAAGCGAACAACGTTTCGACCTTCTTCGGTCATCTTCAGGTTCACAAAGAAAGAAAGAGATAACTGACCGATAGCTGCCCAAATGTTTAAAAGGAATGTGTTACTTAGTGTCGGAATGTAGAAAACGCTATAGTCATAACGAACACGAATGAATACATCCAACAAATGAAAAACATTCTATCAGACACAAACAAATTTAAACCAATACACACAAATCTAACAGACACATGTAACGCAACTGAACAAAATACTACTACAAATGAAAAAAGCCAACACAATTTCACAAACACTTTATTCCTACCTACGTGGCCCCCAGTGGCTCAGCGGTATGTCAGCGGACTTACACGCTAAAATCCGGGTTTCGATACCCGTGGTGGGCAGAGCACAGATAGCCCATTGTGTAGCTTTGTGCTTAAATCAAAACAACAAGAACCTACCTACGTAAAACCGATTCACGCACACCGCAAATATACGGCATCCCCAAACCTCATAAACCAGATTGTCCATTACGACCAATAATGTCAACATATGAATCGTTTAATTACAATCTTGGTAAATAAATAGCATGGGCATTCTCCAAATATGTAACATCAGCCAGCTCATTCATCAAAGACTCTTTTAATTTCAAGTCTAATCAAAATCAACTTAATCATAAAGCCTTAATGGGCAGTTTCGATGTTATATCCCTCTTTTCAGAACTCCCAACCACTGAAGCCTGCAAGATAGCCTTAGAACTCTATATCCGAGACCCTAACCCAACTATAGACATTACCAGCAACCAATTAACAACTCTCATGGAATTCACCACGATGAAAACAAACTTCATGTTCAACAACCAAAACTATATACAAAGAAATGGCCAAAGCATGGGAAACCCAGTATCACCAGTTCTAGCCAATATTTTTATGACACAAGTTGAAACGCAAGCAATTAACGCAGCATTACATCCACCACTATACTGGTACAGATATGTAGAAGGCCCGGCATGGCCAAGCGCGTAAGGCGTGCGACTCGTAATCCGAGGGTCGCGCTAAACATGCTTGCTCTCTAAGCCGTGGGGGCGTATAATGTGACGGTCAATCCCACTATTCGTTGGTAAAAGAGTAGCCCAAGAGTTGGCGGTGGGTGGTGATGACTAGCTGCCTTCCCTCTAGTCTCACACTGCTAAATTAGGGATGGCTAACATAGATAGCCCTCGAGTAGCTTTGTGCGAAATTCCAAAACAAACAAACAAACAAAGATATGTAGATGACACGGTTGAGGGATTCAAATCTACAGAACACATACTTAATTTTTTCAATCATATTAACTCTACACATCCCAACATTAACTTCACATGTGAACAGGAAGAAAGCAATCAAATATCATTTCTTAACCTCAAAATTACAAGAACCGACACACAATTCAAAACAGAAATCCACCGAAAAATCACCCATACTGGACCATACTGGGACTCAGCACATGAATCAAAACAAAAACTCAACATACTAAGAAACCAGATAAACACAGCCATAAAACTATGCTCACCAGATAAAATTAACGATGAATTAGACAAAATAAAACAATACTTCATCAACATCAATAAGTTTCCTCCACAAACCGTATGAAAGATTATACGCACACACCTAGACAGAAAGCAAAATCAACCAACAAAAATAAATATATCTCACGAATCAAAAAATCACGAAACCATATACTGCTGTATACCATATATTCCTGACATCAGCAAATAAATAACAAACATTTGGCAAAAACTGGTAACAAAATATGACATTCCAGTTAATACTAAATTTATTCAAAAACAAGGCACAAAATTGAGGTCTATACTATGTAAAAAGTATACTGACAAACACAACACCAACATTATTTATAAAATACAATGTGATAACTGCCACGACTTCTGTATTGGAGAAACAGGTAACTAGACACTTCATATATTTCAACAACTCAGGAATTTTGTTACATGATATGAATTGTGTAACAAAATTAATTTACTCGAAAAGTCGTAAGAAATAAAGTTTTCAATTTTATGGGATTTGGTATGAAGTTCTTTAGTTACTACTGAGAGGGCGCAACGAGTCAAAGAATAAACTAGCCTTCTGCGTCGTTCACAGATTCATCACTCAAATCACGTATTCTAATCACGAAACGAAAAAAATAACAAAAACTGTATGCTAATTAGTGTATTTATTTATTTACATTAGAGAACGAACTAGTAAATTGTAATAAATGTATATGATTCAAACAATCCCATGTATTGTATGTTAGTGTTGAGTCTATCCACGTTTAAATAAATAAATTGTTAGCACGATATACAGCCTACTCAAAAACTTTTACAAATTATCTGTAATAAATGGCCCAGACTTGTTCTTTAAATTAGTTAAGAAGTTAACTTCCGTTTAATTGTTTGTTTTGAATCAAGCACAAAGCTATACAAGGGGTTATCTGTGCTCTGTTCACCACTGGTATCGAAACCCGGTTTTTAGTGTTGTAAGTCCGCAGATATACCGCTGAGCCACTGGGGTGCATATGTTATAATAATTACTTATGTTCCATGAAAAATGTTGTGCGTTTAGTGCAAGTAAGAATGTTTGCTTTTGAATTTCATGCAAAGCTACGCGAGGGCTATCTGCGCTCTCCGTCGTTAATCGGTAAACACGTAACGAAATTTAGTAATTTGTGTCAAGCGTTGACGTTGTTAAAATCTCCCTCTGACATCTCCTATATTACATTGGGTAAAAACATGGCAAAGGTTAAAAAGTTGACAAAGTTTGAATCGCCGGTGAGATTGGGCATTGTAAAACTGCTGTTGCAAATTTCTTAAAAGACCCTGAGGGATACGGAACGAAAATTTCAAGTTGTCGGCTTGAGAAAATTTCGCCAGCGTTGAGCAGGAGGATTCGACGGGTTGTCTGGCAAGACACCAACCGATCGTTGAACCAGATTAAAGCCCTTACAGAAGAAAAACACAGTTCAAGAACTATAAGATGGCATCTTTGATAAAAAGGCTTTAAAAACTGTAAATGTTTTCAAAGGTCACGCTTCCTTCCACACCACGAAACAGTTTGATTAAAATTTGCTAAGAAGCACCAAACATAGGACGTTGAAAAGTGGAAAGAGGTTTTATTCTCTGATGAAAACAATTAACCTGGATGGTTCAGATGGCTTCCAACGTTACTGGCACGATAAGGATATCCCACTGGAGACATTTTCTACACGACACAGTGGAGGAGAATCAACATGATCTGGGGTGTTTTCTCCTTCCATGGAACAATGAAGCTTCAGGTTATACTTCAGCGTTATACAGCATCTGGATACATTTGCATGATGGAGAGAGCATCCTTATTGACTGAAGGACCGTCCTTGTGTGGAAATGACTGGGTCTTTCAGCAGAACAATGCTGCAATCCATAATGCCAGCAGGACAAAGGACTTTTTCATAGCGAATAACGTGATTTTTTTGACCATCTAGAATGTCCGCCCGAACTGTATTCCATTGAAAATGTTTGTGGGTAGATGGCAAGGGAAATCTATAAAAATAGACGTCAATTTAAAACAGTGAATGAAATCTTCACCTATTATGTATAAAGCGTTTGGAATGCCATGTTGTTGTTTATATTATTGTTTCGAAGTTCAAACCAATAAAATATGTTGTTATTCATTTAGAAATTTCTAGAATTAGGTAGATCGATCATTTGTCTATAAATAGAATGTATACTGGCCTGTTGTCTAAACGAGCTTCGTGCAAAAACAGACATGCGCAGATTACTCTGGAATTCTGTGGAAGTTACGCGATTGTTCGAGAACACAGTAGACCTACTGGTATATAAACAGACGGCGATGCGAGGAAAGATGTTATCTTCGTTTGAGAAATTTTCAACGTTTGCAGTGTGTTTATTCAACTTGGATTTGTGACTTGAGCTAGATCTACAAAAACTGTGATTTTATTTCATCAATCTTTACGATTCATTCGAATTACTGGTTATACTGAAGGTCAACACGTACAGGACTGTTTCGGGGAGACCGAGACAAGTTAGAAAACGACAAATTTGAGACATTCATAAAAAACATCGTAAAAAGAACTTCGTCAAATTTATTGGACTGTAAATTGTTTCTGGACTTCTCCATTCAAACTTCGGAATTTCTTCGTGGGACAAAATTCACGCCCTAGACTGGAATTTTGGATTTCTGATCTGGACATTTGGACTTTCATTATGAATCATTATATTGGACACAGGCCAGTACCATTTTGTATTGTAATTAATTTTGAAGGTTGAAACTGAATATCTGTCATTGTTATTATATAATTTATTTTATATCTGTCACATATATAATAGTTTATCGTAATAAATTATATAAGCTGTTATCTGTGTCTTTCTGTTGCGTTCAGTACACATAAAAAACGTAACAGAAAATTGAGGGCTCAGCCGAGATAGATCAAACAATTTAATTCTATTCCAAAATTAGATTTATATTCTATACAGATCGACAGCTTGTTTATTCAAAATGGCATTCCAACTCGAAGATTTTATAGACAAATTTAATCAGAATCACTCTTTCGAATTGATCAATGAATTGAAAAAATCTGAATTGCTTGATGTTAGAAAACATTTCAATTTGGAAGTGAAGCAGGCAATGAAGAAAGCAGATATCAAACGAATTGCTGTTGAGCATTTGGTCATCCAAAAAGTTTTCCCTCAAAAAGTTTTACAACAATTGCCTGCCACTCATTTTGACCCAGATTTTGAATTGAAAAGAATGGAAATGGAAATGAAATTTCGTTTAGAAATTGAAACCAAACGCCTTGTTTTTGAGGCAGAACAAAAACGTATTGAGGCAGAGCAAGAAAACAAACGCCTTGATGCCGAAATACAAAAAGAACGCATTAAAGCTGATAAGGAAATCAATATTAGAAAGGCACAGACAGAAGAAAAGGTTGTACAAATGCGGTTGGATAATTTTGATGCTTCCAAACAAATTCGTTTAGTGCCTCCATTCAATGAGAAGGCTGTAGATAAATATTTTCAGCAATTTGAAAAATTGGCCCTGAGGCTAAAATGGCCGACCGAATATTGGACAATATTACTTCAGAGTGTTTTCAAAGGTAAAGCTCAGGAAGTATTTTTCAAACTCACAGCCGAGCAGAGTTATGATTACGAGCACGTCAAAAAATGCATTTTGAATGCTTATGAATTGGTGCCAGAGGCACACAGACAAAATTTTCGTGGTTATAAAAAGTTTGACAGCCAAACTCTGTTCGACAGGTGGTGTGATTCCAAAGAAATCAAAGGTGATTACACAAAACTCAGAGAACTCATGTTAGTTGAAGAGTTTAAAAGATGTATTCCCGTAGAGCTCAAAACTTACATTGATGAACAAAAAGCTTCCAAAATTTATGATGCTGCTGTCTTGGCAGACGAGTATGCTTTGACTTACAAAGATTTGTCACACAAAAGCAAAACAAATCACACAGCAAAGAAACCCAATGACTCATTCAAACATTATGCAAATGTCGACAAAGACAAAAAAGAGCAAACTTCTGATTCTCAAACAAAGACTTCATCTCATTCTCAAAGCTCATCATCTACCAAAAACTTGTTCTTCTCATCCAAAACATGTGCTTATTGTAAGAAACCTGGCCATCTGATTTCTGAGTGCTATAAGCTCATAAAAAAGCCATCACCCCATTGTTTCATTTCACCCTCGTTGGATACATCATTGGTTCCCAATGATTTTGACCCTGTCCAGTCCACTGTGGATTCCAAGTCCAATATTCTTGATGTACCTGAAGATCTTGTTGAGGACAAATTTAAGCCTTTCATCACTGAAGGTTTGTTTCTTTTGTTGGCGATTCACATCTACAACCATTTAAGATCCTGCGGGATACTGGAGCTTTTCAGAGTTTGATTTTGGAAAGTGTACTTCCGTTTTCTGAAAAGTCATCCGTTGGGGCCAATGTGCTCATTTCTGGTGTAGAAGGTGGCGTCGTTTCTGTCCCTCTTCACAGATTGGATTTGCATTGGGACTTAGTTTCGGGCCCAGTGACTGTGGGTATTAAATATTCATTGCCTGTTAAGGGTGTGTCTATGCTTTTAGGGAATGATTTGGCTGGTAGTAAGGTGGTACCAGAGTTTCGTGTTGTTAAAGCACCTGTTGTTAGTCCCAGTACAGAGCAACTCGTTGAAGAGTTTCCTGATGTTTTCCCCGCCTGTGCTGTTACTCGTTCTCAAACACGTTCTCAGGAGTCCAAAGAGGATTTTCCTTTATCTGATACGTTCATGTCTCACATCGATGAGAATTATGACTCAAATTTGAGTTCTACTGATGACTCCAAGTCATTTTTCAACTCTCTTCATTGTAACAAACTTATTGAGGAACAGGACAATGATCTTGAAACTCGTTCTCTTCTACAACTAGCCGTTGATGAAAATGAAATAGGAACTGTCCCTATTTGTTACTACCAGAAGTCAGGTATGTTAATGAGAAAATACAGACCTTCTGATGTTGCTGCTGATGAAGAGTGGAATGTTATTCACCAAATCGTCATTCCAAAATGCTATCGGAATGATATTCTTAGTCTTCCTCATGATCATGTGTTGTCAGGACACTTAGGTGTAAGAAAGACCCTAGATCGTATCCGACGACATTTCTATTGGCCAAAGATGCGCCAAGATGTTGTTGACTATTGTAAGACATGCCATTCTTGCCAAATGACTGGAAAACCAAATCAGGGGATTCCCAAAGCACCACTGCAGCCTATTCCTGCATTTGAAGAACCGTTCTCAAGGGTCATTATCGACTGTGTTGGCCCAATGCCGAAAATGCAAAGCAGGAAATGAATACCTCTTGACAATCATGTGTGCTTCTACACGTTTCCCTGAGGCCACTTTGAGAAAAATCACTGCTCCCAACATTATCAAGGCTCTTGTCAAATTCTTTACCATGTTCGGGATTCCAAAAGTTGTGCAATCAAATCAAGGCTCAAATTTTATGTCCAAGCTATTTCAACAAGCCATGCATGAACTAAACATTCTTGAAGTTTCATCCAGTGCATACCATCCTGAGTCACAAGGTGTCCTTGAACGTTTCCACCAAACTCTAAAAGCCATGCTTAGAAATTACTGCCACGAGCACTCAGAGGACTGGGATGAGGGTGTTCCCTTGTTGTTGTTTGCAGTTCGTGAGGTTATTCAAGAGTATACTGGATTTAGCTCTTTTGAGTTGGTTTATGGTGACTCAGTTCGTGGTCCATTGAAGTTGGTTAAGGAGAAATGGTTGGAGGATAATAACTCACAAATTAGCTTGTTGAACTATGTTTCTGATTTCAAAACCAGATTGCACAATGCTTTTAATGTTGCCAGGGAAAACCTGAAGTCTTCTCAGGAAGAGATGAAAACCTGGTATGACAAAAGGGCCAGGAAGCGATCATTTAATGTTGGTGACCAAGTACTAGTCTTGTTGCCCACATCAGGCTCTTCACTTCAAGCTAAATATTTTGGACCTTATTGAGTTGAAAAGAAAATCAATGATCTAAACTATGTAATCACTACCCCTGATCGGAGGAAAAGCAAACAGCTTTGTCATATCAATATGTTGAGACCCTATCATGTGCGAAAGAAAATGAATGTGTCGAATGCTGTTCATGTGAATGTGACAAGTGGTGTGAATGAAGATCACGATCCTCCTCCTTCTCCTCCTGAAATTATAGAAAATAGCATTCCAGACACTCACGTTAAACTAAAAAAACTCACAAGTATTAGCAAACTTAGATGAGAAGCTCAATCATTTAACCCAACAACAAAGTCAAGAGTTGAAAAGTTTGATTTTAGAGTTTGCTCATTTGTTCCCTGATGTGCCTGGTAGAACCAATGTCATAAAACATGATGTCATTATTGAGAACACTCGACCAATAAAACAACATCCATATCGGGCCAATCCTGTAAAATTGTCACAAATCAGGTCAGAGGTACAATACATGCTTGAAAATGATTTCATTGAGTTGTTAAACAGTAATTGGAGTTCACCTTGTATCTTGGTACCAAAGCCTGATGGTTCAGTTGGGTTCTGTACAGATTTCAGAAAGGTTAATGATGTGACCAGACTGATTCATATCCTATTCCTAGGATGGATGATTGTATTGACCGTGTAGGTAACTCAAAGTACCTTACCAAATTTAACCTACTCAAAGGTTATTGGCAAGTACCTTTAACTTCTCAAGCAAGAGAAATTTTAGCTTTTATAACACCAGATAGTTTGTACCAATACAAAGTTATGCCATTTGGCATGAAAAACTCTGGTGCAACATTTCAAAGGTTGATGAATCATGTCATTGCAGGGTTAGAAAATGTGTATGCTTACATTGATGATGTACTTGTGGTAAGCAGTGACTGGTCTGAGCATTTAAGTCACATTCGTGCATTCTTTGAGAGGTGTTCCGAGGCTCAGTTGACTATCAACCTGTTAAAAAGTGACTTCTGTAAAGCAACAATTGTGTACTTAGGCCATGAAATTGGTCAGGGTAAAGTGAAGCCTATCCAAGCTAAGGTACAGGCAATAACGGAGTATCCAGAGCCAACGAACAAAAGAGGTGTTATGAGATTCATGGGTATGGCAGGATATTATAGGAAATTTTGTCCAATTTTTTTCTGATGTGGCTGCACCTTTAACATCCTTACTAAAAAAGGATGTAAAATTTTCCTGGAATCAGAATTGCCAGACTGCCTTTGAAAGGATCAAGGTCATGCTCATGAATGCTCCAATCCTCAAAGCTCCCGATTTTGACAAACCATTTAGCTTGCTGTAGAAGCGAGTGACATTGGTGTTGGTGCTGTGTTGTTGCAAGAGCAAAATGGTGTTGACCACCCTGTGTGTTACTTTTCAAGAAAACTTGATAAGCACCAAAGAAACTATTCAACAATTGAGAAAGAAGCACTTGCATTGTTGTTAGCTTTACAACATTTTGATGTTTATTTGTGTTCTTCACCATTGATTGTTAATGTTTACACCGACCACAATTCACTCGTGTTCGTGAACAAAATGAAAAACAAAAGCCAAAGGTTACTCAGGTGGAGTATTATTCTGCAGCAATACAATGTGTCCATTAATCATATCCGTGTTTCGGACAATGTCATAGCGGATGCGTTGTTACGGTAATTAAGTTGTTTAGTGTTTTGTTATAATTATCGGTTGACTAAAATTTGTTTCTTAGTTCAATGTTATGTATAATAAGTTAAAAAAAGGTTTTCACAAGTTAAAACTTTTTTTTCTGCTTTTAAGGGGGAGAGTGTTATGTATAAAGCGTTTGGAATGCCATGTTGTTATTTATATTATTGTTTCGAAGTTCAAACCAATAAAATATGTTGTTATTCATTTAGAAATTTCTAGAATTAGGTAGATCGATCATTTGTCTATGAATAGAATGTATACTAGCCTGGTGTCTAGACGAGCCTCGTGCAAAAACAGACATGCGCAGATTACTCTGGAATTCTGTGGAAGTTACGCGATTGTTCGAGAACACAGTAGACCTACTGGTATATAAATAGACGGCAATGCGAGGAGAGTCAGTCATTCGTTTTATTCGATTAAAGAGATGTTATCTTCGTTTGAGAAATTTCCAACGTTTGCTCTGTGTTATTCAACTTGGATTTGTGACTTGAGCTAGATCTACAAAAACTGTGATTTTATTTCATCAATCTTTACGATTCATTCGAATTACTGGTCATACTGAAGGACAACACGTACAGGACTGTTTAGGGGAGACCGAGACAAGTTAGAAAACGACAAATTTGAGACATTCATAAAAAACATCGTAAAAAGAACTTCGTCAAATTTATTGGACTGTGAATTGTTTCTGGACTTCTCTATTCAAACTTCGGAATTTCTTCGTGGGACAAAATTCACGCCCTAGACTGGAATTTTGGATTTCTGATCTGGACATTTGGACTTTCATTATGAATCATTATATTGGACACAGGCCAGTACCATTTTGTATTGTAATTAATTTTGAAGGTTGAAACTGAATATCTGTCATTGTTATTATATAATTTATTTTATATCTGTCACATATATAATAGTTTATCGTAATAAATTATATAAGCTGTTATCTGTGTCTTTCTGTTGCGTTTAGTCCACATAAAAAACGTAACATTACCACGTCACCACTTGGAATAACATTCCAGCCAGCCTTCTGAAAACGCTTATATCGACCATGCCAAGGCGAATGTTTGCAGTTATTTGCAATGACGACCATGCAACTCACTACTGAGGCCTCTTGTTGGGCATTTCCTACCCTGTTTAGGACATACATTTTTGGTATGATCCTAAACTTTTGACCAGTTAGTATTGAGGCTAATTTCATAGTGTTCACATTTTCCTTATTAAATGTTAAAAAGTTTTTTATTTTTATTTTCCCTTTTCTTATTTTTATCTTTGAAAGCTCTACTCAAATAATTGATTGAGTCTAACAATACAAAATGGATATTTTAAATTTATGTTCATTAGCCTTAAGATTGTAACCAGCAGTGTACATTAACTATTTACTGGTACTGTTTTTCCGAATGAACACTAGTATTTTAAAACGGAAGTTAATTTCTTAAGCATTTAAAGTAAAAGTTTGAGTATTTATCACAAATTATTTGAAAAAGGTTTCTGAGTGGATTGAACATAATGCCAACATAAATATACCTTTGTAATTGAATTTAAAATAAATTAACGTAGATAGAAAGTTCGCCCTCTAGTGGCAAAGAAGGATATCTGCGGACTCGCATTGCTAGAATTTGAGTTTCAATACCCTTGATTGGCAGATTATACATAACCCATTGTGTTGGATTCTAACCAGAAAGCAAACAAAGAATATGAAATTATACGTAAAATTAAGATCACTTAAATGTGAATGCATTAAATATTAACATACAATACACGGGAATGTATTATTAAATAATTTATAATAAATACAATTTAAATAAATACATCAATAAACTGGTTAATTCGCAGTTCTAAATGGAAACGTTATTTATTTTTGTTTTGTTACTAGAATACGTAATTTGCGTGTTGAATTCATGAATGACACGTTACGCCTTCTCAGTAGTAACTAAAGAGCCTTAAATCAAATCCTACAAAATTGAAAACTTTATTTCATACGACTTTTCAGGCAGATTTATTTCGTCCAACAATTCATATCTTGTTACAGAAAATTTAGACTATAAAATAATAGCCGAGTTGTTACAATATACAACATTTCTAGTTACAAACGTTTTGCTTACTGAAACTTTAAAGGAAACAAGTTTTGTTAAAATTATTTCCGCTTTCTTGTGAATTTAAATAAAGTAAACATTTTTTGTCAACAGTTGTTTCTGTAGACGTTCTCAGGTAGCAGTTCTGTAATTAGGACTTTTTAATATTCTAGTCCCTCGACGGCTCAATGTCTCTGTAATACGATGACGAAAATCGTCTGCTTGAAACGTCACAAAAATTAGATGTGTCTTAGTTTTTTGTTTATTGACTTTTAAAGTTATTTCTATTCACGTGTTGTATAACAACATTTAGTCAAGATATTTGCAGCCATTTTAACACTAGGTTAAAGTCAGCCATTTATTCTTTACTTACAGTTTATATGAATATTTGTAATAAAGACAAATTACCAAGTGAAAATGTATTAAGTCAGTGGTTATATAGGCTTAAGGCACACACTATTTATTTGAACAATTTAATAAAATGGATTTGTTCACGCAATATTTTACTTTGTTTTGTGACTCGTTGCTCCTAAAGGATGAATCGATACTAACTTTACATTCAAATTCTCCAGACGGAATATCTGACAAATTAATATTTGAAACAGTTCATTGATATTTATGCTCTGTATTCATTTTGGATACAAAAACGTTTTTGAATTAGAATATTAAAAAAACAACAAACAAAACTATCGGTCAGTTAGAGTAACGTTACTTTTATTCATTGATGTGTAGGTTATTAGTTTGGTCGTCACTAGGCGACATGCCTTTAGAAGGCATCACCAACCTTGGGCAAGAGGGAAAGAAATATATAAAAGAAATTTATATCATAGGTCAACAAAATGTTACTAGATGGTGCTGTGAAGTCATCGCTGAAGAGTTGTCATAATTGTATCAAGTGAAGCCATAATTATCGTACACGTCCAAACATGTCTATAAATAATACAGACGGTGTAAAACATTAACTACTTAGTTAATGTATGTCCTAAAAGGACCATATCATGACTAATTGACTCTTCAATTATAAATTAAGTGATTATTTCAAGAAATGTTTATGGTTATTTGACATGGAGACAAAATACTTAATTTTCAAACACTTTTATAATCGTATGTGAGTTTTATATGAACGGTGTTACAATACTTTTAGATGTGATTACATCATCGATGGCTAGGTTTAATTAGCTTGCATATTTTAACATCTAAACTAGTACAGTTTGCTACAACTAAAATAATTAATGAGTGACTTATTGTTTATCTTTTAATTTTCAAGAAAATGTTTTATCGTTGGAAAATACAAGATGAAATATAACGAATCAATTACATACTCTTTAAAATAATTATTTAAAATGATGCTCCCCTGTAACACATAAACTCACCCGCTAGGAACTGGATTTTGGTAGCGTTGGTGGGCAGAGCACAGATAGCCCATTGTGTAGCTTTGCGCTTAATTTCAATTAATCAAATTAAAATAATAAAATTCACTGGCAAATTAAAACTGAATTAAAATTTTGAGACTGTCTGATGGTAAGACAGTATTATAAAATCGCATACAATCTGGACACTGACGTCACTTTGACTGTCAAGAATTACAAAGGTCATCATGAGGTCACATACATACTGATCATGATTCTATAAATGTTGGATGATGAACTCATTGTTTCAATGTGTTATCAATGACTAGATTTACAAAAATCACTTTGAAAATACCGACGTCATTATTACCCATGCTGAAGATAGATGAAACTGATAAAGTTAAGGTCATTTTATATGCAAAAAACGGCTCTTTTGGGCTCAGAAAACACTTCAAATAGAAGAGCGAACAACGTTTCGACCTTCTTCGGTCATCGTCAGGTTCACAAAGAAAGAGGTAACTGCCCGGAAGCTGACCACATGTTTGGAAGGGGTTGTATAACTGAGTGTCGCAATGTAGAGGGCGCGGTTTGATGTTTGAATATATAATTTTATCTATAATATTAATATAGGTATAATGGTGTTCCTTTATATTGGTTTATTTTGGGTTTAAGTTGTTGTATAAGTAAGGCTTCTTTAATTTTTCGTTTGTTTATGTTTGTTTCTTTATTTAGTATTTTAGTGTTTTCTATGGTTATGTTGTGTCCATTTGACTTGCAGTGTTCGAAAACGTGTGAAGGTGACTTTTTATGTTCTTTGAATCTGGTTTCCATTTTTCTACTTGTTTCTCCTATATAGAAGTCGTGAAAGTTAAGGTCAGCTTCGTCACAGTCGGACATGGTATCTAAAGTCGCTGACTGGCTGGGGTTTAGAAAATTTGTTTGACCTTTAAAACAGAAAACACTTTTGTTTGAACATGTAGAAAACGTTTATTAAAATTAAAGTAAATTATTAAATAAGATTTATGTATTTGTGTTGTATTAAATATTGAAAATAAACTTCACATAAATTTAACGTTCACTATACTTTAATTTGAGATTCTGTATGTATGTCATCGTATGTGTTTTGTATGTCAATTTCAGTTGGCTTTTAATGACTTTTTAAAATGAAAGATCTGCTCATTTCTAACTTATGATGTTGTTTTGAATTAAGCACAAAGCTACACAATGGGCTATCTGTGCTCTGCCCACCATGGGTATCGAAACCCGGATTTTAGCGTGCAAGTCCGCAGACATACCGCTGAGCCACTGTGGGCGCCTTGAAATGGCCCTGAGTACGATGTTATACTTTTGCTCAGGTCCTAAGCTTAAAAAAATAGTAAAAAAAATCATCCCAAAAGACAGACGCAATAAACGTTCGGGAGTGAGGAAGAGGTCTAATGTACCTGACCCTCCTGGGTATTCAACATCCATATCCAAATACCCACACAGAGAAACTCGAATACATATAGTCGAATTCGGTAGCTCATGCGTGTTTATATGACTGTCAATTAGTCTGCAATCACTTAGAATTAATTATTCACACGAGTACTGAATCTTATAGTTCTGTTATAGATGTATTTTGATAACGTGTACTTTTATTTATGTTGAATATGTTCCCACTAACCACCAGCAGTGGGAGATCTAAATAAATTATTGATGCCAATAACTAGACTTGTTTGTTCTGAAGCTCAAAGCTTCAGAAAATACAAACCGCATAATATATAAAGATCGTTTACGTATAATATTATGATTGCTGTTTCGATGTTATAACGTCACGAAAAATGTCCTCAGGGTAAAAATACATGTCCGAACGGCTGGTATGGGTATTAATACTTTTATAAATAAAAATAGGTCAACGTTTCTACCTTTCTTCAGGTTAAGAAAGCCGTTGTAAGATACATTGTTATTTCGAGTGAATGTTCTCAGGGTAATTTGTTACTGCTCAGAATGTGACAAAGCATGTGATCATTTAAATAAACGTAATTGTTCAGGATATTGTAATGTTTATTATGGTAATGAATTTTCGAGACATCAACACATAGTTTCTTCTGATTGTAACAGATTTTATAAATTGGTGAACTGTTACAACAGAGACGAAACAAAGCATGGTAAACAAACGATATTTTTACTGTACCGACACGCGCTTCGTGGGTCAAAGGCATTTTATTAATATATATTAGCTGAATTCTTATTTTTGTTGAATATCAATTACAAAGCTACAGTTGTTCTCTGCCAACTGCGAGTATCAAAACCCATTTTATAGTGATGTAAGTTCGCAGACATACCTCTGCCACTGTGGGGAAGGGTAGACAATTTCTTTATTGCTGTAGGCAACCATCTGATTTTTGAAACATACTATAGTAGGACATAGTGTAATGTTTAAAATATTTACAGAGTTGAAAACGAGTCGCCAACAGGTAGGGTACAAAAGTAACACCAAAATCCCTGGCTTTTAAACCTCACCACAAACACTGCGTTTAAAATAAGTCTCAGAACACCTCCATGTTCAAAAGATTAAACTGACTCAAAATGAACTAGTGGAGTAGTGGAGAAATAAAACTTGAAAGTTTAAGGGTAACACACAAAGTGAATTTAGTTTTAAAATTATAAAAATGACCAAAAGTTATATATTTCGAACATGAAACAATCTTTTTGAACAAGAGTCTAGATGTATAATGCTATGAGATTTAAGCTATCTAAGTTAAACACTTGTGGTTTTCTATTATAATTTCTAGTCATTCTAGAATGAGAAAAGAAACATTTATATATATTTCATAATTTTTATGGTGGTTACGAGATCGTTCAAATTGATCCAACCTATACAATGATATAGTAACTAATCTAAATAAATTAAATATAGATTTTTTTTCTAAAATTCCTTTGATAATTATCTGAAGGTTATAAACATTCCGATTGTGGAATTTGAAATTTTTCTAATGCACAAAAGTATTTTTAATCTTTAAAGCAAAATTACTTTGCATGTCGGATAATCACCATTCGAAAAGAGAAAAAATGTTTTGAAACTTTATAAAAA
Source organism: Carcinoscorpius rotundicauda (assembly GCA_011833715.1). Classification (NCBI taxonomy): domain Eukaryota; kingdom Metazoa; phylum Arthropoda; class Merostomata; order Xiphosura; family Limulidae; genus Carcinoscorpius; species Carcinoscorpius rotundicauda. Next base: position 6,141,461 of record CM022399.1, on the reverse strand, counting down.
AATATGATGTTATCTCTATAAAAATATTGTGTTGCTTACTGATAATATGCAATATTTTGTGATTATAAGCTTACTAATTTAAAATTGTTGGATGAAAGCTATAACAATGATAAAATGGTTAAAAGATCAATAGCTGGGATCGAACCCGTGTTGAAATAGATCACTGAGAGTTTTTACCAATGTAAAAATCATTATTGACTGAAAGAAACGCCATCTATAAATCATATGTGTAAGATGTAAATCTTATGGAATCATTTATGTTTTCTCCAGGACAAAGGTGTCAAAAATTCGTTTCTTTGTTTGTTTTTCAATTTCGCACAAAGCTACTCGAGGGATATCTGTGCTAGTCGTCCCGAATTTAGCAGTGTAAGATTATAGGTAAGGCAGCCAGTCACCATCACCCGCCGCCAATTCTTGGGCAACTCTTTCACTAACGAAGAGTGGGATTGACCGTAACATTATAAAACACCCGGGTTGAAAGGGTGAGCGTGTTTAGTGTAACGGGAATTCGAACCCGCTACCGTCAAATTACGAGTCGGACATCTTAACCAACCTGGCCATCCCAGGCCTTCAGAGATTCGTCAAATAAATATTTATGCTTTGATTTTGAGGCATATCAGTAAACTGGAATTCAGAAGGTCTTTGATTTTAACAGTAAGGATACATTTTTTTAGAGGTTAACCTTTGACGAATTTTTTAAATTGTTATTTTCGAAAGTACATAAAAATATAGCCCAATAAGAAAGGTTTCGACACCCAAGTTATCTTGAATTATCTTATAGCCTTTATTCATATAAAGCCAAAATAAAAACGTTACTAAGTTATAATGGTGAAGCCAAGAGAAGTCACATGGACATCCATAAATGTTTTGGAATTTCGCACAAAGCTACTCGAGGGCTATCTGTGCTAGCCGTCCCTAATTTAGCAGTGTAAGACTAGAGGGAAGGCAGCTAGTCATCACCACCCACCGCCAACTCTTGGGATACTCTTTTATCAAGAATAGTGGGATTTACCGTCACATTATAATGCCCTCACGGCTGAAAGGGTTTGGTTTGATGGGGAAACGAATAAAGAAATAATTATAATTCTCATTTTTCAGGGGTAAATGTTTCCTCTTGCCCCCTTGTGAACGACCATAAGAAGTCATTTGACATTGTCTATATAGATAAAAGACACGAGAGGTAATTTTGATGATTTTGATTTTAATGATGGTAAGAATAACAGAATCACAAACCAACATTTAGACACACATGATTACCAAACAGTCGCTAAAATCAGTTATCTACATTTAGATACACAGGACTACCAAACAGTCGCCAAAATCAGTTATCTACATTTAGATACACAGGACTACCAAACAGTCACCAAAATCAGTTATCTACATTTAGATATTCTTTTACCGAACAGATGCTTACCTAATGGTGTTCAAAACTCTTAACTTGTACGAAGTAAAGATTTATATTGTATTACATGAATCAGGATTTAAAATTCTACTATCATCTGTGATAGAAGAGTCAAGATTAGCCCATCAGTCTGTTACATGTAGGAGCATTTCGGAAATCTAAATGTATTTTGAAATGTATATTGTGTAAATCATTTTCCCTTCTCCAGGGAAATCTGGAAGAATCCAGTGATAATGCTTTTACTGGACAAATACCTACACGTCTTGTTACATGATGTGTTGATAAAGGTACATTTGATAGATCTCGGAAGAAACATCCATACAGTTTCAAACATTACAGTATCAATTTTATGGTAATCAACGTGGATGGAAAACAAATTTCCACTCGACACTTACAGGCAGATTTTGAAGATAAGCGGAATGCACAAAGTTGTGAAACGTTATTTCGTGGAAAACAACTTTAACATGAAGGAAGTGATACGAGACACGATGAACATTCTGGAGTCTATACACTTGTGTCTTTGATGTGATACCAATTTTATCTGTTGGAGATTCAGACTTTAACTTGGTAAAATATGGAAATATAAAATTGAAATATGTTTTGGTAGTACCTTATGTATCACTATAAATGTTCTAGAATCATCATAACTGATTTATAAAAAGCTATGAATGCATAAAAATTATTGAATACACTCACGAGACTTGTGTATGTGATGAAAATTTGGAGATGTATCGTCAGTATCGTCAACAGAAAACCAATTATTGTAGACATGTACCGATATGAAGGCTCTTATCTGGACTTTGATCCCACAGAGATAATAAGTATAATGCTTGTTCATCATTTTGCTGCAAATTGTTTTCAAATATATATTTTTAATACACGTGTTTTTTATGTAGATAAAAATCTTTATCGTGAGCGTATTAATAAATTATTAAAAAGAAATACTGTGTCGAGAATATTTTATTCTAATAATATTACGAAAAATCTGTAAAATAATGACTTGATGTATAATTAAAGAGTCAAACAGTAAATTTTACTTATTTCTTTATATTTTTCTTCTAGTAATTAACTAATGAATTAGTGTTTTATAACAACTGTTTTAATTATCGCCACATTAAGACATGTATGACGACTGTACATCGTGCAGTATGACATCATGGTGGTCTAACAACACGCCCTTCTCTGATGACATCTCGCATGTCTCCAGCGCTCTCTGGTGATAATTTGTGAAACAATCACGTCATTATATTTGGTGACACCATTTAATCCCGCCTGGTGGTCTGCAGGGATGTGGCGCCCTCTAACGGCGCGCATTGCGAGTGACGCCCTAAATACTTGTGTTTATAATTCATATGATAATCGTAGTTATAGGCAAGTCATAATCTACACGTCTAACGAGAAGTCATGAAATTGTACCAATAAGTAACTTGAGCATGGACGAGAAGAAATAAAGTTATAAATAAACTGGTGCTTTGGTTACTATTTCGTTCTTAATATGAAGTGTGATAGGGATGCAGTCTTTTATTAATGTCATTTGAACGTTTTCGTTTCAGTCTTAAGAATTATCTGTGTGGTTATTTTGAGCTGGTGTTAGCATACATAGGTCTAATGGTATCCTTAAGAAAATCGCAAATAAAATAGTTTGTGTTATTCTGTTCTCCAAGGCTAAATTAAATATTCTGACGTTAAATACGACATTTGACGATGCCCCGTTTACAGAAATTTTGTATTTGGCATGGGTTAAGGTGTAAAAAATATTATATATGATATCAGATAATTTATATACTTTAAGTAATGTTTATGACATCAGATGATGCAGAGAGCAAGAAAAAATTCTGAAATATCTTTATTGATATCAAATAATGTTTATATCTTAATTAGTTTGTTAACATGTGATATATCTCGCTGTTTAGTGAAATGTGATTACAAGAAAGAAATACATTTCATTGTGATGTATGATTTCAGACAAACCATAAGTCACAAATATTCCTGAGAAGCCGTACGTGGGATCACTGAAGGGATCACCTTCAAGCTAATTTTATATGCAAAAACGGCTCGTTTGGGTTCAGAAAATATTTTAAATAGAAGAGCGTTTCGACCTTCTTCGGTCATCGTCAGGTTCACAAAGAAAGAGGTAACTGACCGGAAGCTGATCACATGTTTGGAAGGGGTTGTGTCCCAAGGAATGTATAATCCAGTATGGATGATTTTCCGGTGGATTTCGGTTTTGAATTGTGTGTCAAAAAATCACGAAACCATATATTCCTGACATCTTCAAACAAATAACCAACATTTGGCAAAAACTAGTAACAAAATATAACACTCCAGATAATAATAAATTTATTCAAAAACCAGGCACAAAACTAAGGTCTATACTATGTAAGAACTACACTGACAAACACCACACCAACATTATTTATAAAACACAATGTGATAACTGCCACGACTTCTATGTTGGAGAAACAAGTAGAAAAATGGAAACCAGATTCAAAGAACATAAAAAAGTCACCTTCACACGTGTTCGAACACTGCAAGTCAAATGGACACAACATAACCATAGAAAACACTAAAATACTAAATAAAGAAACAAACATAAACAAACGCAAAATTAAATAAGCCTTACTTATACAACAACTTAAACCTAAAATAAACCAATATAAAGGAACGCCTTTATACCTATATTAATATTATAGATAAAATTATATATTCAAACATCTAACCACGCCCTCTACATTGCGACACTCAGTTACACAACCCCTTCCAAACATGTGGTCAGCTTCCGGTCAGTTACCTCTTTCTTTGTGAACCTGACGATGACCGAAGAAGGTCGAAACGTTGTTCGCTCTTCTATTTAAAATATTTTCTGAACCCAAACGAGCCGTTTTTGCATATAAAATTCTCAACAAGTGGGTTTCTCGACATCACTGACTTCATGCTAATTACTTGAAGTAGATTGTTACTTGTTTCTTCCAACACAAATTCAGACAGTTTTCACAGCTCTGATATTTCTGAATTATTAGAATGTCACACACATCAAAGTTAACCAAAGTCGCTGTATTAAACAGCATATTCGTCTGGAGAATTAAAAAGTCATGTAAAATGTGAATAAATAAAAAATTAACAAGTCATGTAAAATGTGAATAAATAAAAAAATTAACAAGTCATGTAAAATGTGAATAAATAAAAAAATGACAAATTAACAAGTTATGTAAAATGTGAATAAATAAAAATGAGAGACAGGAACCACACATTTAGTAAATATCTAACAAACAATTCGTTGTGTTGCTACCAGTGGCGACTACAGGAACCACACATTTAGTAAATATGTAACAAACAATTCGTTGTGTTGCTACCAGTGGCGACTACAGGAACCACACATTTAGTAAATATGTAACAAACAATTCGGTGTGTTGCTACCAGGGGCGACTACAGGAACCACACATTTAGTAAATATGTAACAAACAATTCGGTGTGTTGCTACCAGTGGCGACTATACTCTGAAAAACTGAAAACAAAATAACAATTGTATAACCTTACAAAATATGAACTGCATTCTAGACTGAACGAAACACGAATGAAGACGTATTGTACTAAAAATGACATCAGAATGTAAGACTGTTACGTACTGACAGTATGGTGACATATCCAGTTATAAAACACGTATTGTACTAAAAATGACATCAGAATGTAAGACTGTTACGTACTGACAGTATGGTGACATATCCAGTTATAAAACACGTATTGTACTAAAAATGACATCAGAATGTAAGACTGTTACGTACTGACAGTATGGTGACATATCCAGTTATAAAACACGTTGTTAAATCAGTTATTAGGGTTACTCTGTTATGACTTAAATCTACTATTCTAACTCTTCTATAGATTCTCAAGTTTTAAAAGTATAACTTTACTGACCTGAGTTTGTTTTCATAATGACCTAGTCTAAATATTTTACTGACCTGAGTTAGTTTTCATAATGACCTGGTTTAAATATTTTACTGACCTGAGTTAGTTTTCATAATGATCTGGTTTAAATATTTTAATGACCTGAGTTAGTTTTCATGATGATCTGGTTTAAATATTTTACTGACCTGAGTTAGTTTTCATGATGATCTGGTTTAAATATTTTACTGACCTGAGTTAGTTTTCATGATGGTCTGGTTTAAACAGACTGGACGAAAGCTGCACACAGATTTTCCTACGTCAAGGGTTTGCCTGAAATTTATTGTTGACTCAAAGGTCAACAAAATAACCTCTCATGTTGGGTTTGTAAGAATTTTACTGTTGACTCATAAGTCAACAAAATAACCTCCCATATTGGGTTTATAAAAATTTTACTGTTGACTCATAAGTCAACAAAATAATCTCTCATATCGGGGTTTGTGTGAAGTTTGCTATTGACTTATGAGTCAACAAGATAACCTCTCACATCACAAATGAAATACGTTCTTTACTTGTGTTATAAATGTCTGTATCTAACACCAAACTATTAACAAAGATTTGGTTAATTTTACATTATTCTAAGTACATTAGTTTTGGTTTTAAATTTTTATCCCACTACTTATATATTCTTATCCCAGTTGTTATCTGGTGTTCAGGTAGTTCTTCCACTTTCTTCCAGATCCACCATAATTACAAGGTTTTGGAACCATTAACACTACCCGGTTCTTGTCTGGCACTAGTGTTAATGATCAGTTGTTAGAGTGGTGTGGTTGGTTTCAGCTTAAACAACTTCACGCATATTTATTTTCCAATCTACCAATCCTGGCATTAAATAGAAGCCGCACAAATGGCTGTTTAAGACGCCAGATATTTAGAGGTGTGTTAGTGGAACATAATTGAAGGTTTGTTTTGTTTTGTGAGAAACTAATTGTGGGCTATCTACACTGCTGTGCTCGATTTTGATAGATTACAGGTAAGATAGGAAGCAAAAATAAGACTCGCCAACTCTTTGGCTTGTTTGATTAAAGAATTATGGGATTGTCCCGACCATAACGTTCTCGCGCTGAAATGGTAAGCATATTCGGCGACGGGCTCCGATCCCATTGCCTGTGGATCACGAGTCCAGTGTTCTAACCACCTGGCCACCACAATAAACCGTGGAACACAGCAGTTCTACTTAAGCAAGATACAGAAAGCAGATTTCTTATCGAAGCTTAAAGGTTTACAATGGTGGTAATTTCATCGTATTCGTGTCTATTAAAACCTCGTTATTGTAGTTTAACAAAATCGATATATGAGGAAACCAAGGTGAATATACAGTTTTACTAAACATATGATCGAACTGTACCATATTGTAAACGTTTTTTTTTAAATTATTTCAATATTCTATTAGCACGAGTCATGTTGTTACGAAACAACATGAAACTTAAAAACACTGAGAAAGAATGAACAGTGAAATAAATACAATAAAACATTAATATGAAGTAAACATTAAATAAAATCAATTTGTAAATAAAAAAACATAAAAATGAAAATAGAACACAAGATTGATGGTCGTTAGTCATTATCCTAAATAAATGTTTTTGTTGGAAGAATGTCTATAGATTATTTATTTTGTAGTTTTAGGGTTAGCTTTTCCTTAGTAAAAAGTTCAAAATATGTTATAGTTGTAGGCTTAATGATGATAAACTGTTAATTTGGAAATCATGTAAAGATGATGACATTCCGAAATAAGTTTGTTATTGTTTAAACTTTAAGCAGAAGTAAATCAATGTTTGTTTTAGAATTTTGCACAAACCTAATCGAGTGCTATCTGTGCTAGCCGTCCCTAATTTAGCAATGTAAGACTAGAGGGAAGGCAGCTAGTCATCACCACCCACCGCCAACTATTGGGCTATTTTTTTACCAACGAATAGTGGGACTGATCGTAAAATTATGACGCCCTAACGGCTGAAAGGGCGAGCATGTTTGGCGCGACGGGGCTGCGAACCCGCGACCCTTAGATTACGAGTTGCACACCTTAACACGTTTATCCATGCCGGGCCTTTAAGTAGAAGTGTAGACTGTATTTATTAGTTTTGTAATGTAGTGTGTAAAGTTATACTTTGTTGAAGGTTTGAAGTTCTGAATAGCAACAATATTTATTCAAACAACAACAAACAGTAACAACAATCAATCGTACGACGAGTTGTTACCATATTAAATCATACAACATTGAACTGTAACAATATTTAATGATACAACAACAAACAGTAACAATATTTAATCATACAACAACAAACAGTAACAACATTCAATTGTACGACAAGTTGTTACAATATTAAATCATACAACATTGAACTGTAACAATATTTAATGATACAACAACAAACAGTAACAACAATCAATCATACGACAAGTTGTTACAATATTTAATCATACAACAACAAACAGTAACAACATTCAATTGTACGACAAGTTGTTACAATATTAAATCATACAACATTGAACTGTAACAATATTTAATCATACAACAACAAACAGTAACAACATTCAATTGTACGACAAGTTGTTACAATATTAAATCATACAACATTGAACTGTAACAATATTTAATGATACAACAACAAACAGTAACAACAATCAATCATACGACAAGTTGTTACAATATTTAATCATACAACAACAAACAGTAACAACATTCAATTGTACGACAAGTTGTTACAATATTAAATCATACAACATTGAACTGTAACAATATTTAATGATACAACAACGAACAGTAACAATATTTAATCATACAACAATGAACAATAACAATATTTAATGATACAACAATGAACAGTACAATTACTTAACACCAGTTAAGCTATAGTTGATCCTGGATCCTGTCGTTTACACCTGGATTGTTTCTCTTGTTTAGTTTATAAAAACAAACCTACCCCCATTGTTAATTTAACCCAAGTAAACGTTCCAATATGAACAATGGTTGTTACTTTAGTTAATTTATTTTTAAATATTTGATAGTGACGTTTGTATGGTATTTGAAATAATTATGGAAACAGATAATGAATTTAGTATAAAGTTCATGAATTATGAGAACGCTCAGATTTTACTGCACGCGAATGACCTACACTGAAGTGACTTTAAGTACTAACACACAGGAAACGTCACACCGTATGATATCAAGCTTATGTAGTAATACCATTCCTCGCATTAACGTGATGAATGCACTCGTGACTCGTTATGTGATAAACGTGTACAAATTAACTGCTTCACGCGCCAGATTGAAGTAGTTTTATGTAAACACTAAGGAGAGCAATTTGTATAATCAAAGTGCAGAGAACCAAACTCTTAAGTTATAACTCATGGTTTTGCTTTTTTATGGGATAATCTACAATCTAATAGAGAACTTGTCGAATTTTTAACAGGACGTGTAGGACATCTACAGAAGATGTGGCCCTCTGTATGTCTCTGGAGATAAACAGATAAATATCAAGTAATTTCTTCAGAAACAAGACAGCGAATAGAAATCTCCAGCAAGACAGAAGATACGGAACATGTAATAAATGTGGCGGAATTATAAAACTATACATGGAGGGAAAAAAGCCTCCTGAACATTCGTTTAGCCTAAATATAGTCCATATATCAACATTATTATTATTATGGAAACTGAGAAGGTAAAACAGTAATAAACAACTTGTCTGAATTGACGAAAATAATAAAGAACGTTTGGAACAATATTTCACAATTAAACATTGACGATCTAATGATAGAGATTTGCCCCTCTCATGAAATAACACAAAGAATAATAGTGCATTGCATATCTTATTCAGACACGGAATACTGGTGCATATCTTATTCAGACACAGAATACTGGTGCACTGTATAACTTATTCAGCTACAGAATACTGGTGCACCGTACGAGTATTTGGACTCAAAATATCATTGAAGTTTCTCGTCGTTTGCGACTTCCTAATGTTTGTCTCTTTTATATTAATACGACATAATAATAGACATTATGAAATCTTTCTGCTCGTTTTAAACAATATTAATTAAGCGTTTACAAAATTCCTTCCGGTTATATTTTATCATAATATATATTTATAATATCTACTGTTATGGTAATTCTTTCTGCTAACTTCTCATACTGTAGAACTGCTTACACATGACAGGGCGATGTGGTCCCAGAACTTGGCCAGCATTCTTCGCAATTCAAATTTGTTTTGTCTGTAAGTTTGTTTGTGTGGTACACGAATTTTACTTATTTTCTTGATGTTTATTTTACTAAAATTCCAATAAAATTAATGGGAATGTTAGCGTGATAAATACGGAATATTTAAATGCAGTGATGCTGAAACTATTGGTGTAAAGCCGATGTGATCCACTATCCCAATAATACGGTGTCATATTATTGTTTTGTTACATGAAAGCAAACGTATCATAATTTCAATAAATTGGCAAGAACCTTGTTCTAAATTGCCAAAAAATACAATTGTACCAATGAATGAAAATATGTGTATTTGAAACAGTTACTGACATTTTATAGGCTTAGGGATAAAAAAGTTTCCATCAGATATTATGCAACACGTAAGCCTAGTAATAAAAACAACTTTGTAGACCAGTATTCTACCATAGTTAGTTTCAGATACACAGATGAAAAAAAAATCATATGTTTCCACTGGTCACATCTGTGGCGTGAGACCACTTTCTGGACAATTCCAGATTTGAAGGCCGCGAATGACCACTTCTCTCACAATATTCAGACACCAAAAAAGTTATTCTAGGCATTATTCAACTGTTGTATTTATTATCATATTCGTGAAGTAAACTATAAGTACAATAACATGGAGACAATAAAACAAAACAAGAAGAATGTTAACACCAGGTGTCTGACTACAGACAAGGACGGCATTGTTACTAGCGCCATCTGCTGGTATAATTATCCCAGTCCCTTGCCCGGCATATCCAGGTGGGTTAAGGTGTTCGACTCGTAATATAGGGGTCGAAAGTTCGAGTCCCAGTTGCACCAAACATGTTCGCTTTTTCAGCCGTGGGGGCGTTATAATGTCACGGTCAATCTCACTATTCGTTATAGTTTTAAACTAACCACAAAGCTACAAATGGGCTAGCTGTGCTCTGCCAATTATGGGTATCGAAACTAGGTTTTTGCAGACATAGAGCTACGACAGAAAGTGTTTGTACCCCTGGGTCGTGAGTAGTTTTTCCTCATAACTTAAATTAGGTTAATGAAAGTTTAGTATATTATAAATATTATACTAACACACATCTATATAAATTTTTATGTAAATTGAACGACAAGTAAACTGTTTATAAACAAATAATCAAACATAGGGGGCAGAAAGTGTTCGTGCGTCTACTTTAATGGTCAGTTGTGTAGCCTTTCAGGTGAATTACTTGGCACAATCTCTCCTCATAGCCCTCCATGATAGTTTGGCAGTACTCAACTGGTATTTTCTTCCATTTTTCTTTACAGAAGGCCTTCAACTCTTGCAAGTTTTTCGGATGACGCTGATGAACCCTGGTCTTCAACTCATGCCAAACGTTTTCATTTGGGTTGAGATCGGGTGACTGCGAAGGCCGCTCCAGAACGCTTATATGGTTTCTCTGCAACCAGGATTGCACACATTTTGATTGGTACTTAGGGTCAGTGTCGTGCTAAACGATCCAACAACACCCAAGCCACAAGTTCCGAGCATCATTCTTGATATAAGTGCCTGATATATCAACGTACTCTTCTTTTTTCTTTATGATACCGTTGACAAGGTGAACACTGCCTACACCAGAAGCTGTACGCATATAATCTCAATATTATGTGGAACAAAAGAAATGTTGACAGGTGTACTTTATATAAGCACCATTTACAGAACAGAATGTAATGTTTATATAAACTCCAATACCATTGTACTGATCATACGATCAATGTGGATGCTTTACTAACCATTGTTTCTTTAGCTGTATGAATAATACTGAAAACGGTACAAAGTACTGTTTGTTAGCACACACCTACATGGTACTAACTGTACCGCGCCAGTGTATCGGAATTTTATCAAAGACAGAGGAACTTGTGTGTTTAAGCCTAAATCTCCATTTTGTTGCACCAGCGACTCACTTTTCTTTCCACCCAAGTCAGGTTTGTTGCGTCTTTGGTATGTTATATCCAAGTAAAACCGACTGCACACTGGATGAAGAATCCATGATCCCATTAAAGTATTGTACCAAGAGTTCAGATAAACGAATTTATTCACACGTTAATGACTGATAAACACAATATGTTTCGGATGTTAAACCGACGTAAAGAATCTCCGAATATAAAATTATATATACAGTTAGTTGTTTAACATGCAGTTACAAAAATGAAGGGTTGTAGTTAAAATGCCACACACATTTTAACATGCTGTTTATTCAGTTTATTAAGAGATAATGATTATTTATTTCGTTTAAAAGTGAGTTTTTACATCAATATTTGGTCGTCTTTAATAAACTATATTTCATACAGTTGTCTCAATTATAATTTCATACACTTCTACATTCAATGATATAATTATCACTAAAGATCAATTTATTTTACAGTTTCTTTTATCGTAATATTTTTGAAGTTGAGTTTTGTTGTGATTAGTTTAATTTTAATGTTTTTATGGTTGAGTTGCGTTGTGATTAGTTTCATTTTGATGTTTTGAAGTTGAGTTTTGTTGTGATTAGTTTTATTTTAATGCTCTTAAAGTTGAGTTTTGTTGTGATTAGTTTTATTTTAATGCTCTTAAAGTTGAGTTTTGTTGTGATTAGTTTCATTTTAATGCTCTTAAAGTTGAGTTTTGTTGTGATTAGTTTCATTTTAATGCTCTTAAAGTTGAGTTTTGTTGTGATTAGTTTCATTTTAATGCTCTTAAAGTTGAGTTTTGTTGTGATTAGTTTCATTTTAATGCTCTTAAAGTTGAGTTTTGTTGTGAATAGTTTCATTTTAATGCTCTTAAAGTTGAGTTTTGTTGTGATTAGTTTCATTTTAATGCTCTTAAAGTTGAACTGTTTGTTCGTTTTTGGTTAAGTATAAAACCACACAATAAGCCATCTATGCTCTACGCTGTAAGTTTCCAGACTTACCACCAGAGAGTGGGAAGGCAACTAGTGAGGCTACTCTTTTACCAAAGAATATTGTGATTGACCGTCACATTATTACACCCTCACAGTTGAAAGAGCGACAGTTTTGTGTGACGGGGATTTGAACTCGCGACCCTCAGATTACGAGTCGAGTGCCTTGACCACCTGGCCATGCTGGGACAGAGTTGGACACCATACATTCAAAACCAGCTGTTTATGTATTATTGCCACATTATAATTATGTTACTGTTACATTCATTCATATTTATAATATAATTTATTTTTCACTATTGGTTTATAATATTAGTAATTTATTCTTATCTGAAATTATTACAATATGTTGTTCATATTCTTCAGATCTCTATTCCATTGTTATTAATATTGTATTATACAATGGAATATGACTTTTAGTGTATTGTACAATACCAAGAGTATTGTATAATATAATGGAATATGAATTTTAGCGTACTCTAGTTTTAGAGCCTTCACAATACTCGAGAAAGGACAAGTCACTCTGCTTGTGGTACTAATGATACATCTCTAATTTAATATATACCATTTTCTAATACAGAGGATTTAACATTTTATTTCACTGTGTTTAGTCTTTGTTACATGTATGTTCCATGAGTTCTTTGAGATGTGTCTTAATCATGTGTAACAGTGATTTATAGTTTCTGTCGCATGTGTAATAACATTCAGTACAACTTCACATTCAGTCACACATTCACAAAACAATAACCTGGGATATCACTTAGGGTATGTCAGTAACATAAGGTATATTTTTATATAGATTTTAGTTAATGTTCAGAAACAAGATTTTTATGTTTAACGATTAATCAAGAAATACTGTAATTATCACGTTCATAACACCTCTCTATGTCTAACCTATGTTGTGGACTCAGATTTTGACTGTCCTTGTCACACTACCTCAATATATGTCTAACCCATGTTGTGGACTCAGATTTTGACTGTCCTTGTCACACTACCTATCTACATGTCTAACTTATGTTGTGGACTCAGATTTTGACTCTCCTTGTCACACAACCTCTCTACATGTCTAACCTATGTTGTGGACTCAGATTTCGACTGTCCCTGTTACACTATCTATCTACATGTCTAACTTATGTTGTGGACTCAGATTTTGACTGTCCTTGTCACACTACCTCTCCACATGTCTAATCCTTGTTGTGGACTCAGATTTTGACTGTCCTTGTCACACTACCTCAATATATGTCTAACCCATGTTGTGGACTCAGATTTTGACTCTCCTTGTCACACAACCTCTCTACATGTCTAACCTATGTTGTGGACTCAGATTTCGACTGTCCCTGTTACACTATCTATCTACATGTTTAACTTATGTTGTGGACTCAGATTTTGACTGTCCTTGTCACACTATCTCTCCACATGTCTAATCCTTGTTGTGGACTCAGATTTCAACAGTCCTTGTCACACTACCTCTCCACATGTCTAACCTATGTTGTGTACTCAGATTTTGACTGTCCTTGTCACACAATCTCTCTACATGTCTAACTTATGTTGTGGACTCAGATTTTGACTCTCCTTGTCACACAACCTCTCTACATGTCTAACCTATGTTGTGGACTCAGATTTCGACTGTCCCTGTTACACTATCTATCTACATGTCTAAATTATGTTGTGGAGTCAGATTTTGACTGTCCTTGTCACACTACCTTTCTACATGTGTAATCTATGTTGTGGACTCAGATTTCGACTGTCCCTGTTACACTATCTATCTACATATCTAAATTATGTTGTGGACTCAGATTTTGACTGTCCTTGTCACACTACCTCTCTACATGTCTAACCTATGTTGTGGACTCAGATTTTGACTGTCCTTGTCACACAATCTCTCTACATGTCTAACTTATGTTGTGGACTCAGATTTTGACTGTCCTTGTCACACAATCTCTCTACATGTCTAACTTATGTTGTGGACTCAGATTTCGACTGTCCCTGTTACACTATCTATCTACATGTCTAAATTATGTTGTGGAGTCAGATTTTGACTGTCCTTGTCACACTACCTTTCTACATGTGTAATCCATGTTGTGGACTCAGATTTCGACTGTCCCTGTTACACTATCTATCTGCATATCTAAATTATGTTGTGGACTCAGATTTTGACTGTCCCTGTCACACTACCTCTTTACATGTTTAACTTGTGCTGTGGACTCAGATTTCAACAGTCTCTGCTGTCACACTACCTCTCTACATGTTTAACTTGTGTTGTGGGTTGAAATTCCAATTGTGACTGTCACATTATTAAGCAGTTACTTTGGTGTTAATAGTTCAAAATGAATTGGTTAATATTACCTGGAGTAAGATGAACTTGGAGTTCAAGCCTGCTTTTCAGACTGAGTGGACAGCCATTCCACAGGATGTGATTCGTCATCTCATCGCTTCCATGGGCAGGAGATGCCAAGCAGTTATTGATGCTCACGGGGGGCATACTTGTTATTGACGTTGAGAGACGTTAAACTTCAACTAGTGAGTGTGGACTTCGCCTTTGCAGACTTTGGACGTTCAGCAGTGAATGTACAAAGTTTCACACATGTCATAGAGAACTACCCGGAATAAACTTGTTAACAATATGTCTTAAATTTTGCCTTTTGCATTTCTGTTTTTGAAGAGTGTATATGATGAAACTGGCCATGAAGTTCTTCTGAAAGGTGCTTGTACTGGTTACACTACTGAACATGTGTATTTATATTGATATATACAACCTTGTACTGGTTACACTACTGAACATGTGTATTTATATTGATATATACAACCTTGTACTGGTTACACTACTGAACATGTGTATTTATATTGAATATATACAACCTTGTACTGGTTACACTACTGAACATGTGTATTTATATTGATATATACAACCTTGTACTGATTACACTACTGAACATGTGTATTTATATTGAATATATACAACCTTTTACTGGTTACACTACTGAACATGTGTATTTATATTGATATATACAACCTTGTACTGGTTACACTACTGAACATGTGTATTTATATTGATATATACAACCTTGTACTGGTTACACTACTGAACATGTGTATTTATATTGATATATACAACCTTGTACTGGTTACACTACTGAACATGTGTATTTATATTGATATATACAACCTTGTACTGGTTACACTACTGAACATGTGTATTTATATTGATATATACAACCTTGTACTGGTTACACTACTGAACATGTGTATTTATATTGATATATACAATCTTGTACTGGTTACACTACTGAACATGTGTATTTATATTGAATATATACAACCTTGTACTGGTTACACTACTGAACATGTGTATTTATATTGATATATACAACCTTGTACTGGTTACACTACTGAACATGTGTATTTATATTGATATATACAACCTTGTACTGGTTACACTACTGAACATGTGTATTTATATTGATATATACAACCTTGTACTGGTTACACTACTGAACATGTGTATTTATATTGATATATACAATCTTGTACTGGTTACACTACTGAACATGTGTATTTATATTGAATATATACAACCTTGTACTGGTTACACTACTGAACATGTGTATTTATATTGATATATAAACCTTGTACTGGTTACACTACTGAACATGTGTATTTATATTGATATATACAACCTTGTACTGGTTACACTACTGAACATGTGTATTTATATTGAATATATACAACCTTGTACTGGTTACACTACTGAACATGTGTATTTATATTGATATATACAACCTTGTACTGGTTACACTACTGAACATGTGTATTTATATTGATATATACAACCTTGTACTGGTTACACTACTGAACATGTGTATTTATATTGATATATACAACCTTGTACTGGTTACACTACTGAACATGTGTATTTATATTGATATATACAACCTTGTACTGGTTACACTACTGAACATGTGTATTTATATTGATATATACAACCTTGTACTGGTTACACTACTGAACATGTGTATTTATATTGATATATACAACCTTGTACTGGTTACACTACTGAACATGTGTATTTATATTGATATATACAACCTTGTACTGGTTACACTACTGAACATGTGTATTTATATTGAATATAGGGAACGTAATTTTTTTATTACTGTAATTACATTTTATAATATTAATACTAGAGATATGAATAAATATGGTATTAAATGAAGTTCTATTGATTATTAAACTACATTTATTGTTATTTAATATATATTCTAATGGACATAAACAAAATGGTCAAAATATCTTAAGAAAAAGAAATAACAATGGATGACTAGATTCTGATGCAACAAACGCCTATATTCTTCATTGACAACGTTAAGTTTACGGAGTTACAACTCTTAAATCTGAGGTTCGATTCCACATGGTAGATGCAGTAGATTGCAAAATTTGACTTTGCTCTAAACCAGCCAAACAAACACTTAAGGGAATCGAACCCCTGAATTTAGCGCTGTAAATCCGTAGACTTACCGCTATACCAGAGGGATTAAGTAAGAAAAAAATCATGTTTTATTCTGTAGAAATTCTCCATAAGAAAACCTAATTTTGATGTATTTAAATAATGTATTACGGAAAGTGCTTATTTAAGGGGTTATTTCTGTTAGGTTTATAAGGAGCTGAACTATTTACAGTAGGTGTCTGTGACACTTTGGTGATGAATGTCAACAATAATCGGACACACGCGAAACTCATTTGCTTTAAATTATTATGTTCAAGAAAATTCAAACGTAAGTACAAAAAATTGTTAGATTACTGGTCATCATTATTGACTTTAGTGCTTCGAATATTTCTTTTTCTTTTGTCAAAGGGCAAGACAAGTTAATTCAGTTAATTTAGAACCCAACTGATAAGACAAATTATTTCTTCTCTATTCTGTTATTACAATACAGTTAGTGATAAACCCACTCGCGTTATCTCGTTGGTTACTAGATTTTTATACACAACTTTAAATAATTGTTTCTCGTGCCGAATTACGTAACGAAACTTGTCATAACGATCATTTTTAAAATAAATGACTTTAATATTCTTGTTTTATGAAAGCTAAACAGTCGTGAAACATTTAAAGCATTAAATTATCTAAACTAAACAATCTTGTATATCCAGCAGTGTTGTTTTTGTTGTGGTCGTTTATGCTGTGTCCTATAAAACAAATAAGTGATTTTAACATTTCACATAACTAGCTACAACGAACAGCAATAGTTACATACACTTGAAAGTGATGTTTCCTGAATATATGTTTCCTCTTCACCATAAGATAGGCTACATGTGGCTTAATGATTAATATATCAGACCGTGAATCTAATGACTCATTTTTCACGTTTCATTGCTGCAAAGTCTCTTTACAAACTTAGTTGTGTAAGGCAATTGTAAGAGTAACTATTTGATTAGAATATTCCATTGGGTACTATTAAGTAGCTTATTTCTGTTCTACTAGTCCAAAGTTAAGGGCAACTAGTACATACAGCTGTTATGAGTATTTGTATGAATGTAGGCGTTTTGTATCCTCAGTATGTCACGGCTCAACAAACATTAGAAGTCATAGGTAAATAAAAAGTCTCTGTGTTTTCATTTTAACACGATAGGTGACTACAAATTAGTATTTAAACAAAACTTTTCTAACACTAACAGTAATTTATTGACCTCATTTTTTGATTTATTTGGTTTGTTTGTTTGTTTTTGAATTTCGGGCAAAGCTACTCGAGAACTATCTGCGCTAGCCGTCCCTAATTTAGCAGTGTAAGACCAGAGGGAAGGCAGCTAGTCATCACCACCCACCGCCAAATCTACAAATGGAAAATAGGCATTAACACAAAAAGAGTTTTCAACAATTAATTAAGGATTTTGAAATACAGTAGTAGAGTAATTAAACTTTCAACTGCTACCCAAGGCTAGTTTAAACTAAAGTAAGTAGACTTCCAACTGGCCCCCCAGTGGCTCAGCGGTATGTCTGCGGACTTACACGCTAAAATCCGGGTTTCGATACCTGTGGTGGGCAGAGCACAGATAGCCCATTGTGTAGCTTTGTGCTTAATTCAAAACAACAACAACAACTTCCAACTGCTACATAAGGCTAGTTTAAACTAAACTAAGTAGACTTTCAACTGCTACCCAAGGCTAGTTTAAACTAAAGTAAGTTGACTTTCAGCTGCTACATAAGGCTAGTTCAACTAAAATATACTTTCAACTGCTACACAAGGCTAATTTAAACTAAACTAAGTAGACTTTCAACTGCTACCCAAGGCTAGTTTAAACTAAAGTAAGTAGAATTTCAGCTGCTACGTAAGGCTAGTTCAACTAAACTAAGTATACTTTCAACTGCTACACAAGGCTAGTTTAAACTAAAGTAAGTAGACTTTTAGCTGCTACACAAGGCTAGTTTAAACTAAACTAAGTATACTTTCAACTGCTACTCAAGGCTAGTTTAAACTAAAGTAAGTAGACTTTTAGCTGCTACACAAGGCTAGTTTAAACTAAACTAAGTATACTTTCAACTGCTACTCAAGGCTAGTTTAAACTAAAGTAAGTAGACTTTCAGCTGCTACACAAGGCTTGTTTAAACTAAACTAAGTATACTTTCAACTATTCCTCAAGGCTAGTTCAATCTTAACACTACCAGTTGGCAATTTGAAGGACACATCTCATGCTAATGGTAGTCCCTTAAAATAGCCTAGATTAATTATGAACAAAAATAAGTCTTGTTGTTGTGTTTATGGTAAACATACTTAGGCTATCTACTGCATTTGCTGATCAGAGAAAAGGCAACCAGCCGATAGTACCCACCGCCAAATCTTGAACTACTCTTTTCCAACGAATAGTGGACTTAACCGTAACATTTAAATCTTGCACGTTTGAAAGGCGAGTATGTTCGTCGTTGGGTTTTAATTTTTTGACCAGCAGATTGTGAGCCTTCAACATCAGATCATTTCAAGATATGTTTGATAAATTTTGTATTATTTTTTTCATCTCAGAGTCTGCCATTAAAGTATCTTCTCTCAGATAACGGATCAAGAATAAACCTCGCTTTAAACAATACAAGGGTTGTCAGAGAATCGAAGAGCACTATGTGATCTGACGTTTGTTTTAATTTCATGTTTACTTATTATGTGAATTAATAGTGGCCTGCTATTCAATTATTATATATTATTTGAACTGATGTTTGTCTATTATTTGGAAATTGTTTGTGTTATATTTGATGCTTATATATCATTTGAAATGTTTGCCCCATACAGAAAACATGAAACGTTTGAAACCTAAATGTGAATAGTTTTCACTATCTTTCAAACACAATGTTAATAGTTTCAGCTCCTATGTTATTTATTAATGTTAATAGAAAATGTCTTGTTGAAATATATATGTATATATGGACCGCAACATTAAGATAAAGTGGGAGAATTTGGGGGTTAAAATTCCATTTTGGCAGATTTCATATTTTATCATATCGGGCTCCAAGTCAAGATGTGTTAGAATTGATATAAAATACAGTTATAGTGTAATGGAAAAACTGAGACATAATGTGTTTATGTTTAAAACTTAAATTTAGAATTTGTGTTACATCATGTAAGGTATCACAATGAATACAGCTAAATGTGTGATGAGCAAAGGAAACAATATAGAACTTGGCCAGCATTCTTCGCAATTCAAATTTGTTTTGTTTGTAAGTTTGTTTGTGTGGTACACGAATTTTACTTATTTTCTTGATGTTTATTTTACTAAAATTCCAATAAAATTAATGGGAATGTTAGCGTGATAAATACGGAATATTTAAATGCTGAAACTATTGGTGTAAAGCCGATGTGATCCACTAGCCCAATAATACGGTGTCATATTATTGTTTTGTTACATGAAAGCAAACGTATCATAATTTCAATAAATTGGCAAGAACCTTGTTCTAAATTGCCAAAAAATACAATTGTACCAATGAATGAAAATATGTGTATTTGAAACAGTTACTGACATTTTATAGGCTTAGGGATAGAAAAGTTTCCATCAGATATTATGCAACACTTAAGCCTAGTAATAAAAACAACTTTGTAGACCAGTATTCTACCATAGTTAGTTTCAGATACACAGATGAAAAAAAAATCATATGTTTCAACTGGCCACATCGGTGGCGTGAGACCACTTTCTGGACAATTCCAGATTTAAAGGCCGCGAATGACCACTTCTCTCACAATATTCAGACACCAAAAAAGTTATTCTAGGCATTATTCAACTGTTGTATTTATTATCATATTCGTGAAGTAAACTATAAGTACAATAACATGGAGACAATAAAACAAAACAAGAAGAATGTTAACACCAGGTGTCTGACTACAGACAAGGACGGCATTGTTACTAGCGCCATCTGCTGGTATAATTATCCCAGTCCCTTGCCCGGCATATCCAGGTGGGTTAAGGCGTTCGACTTGTAATATAGGGTCGAAAGTTCGAGTTCCAGTTGCACCAAACATGTTCGCTTTTTCAGCCGTGGGGGCGTTATAATGTCACGGTCAATCTCACTATTCGTTATAGTTTTAAACTAACCACAAAGCTACAAATGGGCTAGCTGTGCTCTGCCAATTATGGGTATCGAAACTAGGTTTTTGCAGACATACAGTTACGACAGAAAGTGTTTGTACCCCTGGGTCGTGAGTAGTTTTTCCTCATAACTTAAATTAGGATGATGAAAGTATAGTATACTATAAATATTATACTAACACACATCTACATAAGTTTTTATGTAAATTGAACGACAAATAAATTGTTTATAAACAAATAACCAAACACAGAAGGGGCAGGAAGTGTTCATGTGTCTGCTTTAATGGTTAGTTCTGTAGCCTTTCAGGTGATTTACTTGGCACAATCTCTCCTCATAGCCCTCCATGATAGTTTGACAGTACTGAACTGGTATTTTCTTCCATTATTCTTTACAGAAGGCCTTCAACTCTTGCAAGTTTTTCGGATGACGCTGATGAACCCTGGTCTTCAACTCATGCCAAACGTTTTCATTTGGGTTGAGATCGGGTGACTGCGAAGGCCGCTCCAGAACGCTTATATGGTTTCTCTGCAACCAGGATTGCACACATTTTGATTGGTACTTAGGGTCAGTGTCGTGCTAAACGATCCAACGACGCCCAAGCCGTAAGTTTCAAGCATCATTTTTGATATAAGTGCCTAATATATCGACATACTCTTCTTTTCTCTTCATGATACCGTTGACGAGGTGAACGCTGCCTACACCAGAAGTTGTACGCATATAATCTCATAATTATGTGGAACAAAAGAAATGTTGACAGATGTATTTTATATAAGCACTATTTACAGAACAGAATGTAATGTTTATATAAACTCCAATATCATTGTACTGATCATACGATCAATGTGGATGCTTTACTTACCATTGTTTCTTTAGCTGTATGAATAATACTGAAAACGGTACAAAGTACTGTTTGTTAGCACACACCTACATGGTACTAACTGTACCGCGCCAGTGTATCGGAATTTTATCAAAGACAGAGGAACTTGTGTGTTTAAGCCTAAATCTCCATTTTGTTGCACCAGCGACTCACTTTTCTTTCCACCCAAGTCAGGTTTGTTGCGTCTTTGGTATGTTATATCCAAGTAAAACCGACTGCACACTGGATGAAGAATCCATGATCCCATTAAAGTATTGTACCAAGAGTTCAGATAAACGAATTTATTCACACGTTAATGACTGATAAACACAATATGTTTCGGATGTTAAACCGACGTAAAGAATCTCCGAATATAAAATTATATATACAGTTAGTTGTTTAACATGCAGTTACAAAAATGAAGGGTTGTAGTTAAAATGCCACACACATTTTAACATGCTGTTTATTCAGTTTATTAAGAGATAATGATTATTTATTTCGTTTAAAAGTGAGTTTTTACATCAATATTTGGTCGTCTTTAATAAACTATATTTCATACAGTTGTCTCAATTATAATTTCATACACTTTTACATTCAATGATATAATTATCACTAAAGATCAAATTATTTTACAGTTTCTTTTATCGTAATATTTTTGAAGTTGAGTTTTGTTGTGATTAGTTTAATTTTAATGTTTTTATGGTTGAGTTGCGTTGTGATTAGTTTCATTTTGATGTTTTGAAGTTGAGTTTTGTTGTGATTAGTTTTATTTTAATGCTCTTAAAGTTGAGTTTTGTTGTGATTAGTTTCATTTTAATGCACTTAAAGTTGAGTTTTGTTGTGATTAGTTTCATTTTAATGCTCTTAAAGTTGAGTTTTGTTGTGATTAGTTTCATTTTAATGCTCTTAAAGTTGAGTCTTGTTGTGATTAGTTTCATTTTAATGCTCTTAAAGTTGAGTTTTGTTGTGATTAGTTTCATTTTAATGCTCTTAAAGTTGAGTTTTGTTGTGATTAGTTTCATTTTAATGCTCTTAAAGTTGAGTTTTGTTGTGATTAGTTTCATTTTAATGTTTTTATGGTTGAGTTGCGTTGTGATTAGTTTCATTTTGATGTTTTGAAGTTGAGTTTTGTTGTGATTAGTTTTATTTTAATGCTCTTAAAGTTGAGTTTTGTTGTGATTAGTTTCATTTTAATGCTCTTAAAGTTGAGTTTTGTTGTGATTAGTTTCATTTTAATGCTCTTAAAGTTGAGTTTTGTTGTGATTAGTTTCATTTTAATGCTCTTAAAGTTGAGTTTTGTTGTGATTAGTTTAATTTTAATGTTTTTATGGTTGAGTTGCGTTGTGATTAGTTTCATTTTGATGTTTTGAAGTTGAGTTTTGTTGTGATTAGTTTTATTTTAATGCTCTTAAAGTTGAGTTTTGTTGTGATTAGTTTCATTTTAATGCTCTTAAAGTTGAGTTTTGTTGTGATTAGTTTCATTTTAATGCTCTTAAAGTTGAGTTTTGTTGTGATTAGTTTCATTTTAATGCTCTTAAAGTTGAGTTTTGTTGTGATTAGTTTCATTTTAATGCTCTTAAAGTTGAGTTTTGTTGTGATTAGTTTCATTTTAATGCTCTTAAAGTTGAGTTTTGTTGTGATTAGTTTCATTTTAATGCTCTTAAAGTTGAACTGTTTGTTCGTTTTTGGTTAAGTATAAAACCACACAATAAGCCATCTATGCTCTACGCTGTAAGTTTCCAGACTTACCACCAGAGAGTGGGAAGGCAACTAGTCAGGCTACTCTTTTACCAAAGAATATTGTGATTGACCGTCACATTATCACACCCTTACAGTTGAAAGAGCGACAGTTTTGTGTGACGGGGATTTGAACTCGCGACCCTCAGATTACGAGTCGAGTGCCTTGACCACCTGGCCATGCTGGGACAGAGTTGGACACCATACATTCAAAACCAGCTGTTTATGTATTATTGCCACATTATAATTATGTTACTGTTACATACATTCATATTTATAATATAATTTATTTTTCACTATTGGTTTATAATATTAGTAATTTATTCTTATCTGAAATTATTACAATATGTTGTTCATTTATTCTTCAGATCACTAATTCCATTGTTATTAATATTGTATTATACAATGGAATATGACTTTTAGTGTATTGTACAATACCAAGAGTATTGTATAATATAATGGAATATGAATTTTAGCGTACTCTAGTTTTAGAGCCTTCACAATACTCGAGAAAGGACAAGTCACTTGCTTGAAATGCCTTGCCAATAACAAATGTTTCAATGTGGTACTAATGTTACATCTCTAATTTAATATATACCATTTTCTAATACAGAGGATTTAACATTTTATTTCACTGTGTTTAGTCTTTGTTACATGTATGTTCCATGAGTTCTTTGAGATGTGTCTTAATCATGTGTAACAGTGATTTATAGTTTCTGTCGCATGTGTAATAACATTCAGTACAACTTCACATTCAGTCACACATTAACAAAACAATAACCTGGGATATCACTTAGGGTATGTCAGTAGCATAAGGTATATTTTTATATAGATTTTAGTTAATGTTCAGAAACAAGATTTTTATGTTTAACGATTAATCAAGAAATACTGTAATTATCACGTTCATAACACCTCTCTACATGTCTAACCAATGTTGTGGACTCAAATTTTAACTGTACCTGTAACACTATCTATCTACATGTCTAACCCATGTTGTGGACTCAAATTTTAACTGTACCTGTAACACTATCTATCTACATGTCTAACCCATGTTGTGGACTCAGATTTTAACTGTACCTGTAACACTATCTATCTACATGTCTAACCTATGTTGCGGACTCAAATTTTAACTGTACCTGTAACACTATCTATCTACATGTCTAACCTATGTTGCGGACTCAAATTTTAACTGTACCTGTAACACTATCTATCTAAATGTCTAACCTATTTTGTGGACTCAGATTTTAACTGTACCTGTAACACTATCTATCTACATGTCTAACCTATGTTGCGGACTCAAATTTTAACTGTACCTGTAACACTATCTATCTAAATGTCTAACCTATTTTGTGGACTCAAATTTTAACTGTACCTGTAACACTATCTATCTACATGTCTAACCTATGTTGCGGACTCAAATTTTAACTGTACCTGTAACACTATCTATCTAAATGTCTAACCTATTTTGTGGACTCAGATTTTAACTGAAGCTGTCACACAACCTCTCCACATGTCTAACCTATGTTGTGGACTCAGATTTGAACAGTCCTTGTCACACTACCTCTCCACATGTCTAACCTATGTTGTGGACTCAGATTTGAACAGTCCTTGTCACACTACCTCTCCACATGTCTAACCTATGTTGTGGACTCAGATTTTGACTGTCCTTGTCACACTACCTCTCCACATGTGTAACCCATGTTGTGGACTCAAATTTTAACTGTACCTGTAACACTATCTATCTACATGTCTAACCAATGTTGTGGACTCAAATTTTAACTGTACCTGTAACACTATCTATCTACATGTCTAACCCATGTTGTGGACTCAAATTTTAACTGTACCTGTAACACTATCTATCTACATGTCTAACCAATGTTGTGGACTCAAATTTTAACTGTACCTGTAACACTATCTATCTACATGTCTAACCTATGTTGCGGACTCAAATTTTAACTGTACCTGTAACACTATCTATCTAAATGTCTAACCTATTTTGTGGACTCAAATTTTAATTGTACATGTAACACTATCTATCTACATGTCTAACCTATGTTGCGGACTCAAATTTTAACTGTACCTGTAACACTATCTATCTAAATGTCTAACCTATTTTGTGGACTCAGATTTTAACTGAAGCTGTCACACAACCTCTCCACATGTCTAACCTATGTTGTGGACTCAGATTTCAACAGTCCTTGTCACACTACCTCTCCACATGTCTAACCTATGTTGTGGACTCAGATTTTGACTGTCCTTGTCACACTACCTCTCCACATGTCTAACCTATGTTGTGGACTCAGATTTGAACAGTCCTTGTCACACTACCTCTCCACTTGTCTAACCTATGTTGTGGACTCAGATTTCAACAGTCCTTGTCACACAACCTCTCCACATGTCTGACCTATGTTGTGGACTCAGATTTTGACTGTCCTTGTCACACTACCTCTCCACATGTGTAACCCATGTTGTGGACTCAGATTTGAACAGTTCTTGTCACACAACCTCTCCACATGTCTAACCTATGTTGTGGACTCAGATTTCAACAGTCCTTGTCACACAACCTCTCCACATGTCTAACCTATGTTGTGGACTCAGATTTTGACTGTCCTTGTCACACTACCTCTCCACATATGTAAACCATGTTGTGGACTCAGATTTGAACAGTCCTTGTCACACAACCTCTCCACTTGTCTAACCTATGTTGTGGACTCAGATTTCAACAGTCCTTGTCACACTACCTCTCCACATGTGTAACCCATGTTGTGGACTCAGATTTGAACAGTCCTTGTCACACAACCTCTCCACATGTCTAACCTATGTTGTGGACTCAGATTTCAACAGTCCTTGTCACACAACCTCTCCACATGTCTAACCTATGTTGTGGACTCAGATTTCAACAGTCCTTGTCACACTACCTCTCCACATGTCTAACCTATGTTGTGGACTCAGATTTTGACTGTCCTTGTCACACTACCTCTCCACATGTCTAACCTATGTTGTGGACTCAGATTTGAACAGTCCTTGTCACACTACCTCTCCACTTGTCTAACCTATGTTGTGGACTCAGATTTCAACAGTCCTTGTCACACAACCTCTCCACATGTCTGACCTATGTTGTGGACTCAGATTTTGACTGTCCTTGTCACACTACCTCTCCACATGTGTAACCCATGTTGTGGACTCAGATTTGAACAGTCCTTGTCACACAACCTCTCCACATGTCTAACCTATGTTGTGGACTCAGATTTCAACAGTCCTTGTCACACAACCTCTCCACATGTCTAACCTATGTTGTGGACTCAGATTTTGACTGTCCTTGTCACACTACCTCTCCACATATGTAAACCATGTTGTGGACTCAAATTTGAACAGTCCTTGTCACACAACCTCTCCACATGTCTAACCTATGTTGTGGACTCAGATTTCAACAGTCCTTGTCACACAACCTCTCCACATGTCTAACCTAAGTTGTGGACTCAGATTTGAACAGTCTTTGTCACACTACCTGTCCACATGTCTAACCTATGTTGTGGACTCAGATTTCAACAGTCCTTGTCACACAACCTCTCCACATGTCTAACCTTTGTTGTGGACTCAGATTTTGACTGTCCTTGTCACACAACCTCTCCACATGTCTAACCTATGTTGTGGACTCAGATTTTGACTGTCCTTGTCACACTACCTCTCCACATGTCTAACCTATGTTGTGGACTCAGATTTGAACAGTCTTTGTCACACTACCTCTCCACATGTCTAACCTATGTTGTGGACTCAGATTTTGACTGTCCTTGTCACACTACCTCTCCCCATATGTAACCCATGTTGTGGACTCAGATTTGAACAGTCCTTGTCACACAACCTCTCCACATGTCTAACCTATGTTGTGGACTCAGATATTGACTGTCCTTGTCACACTACCTCTCCACATGTCTAACCTATGTTGTGGACTCAGATTTTGATTGTCCTTGTCACACTACCTCTCTACATGTCTATTTATATTGATATATATACAACCTTGTACTGGTTACACTACTGAACATGTGTATTTATATTGATATATATACAACCTTGTACTGGTTACACTACTGAACATGTGTATTTATATTGAATATATACAACCTTGTACTGGTTACACTACTGAACATGTGTATTTATATTGAATATATACAACCTTTTACTGGTTACACTACTGAACATGTGTATTTATATTGATATATACAACCTTGTACTGGTTACACTACTGAACATGTGTATTTATATTGATATATACAACCTTTTACTAGTTACACTACTGAACATGTGTATTTATATTGATATATACAACCTTGTACTGGTTACACTACTGAACATGTGTATTTATATTGATATATACAACCTTGTACTGGTTAAACTACTGAACATGTGTATTTATATTGATATATACAACCTTGTACTGGTTACACTACTAAACATGTGTATTTATATTGATATATACAACCTTGTACTGGTTACACTACTGAACATGTGTATTTATATTGAATATATACAACCTTGTACTGGTTACACTACTGAACATGTGTATTTATATTGATATATATATACAACCTTGTACTGGTTACACTACTGAACATGTGTATTTATATTGATATATACAACCTTTTACTGGTTACACTACTGAACATGTGTATTTATATTGAATATATACAACCTTGTACTGGTTACACTACTGAACATGTGTATTTATATTGATATATACAACCTTTTACTGGTTACACTACTGAACATGTGTATTTATATTGATATATACAACCTTGTACTGGTTACACTACTGAACATGTGTATTTATATTGATATATACAACCTTGTACTGGTTACACTACTGAACATGTGTATTTATATTGATATATACAACCTTGTACTGGTTACACTACTGAACATGTGTATTTATATTGATATATACAACCTTGTACTGGTTACACTACTGAACATGTGTATTTATATTGAATATATACAACCTTTTACTGGTTACACTACTGAACATGTGTATTTATATTGATATATATACAACCTTGTACTGGTTACACTACTGAACATGTGTATTTATATTGAATATATACAACCTTGTACTGGTTACACTACTGAACATGTGTATTTATATTGAATATATACAACCTTTTACTGGTTACACTACTGAACATGTGTATTTATATTGATATATATACAACCTTGTACTGGTTACACTACTGAACATGTGTATTTATATTGATATATATACAACCTTGTACTGGTTACACTACTGAACATGTGTATTTATATTGATATATACAACCTTGTACTGGTTACACTACTGAACATGTGTATTTATATTGAATATATACAACCTTTTACTGGTTACACTACTGAACATGTGTATTTATATTGATATAAACAACCTTGTACTGATTACACTACTGAACATGTGTATTTATATTGAATATATACAACCTTTTACTGGTTACACTACTGAACATGTGTATTTATATTGATATATACAACCTTTTACTGGTTACACTACTGAACATGTGTATTTATATTGATATATACAACCTTGTACTGGTTACACTACTGAACATGTGTATTTATATTGATATATATATACAACCTTTTACTGGTTACACTACTGAACATGTGTATTTATAGTGATATATACAACCTTTTACTGGTTACACTACTGAACATGTGTATTTATATTGAATATATACAACCTTGTACTGGTTAAACACTGAACATGTGTATTATATGGATATATACAACCTTGTACTGGTTACACTACTGAACATGTGTATTTATATTGATATACAACCTTGTACTGGTTACACTACTGAACATGTGTATTTATATTGATATATACAACCTTGTACTGGTTTCCAACTACTGAACATGTGTATTTATATTGATATATACAACCTTGTACTGGTTACACTACTGAACATGTGTATTATATTGATATATACAACCTTGTACTGGTTACACTACTGACATGTGTATTTATATTGAATATATACAACCTTGTACTGGTTACACTACTGAACATGTGTATTTATATTGATATACAACCTTGTACTGGTTACACTACTGAACTTGTATTTATATTGAATATATACAACCTTGTACTGGTTACACTACTGAACATGTGTATTTATATTGATATATATACAACCTTGTACTGGTTACACTACTGAACATGTGTATTTATATTGATATATATACAACCTTGTACTGGTTACACTACTGAACATGTGTATTTATATTGATATATACAACCTTGTACTGGTTACACTACTGAACATGTGTATTTTATATTGATATATACAAACCTTGTACTGGTTACACTACTGAACATGTGTATTTATATTGAATATATACAACCTTTTACTGGTTACACTACTGAACATGTGTATTTATATTGATATATACATCCTTTTACTGGTTACACTACTGAACATGTGTATTTATATTGATATATACAACCTTGTACTGGTTAAACTACTGAACATGTGTATTTAATGATATATATACAACCTTGTACTGGTTACACTACTGAACATGTGTATTTATATTGATATATACAACCTGTACTGGTTAACTACTGAACATGTGTATTTATATTGATATATACAACCTTGTACTGGTTACACTACTAACATGTGATTTATATTGATATATACAACCTTTTACTGGTTACACTACTGAACATGTGTATTTATTGATATATACAACCTTTACGGTTACACTACTGACATGTGTATTTATATTGATAATATATACACCTTGTACTGGTTACACTACTGAACATGTGTATTTATAGTGATATATACAACCTTTACTGGTTACACTACTGAACATGTGTATTTATATTGAATTATATACAACCTTGTCTGGTTACACTACTGAACATGTGTATTTTATTGATAATACAACCTTTACTGGTTACACTGAACATGTGTATTTATATTGATATATACAACCTTGTACTGGTTACACTACTGAACATGTGTATTTATATTGATATATACAACCTTGTACTGGTTACACTACTGAACATGTGTATTTATATTGATATACAACCTTGTACTGGTTACACTACTGAACATGTGTATTTATATTGATATATACAACCTTGTACTGGTTACACTACTGAACATGTGTATTTATATTGAATATATACAACCTTTTACTGGTTACACTACTGAACATGTGTATTTATATTGAATATATACAACCTTGTACTGGTTACACTACTAAACATGTGTATTTATATTGATATATACAACCTTGTACTGGTTACACTACTGAACATGTGTATTTATATTGAATATATACAACCTTTTACTGGTTACACTACTGAACATGTGTATTTATATTGAATATATACAACCTTTTACTGGTTACACTACTGAACATATGTATTTATATTGATATAAACAACCTTGTACTGATTACACTACTGAACATGTGTATTTATATTGATATATACAACCTTGTACTGGTTACACTACTGAACATGTGTATTTATATTGAATATATACAACCTTGTACTGGTTACACTACTGAACATGTGTATTTATATTGAATATATACAACCTTTTACTGGTTACACTACTGAACATGTGTATTTATATTGATATATATACAACCTTGTACTGGTTACACTACTGAACATGTGTATTTATATTGATATATATACAACCTTGTACTGGTTACACTACTGAACATGTGTATTTATATTGATATATACAACCTTTTACTGGTTACACTACTGAACATGTGTATTTATATTGAATATATACAACCTTGTACTGGTTACACTACTGAACATGTGTATTTATATTGAATATATACAACCTTGTACTGGTTACACTACTAAACATGTGTATTTATATTGATATATACAACCTTGTACTGGTTACACTACTGAACATGTGTATTTATATTGATATATACAACCTTGTACTGGTTACACTACTGAACATGTGTATTTATATTGATATATACAACCTTGTACTGGTTACACTACTGAACATGTGTATTTATATTGATATATACAACCTTGTACTGATTACACTACTGAACATGTGTATTTATATTGATATATACAACCTTGTACTGGTTACACTACTGAACATGTGTATTTATATTGATATATACAACCTTGTACTGGTTACACTACTGAACATGTGTATTTATATTGAATATAGGGAACGTAATTTTTTATTACTGTAATTACACTTTATAATATTAATACTAGCGATATCAATAAATATGGTATTAAATGAAGTTCTATTGATTATTGAACTACATTTATTCTTATTTAATATTTTTTCTAATGGACATAAACAAAATGGTCAAAATAACTTAAGAAAAAGAAATAACAATGGATGACTAGATTCTGATGCAACAAACGCCTATATTCTTTACTGACAACGTTAAGTTTACGGAGTTGCAACTCTTAAGTCTGAGGTTCGATTCCACATGGTAGATGCAGTAGATTGTAAAATTTGACTTTGCTCTAAACCAGCCAAACAAACACTTAGGGGAATCGAACCCCTGAATTTAGCGTTGTAAATTTATAGACTTACCGCTATACCAGAGGGATTAAGTAAGAAAAAATCATGTTTTATTCTGTAGAAATTCTCCATAAGAAAACCTAGTTTTGATGTATTTAAATAATGTATTACGGAAAGTGCTTATTTAAGGGGTTATTTCTGTTAGGTTTATAAGGAGCTGAACTATTTACAGTAGGTGTCTGTGACACTTTGGTGATGAATGTCAACAATAATCGGACACACGCGAAACTCATTTGCTTTAAATTATTATGTTCAAGAAAATTCAAACGTATGTACAAAGAATTGTTAAATTACTGGTCATCATTATTGACTTTAGTGCTTCGAATATTTCTTTTTCTTTTGTCAAAGGGCAAGAACAAGTTAATTCAGTTAATTTAGAACCCAACTGATAAGACAAATTATTTCTTCTCTATTCTGTTATTACAATACAGTTAGTGATAAATCCACTCACGTTATCTCGTTGGTTACTAGACTTGTATACACAACTTTAAATAATTGTTTCTCGTGCCGAATTACGTAACGAAACTTGTCATAACGATCATTTTTAAAATAAATGACTTTAATATTCTTGTTTTATGAAAGCTAAACAGTCGTGAAACATTTAAAGCATTAAATTATCTAAACTAAACAATCTTGTATATCCAGCAGTATTGTTTTTGTTGTGGTCGTTTATGCTGTGTCCTATAAAACAAATAAGATTTTAACATTTCACATAACTAGCTACAACGAACAGCAATAGTTACATACACTTGAAAGTGATGTTTCCTGAATATATCTGTTTTATCTTCACCATAAGATAGGCTACATGTGACTTAATGGTTAATATATCAGACCGTGAATCTAATGACTCATTTTTCACGTTTCATTGCTGCAAAGTCTCTTTACAAACTTAGTTGTGTAAGAGTAACTAT
>CM022399.1:5691006-6107373 GCA_011833715.1 Carcinoscorpius rotundicauda | reverse complement strand
CAGAGCCGTGTTCTGTTCTCATGTTTAGTATGTTCCTGTAGTCTTGCTCCAGTGTAATTAAAGGTAGAAAAGCACAGCTTAGCCGTGTTCTGTTCTCATGTTTAATATGTTTCTGTAGTCTTGCTCTAGTGTAATTAATGGTAGAACAACACAGCAGAGCCGTGTTTTGTTCTCATGTTTAGTATGTTTCTCTAGTCTCGCTCCAGTGTAATTGATATTTGAACATCCACGCAAAGCTAACCTAAACTAAACTAACGTGGCAGGGGTTCAGTTTAGAGAGAGAGAAATCAGAAGAGTTCTCTCTCCAACTGGGGTGTTCAGGATCTTTGTGGTTCCTCCTCGTTTCCTTTCGTGGATTGTTATTAAGATTAAAAGGTGGTTTATATATATATATTGTAATTATTATTCTTGACTCTTTGGGTGGAGGATGTCTTTTCTAAATGTTGTCTTGGATGGAGGCAAAGACAGCAGCGGAAAGGAAGCCCGGGACCTGTCCCGAAAGGAGAGATTGAGCAGATGTGAACATGAATATTGTTCAAATCTAGATTAAAAATAAAACAATTCAACGGCACAATTCAGGGTCTGGCAAAAAAAGATGCCGCGGCTGGGATCGATAAAAATCCAATTCCTGAAGATTTTGATGTGGGGGGACACGGGAGTGCCCCGAGAAAAACCGACTTTCACAGGACAGGCGCCGAAAGTTTTGCCTTGTCGGTGCCCTGTATCTGTGCAAAAAAAAAAAGAATTCGTGTTAATGACATGGATTTTATTTCTTAGATTCTTTGTTGAGTAGATTGTGATTCTTGAAATATGTTGTACGTGAAATGTATTTTGTTGGTGCACTGGATAATTTGTGTAGTGATGCCGTTAGTTTGTTTCTTTTTTTCTGCTTTAAGATAATATTTGAGAGAGAGTTCTGTTATTCTATCTCTTATCGTTGGTAAATTACTAGTTTGGTGTAGATAGTTTTGTGGAGCGTAAATGACGGTAGGCTAAATGCGGATTTTAATATTCTGTTTTGCTGTATTTGGATTTTCTGGGAGAGTGTTATTTGACATGTTGTATGTTACTTGACATCCGTACTCAATTAGAGGACGGATGTAAGCTTGTATATTTGTATAATGGTGTTCGGTGCACATTTCGATTGTTTCCCGGTTATGGTCTTTAGATATGAAGTCCTTTTTCTGATGGATGAGTGTATATTGTTTATATGTTTTTTCCATGTTAGTTTTGTGTCGAAAGTGACGCCAAGGAATGTGATGTTTTTACTCATGTTAATGGTTGTGTTTCCAAGTGATAATTTTATTTTTTCGATATTTTTTCTTTGCTTCTTAAGTTTCCTATAGAAAGTAATTGCTTGTGTTTTTGTTGGGTTTAACACGACTCTCCACTTGTTGCTCCATGTTGTGACGTTGTTTAATTATTCTTGTACGCGGGACATGGCCATTACTGGGTTTCTGGAGGTGCTCCAGATTGCGATGTCGTCTGCGTATTGTGAATTGTGTGTGTATGTTAGATTTGGAAAAGGTATGTCACTGACGAAAATTATGTATAGAAGTGGAGAGAGGACTGATCCTTGGGGCACTCCTGCCGTTATATTAAATAATTTGGAAATAGATTTGTTGACTTTTACTTGTGCTGTTCTATTTGTTAAGAAATTTGAGATCTATTTGACTATCGTGGGATTTATTTGTAGGTGATTTAGTTTATATATGATGGCGTTTGTGCCATATGCTGTCGAATGCTTTTTTGTCATCTAAGAATACCCCAATGGTTACTTGATTGTTGTTGTAGCTTTGTAGATTGATTCGGTGAGTCGCGTGAGGTGATCTGTTGTTTGTCCAATTTTTCTGGAGGCATTTTGAAATTCTGGGAGGATGTTGTTTGATTCACAAAAATGTAGGAGACGGTTGGAGATAATTCTCTCCATCAGTTTGCCAAGGCAATTTAGCAGACTGATGGGGCGGAAATTGTCTGGATTTGTTCTATCAGTTTGTTTCTTGGAGATCGTTGTTATGATGGCTTTTTTCCACGTGTCGGGATAGTACCCGGTTGCTAGTGAGATATTCCTGATGTTAGTGAGGACCGCTAAGCTGTGTTCTGTTCTTGTATTTAAAATGTTTCTGTAGTCTCGCTCCAGTGTAATTAATGTCAGAACAACACAGCTGAACCGTGTTCTGTTTTCATATTTAATATGTTTCTGTAGTCTCGCGACAGTGTAATTAATGTTAGAACAAGACAGCTGAGCCGTGTTCTGTTCTCATATTTAACATGTTTCTGTAGTCTCGCGACAGTGTAATTAATGGTAGAACAACATATCAGAGCCGTGTTTTGTTCTCATGTTTAGTATGTTTCTGTAGTCTATCTCCCGTGTAAATAATGGTAGAACAACACAGCAGAGCCGTGTTCTGTTCTCATATTTATAATATTTCTGTAGTCTCGCTCTAGTGTAATTAATGGTAGAACAACATAGCAGAGCCGTGTTTTGTTCTCATGTTTAGTGTGTTTCTGTCCTCTCGCTACAGTGTAAATAATGGTAGAAGAACACAGCTGAGCCGTGTTCTGTTCTCATATTAAATATGTTTTGTAGTCTCGATACAGTGTAATTAATGGTAGAACAACATAGCAAAGCCGTGTGTTGTTCTGATGTTTAGTATGTTTCTGTAGTCTCACTCCAGTGTAAATAATGGAAGAATAACACAGCTGAGCCGTGTTCTGTTCTCATATTTAATATGTTTCTCAAGTTTCGATACAGTGTAATTAATGGTAGAACAACATAGCAGAGCCGTGTTTTCTTCTCATGTTTAGTATGTTTCTGTAGTGTCGCTCCAGTGTAAATAATGGTAGAATAACACAGCTGAGCCGTGTTCTGTTCTCATATTTAATATGTTTCTGTAGTCTCGCTCCAGTGTAATTAATGGTAGAACAACATAGCAGAGGCGTGTTTTGTTCTCATGTTTACTATGTTTCTGTAGCCTCGTTCCAGTTTAAATAATGGTAGAATAAAACAGCTGAGCCGTGTACTGTTCTCATATTTAGTATTTTTCTGTAGTCTCGCTCCAGTATAATAAATGGTAGAACAACATAGCAGAGGCGTGTTTTGTTCTCATGTTTACTATGTTTCTGTAGTCTCACTCCAATTTAAATAATGGTAGAATAACACAGCTGAGCCGTGTTCTGTTCTCATATTTAATATGTTTCTGTAGTCTCGCTCCAGTGTAATTAATGGTAGAACAACATAGCAGAGGCGTGTTTTGTTCTCATGTTTACTATGTTTCTGTAGTCTCACTCCAATTTAAATAATGGTAGAATAACACAGCTGAGCCGTGTACTGTTCTCATATTTAATATGTTTCTGTACTCTCGATACAGTGTAATTAATGGTAGAATAACACAGCTGAGCCGTGTTCTGTTCTCATGTTTAATATGTTTCTGTAGTCTCGATACAGTGTAATTAATGGTAGAACAACACAGCAGAGCCGTGTTTTGTTCTCATGTTTAGTATGTTTCTGTAGTCTCGCTCCAGTGTAATTAATGGTAGACAACACAGCTGAGCCGTGTTCTGTTCTCATATTTAATATATTTCTGTAGTCTCGATACAGTGTAATTAATGGTAGAAACACATAGCAGAGCCGTGTTTTGTTTTCATGTTTAGTATATTTCTGTAGTCCCCCTCCAGTGTAAATAATGGTAGAATAACACAGCTGAGCCGTGTTCTGTTCTCATATTTAAAATGTTTCTGTAGTTTCGATACAGTGTAATTAATGGTAGAACAACACAGCAGAGCCGTGTTTTGTTCTCATGTTTAGTATGTTTCTATAGTGTCGCTTCAGTGTAAATAATGGTAGAATAACACAGCTGAGCCGTGTTCTGTTCTCATATTTAATATGTTTCTGTAGTCTCGATTCAGTGTAATTAAAGGTAGAATAACACAGCTGAGCCGTGTTCTGTTCTCATATTTAATATGTTTCTGTAGTCTCGCTCCAGTGTAATTAATGGTAGAATAACACAGCTGAGCCTTGTTCTGTACTCATGTTAAGAATGTTTCTGTAGTTTCGCTCTAGTGTAAATATTGGTAGAATAACGCAGCTGAGCCGTGTTCTGTTCTCATATTTAATATGTTTCTGTAGTCTCGCTCCAGTGTAATTAATGGTAGAATAACACAGCTGAGCCGTATTCTGTTCTCATATTTAATATGTTTCTGTAGTCTCGCTCTAGTGTAAATAATGGTAGAATAACACATCTGAGCCGTGTTCTGTTCTCATATTTAATATGTTTCTGTAGTCTTGCTCCAGTGTAATTAATGTTAGAAGAACACAAGTGAGCCGTGTTCTGTTTTCAGATTTAAAAAGTTTCTGTAGTCTCGCTCCAGTGTAATTAAGGGTAGAACAACACAACTGAGCCGTGTTCTGTTCTCGTGTTCAGTATGTTTCTGTAGTCTCACTCCAGTGTAATTAATGGTAGAATAATACAGCTGAGCCGTGTTCTGTTCTTATATATAATATGTTTCTGTATTCTCGCTTCATTCAGAAAGGAGTTGTTCTCGTCCATGTATATTTCCATGTAATTTTTTAAGAACGTATTTTTCAATATTTTGTTCGTAGCCTCGCTCCAGTGTAATAAATGGAAGAACAACAGAGCTGAGCTGTGTTCTGTTCTCATGTTTAATATGTTTCTGTAGTCTCGCGCCAGTGTAACTAATGGAAGAACAACACAGCGGAGCCGTGTTCTTTTCTCATATTTAATATGTTTCTGTAGTTTCGCTCCAGTGTAATTATTGGTAGAACAACACAGCTGAGATATGTTATGTACTCATGTTAAGAATGTTTCTGTAGTCTCGCTCCAGTGTAATTAATGGAAGAGCAACACAGCGGAGACTTGGTGTGTTCTCATATATAATATGTTTCTGTCGTCTCGCTCTTGTGTAAATAATGGTAGAACAACACAGCGGAGCCTTGTTGTGTTCTCATATTTAATATGTTTCTGTCGTCTCGCTCCAGTGTAATTAATGGTAAAGCAACAAATCGGAGCCGTGATCTATTGAAACATTTTATATGTTTCTGTAGTCTCGCTCCAGTGTAATTAATGGTAGAACAACACAGCGGAGCCTTGTTGTGTTCTCATATTTAATATGTTTCTGTCGTCTCGCTCTAGTGTAATTAATGGTAGAACAACACAGCTGAGGCGTGTTCTGTACTCATGTTAAGAATGTTTTTGTAGTCTCGCTCCATTGTAATTAATGGTAGAGCATCAAAGCGGAGCCGTGTTGTGTTGTCATATTTAATATGTTTCTGTCGTCTCGCTCCAGTGTAATTAATGGTAAAGCAACAAATCGGAGCCGTGATCTATTGAAACATTTTATATGTTTCTGTAGTCTCGCTCCAGTGTAATTAATGGTAGAACAACACAGCGGAGCCGTGTTCTGTTCTCATGTTTAATATGTTTCTGTAGTCTCGCTCCAGTGTAATTAATGGTAGAACAACACAGCGGAGCCGTGTTCTGTTCTCATGTTTAATATGTTTCTGTAGTCTCGCTCCAGTGTAATTAATGGTAGAACAACACAGCTGAGGCGTGTTCTGTTAAGAATGTTTTTGTTGTTTCTCTCCATTGTAATTAATGGTAGAGCAACAAAGCGGAGCCGTGTTATATTCTCAGATTTAATTTGTTTCTGTAGTCTCGCTTCAGTTTAATTAATGGAAGAACAAAACAGCTGAACCGTGTTATGTTCTTATATTTAGTATGTTTCTGTAGTTTCGCTCCAGTTTAATTAATGTCAGAACAACACAGCTGAGCCGTGTTCTCTTCTCATATTTAAAATGTTTTTGTAGTCTCGATTTAGTGTAATTAATGGTAGAACAACACAGCTGAGCCGTGTTCTGTTCTTAGGTTTAATATGTTTCTGTAGTCTTGCTCTAGTGTAATTAATGGTAGAACAACACAGCAGAGCCGTGTTTTGTTCTCATGTTTAGTATGTTTCTGTAGTCTCGCTCCAGTGTAATTGATATTTGAACATCCACGCAAAGCTAACCTAAACTAAACTAACGTGGCAGGGGTTCAGTTTAGAGAGAGAGAAATCAGAAGAGTTCTCTCTCCAACTGCGGTGTTCAGGATCTTTGTGGTTCCTCCTCGTCCCCTTTCGTGGATTGTTATTAAGATTAAAAGGTGGTTTATATATATATATTGTAATTATTATTCTTGACTCTTTGGGTGGAGGATGTCTTTTCTAAATGTTGTCTTGGATGGAGGCAAAGACAGCAGCGGAAAGGAAGCCCGGGACCTGTCCCGAAAGGAAGAGATTGAGCAGATGTGAACATGAATATTGTTCAAATCTAGATTAAAAATAAAACAATTCAAACGGCACAATTCAGGGTCTGGCAAAAAAGATGCCTCGGCTGGGATCTATAAATCCAATTCCTGAAGATTTTGATGTGGGGGACACGGGAGTGCCCCGAGAAAACCGACTTTCACAGGACAGGCGCCGAAAGTTTTGCCTGTCGTGTGCCCTGTATCTGTACAAAAAAAAAAGAAATTCGTGTTAATGACATGGATTTTATTTCTTTAGATTCTTTGTTGAGTAGATTGTGATTCTTGAAATATGTTGTACGGTGAAATGTATTTTGTTGGTGCACTGGATAATTTGTGTAGTGATGCCGTTAGTTTGTTTCCTTTTTCTGCTTTAAGATAATATTTGAGAGAGAGTTCTGTTATTCTATCTCTTATCGTTGGTAAATTACTAGTTTGGTGTAGATAGTTTGTTGGCGTAAATGACGGTAGGCCAAATGCGGATTTTAATATTCTGTTTTGCTGTATTTGGATTTTCTGGAGAGTGTTATTTGACATGTTGTATGTTACTTGACATCCGTACTCAATTAGAGGACGGATGTAAGCCTTGTATATTTGTATAATGGTGTTCGGTGCACATTTCGATTGTTTCCCGGTTATGGTCTTTAGATATGAAGTCCTTTTTCTGATGGATGAGTGTATATTGTTTATATGTTTTTTCCATGTTAGTTTTGTGTCGAAAGTGACGCCAAGGAATGTGATGTTTTTACTCATGTTAATGGTTGTGTTTCCAAGTGATAATTTTATTTTTTCGATATTTTTTCTTTGCTTCTTAAGTTTCCTATAGAAAGTAATTGCTTGTGTTTTTGTTGGGTTTAACACGACTCTCCACTTGTTGCTCCATGTTGTGACGTTGTTTAATTATTCTTGTACGCGGGACATGGCCATTACTGGGTTTCTGGAGGTGCTCCAGATTGCGATGTCGTCTGCGTATTGTGAATTGTGTGTGTATGTTAGATTTGGAAAAGGTATGTCACTGACGAAAATTATGTATAGAAGTGGAGAGAGGACTGATCCTTGGGGCACTCCTGCCGTTATATTAAATAATTTGGAAATAGATTTGTTGACTTTTACTTGTGCTGTTCTATTTGTTAAGAAATTTGAGATCTATTTGACTATCGTGGGATTTATTTGTAGGTGATTTAGTTTATATATGATGGCGTTGTGCCATATGCTGTCGAATGCTTTTTTGTCATCTAAGAATACCCCAATGGTTACTTGATTGTTGTTGTAAGCTTTGTAGATTGATTCGGTGAGTCGCGTGAGGTGATCTGTTGTTTGTCCAATTTTTCTGGAGGCATTTTGAAATTCTGGGAGGATGTTGTTTGATTCACAAAAATGTAGGAGACGGTTGGAGATAATTCTCTCCATCAGTTTGCCAAGGCAATTTAGCAGACTGATGGGGCGGAAATTGTCTGGATTTGTTCTATCAGTTTGTTTCTTGGAGATCGTTGTTATGATGGCTTTTTTCCACGTGTCGGGATAGTACCCGGTTGCTAGTGAGATATTCCTGATGTTAGTGAGGACCGCTAAGCTGTGTTCTGTTCTTGTATTTAAAATGTTTCTGTAGTCTCGCTCCAGTGTAATTAATGTCAGAACAACACAGCTGAACCGTGTTCTGTTTTCATATTTAATATGTTTCTGTAGTCTCGCGACAGTGTAATTAATGTTAGAACAAGACAGCTGAGCCGTGTTCTGTTCTCATATTTAACAGGTTTCTGTAGTCTCGCGACAGTGTAATTAATGGTAGAACAACATATCAGAGCCGTGTTTTGTTCTCATGTTTACTATGTTTCTGTAGCCTCGTTCCAGTTTAAATAATGGTAGAATAAAACAGCAGAGCCGTGTACTGTTCTCATATTTAGTATTTTTTTGTAGTCTCGCTCCAGTATAATAAATGGTAGAACAACATAGCAGAGGCGTGTTTTGTTCTCATGTTTACTATGTTTCTGTAGTCTC
Organism: Carcinoscorpius rotundicauda; assembly: GCA_011833715.1. Classification (NCBI taxonomy): domain Eukaryota; kingdom Metazoa; phylum Arthropoda; class Merostomata; order Xiphosura; family Limulidae; genus Carcinoscorpius; species Carcinoscorpius rotundicauda. The sequence continues at coordinate 6,099,073 of CM022399.1, read as the reverse complement.
ACTCCAATTTAAATAATGGTAGAATAACACAGCTGAGCCGTGTTCTGTTCTCATATTTAATATGTTTCTGTAGTCTCGCTCCAGTGTAATTAATGGTAGAACAACATAGCAGAGGCGTGTTTTGTTCTCATGTTTACTATGTTTCTGTAGTCTCACTCCAATTTAAATAATGGTAGAATAACACAGCTGAGCCGTGTACTGTTCTCATATTTAATATGTTTCTGTACTCTCGATACAGTGTAATTAATGGTAGAATAACACAGCTGAGCCGTGTTCTGTTCTCATATTTAATATGTTTCTGTAGTCTCGCTCCTGTGTAATTAATTGTAGAACAACATATTTGAGCCGTGTTCTGTTTTCATATTTATTATATATCTGTAGTCTAGCTTCAGTGTAATTAATGGTAGAAATACACAGTCGTGTTCTGTACTCATGTTTAGTATGTTTTTATAGTCTCGCTCCATTCAGAGAGGAGTTGTCCTCGTCCACGTTGATTTCCATGGAGTGTTTGAAGAACGTATTTTTCAAGTTTTTGTTCGTTATTAAAGAAGTAACATTCGTACCTTTTTTCTTGCGATACAACTACGGACGAAATTGTCTGTAGTCCTGAATTCTCTTCCTCTTAACTTATTTCATTATTGGAGACATTCTCTAATCATGACCGTTTTAGTAAAGATTCGAACACCGCTATCACTGAATTCAAAAGGTTTATAATAAATGAATATTGTTCATTCAACACCACTGTTGCTAAAAAAAACCCAACAATAAGTTGATAGTTTTGTTGATAACTGACAATGTAGATCGTTGAGAACAAGATTAAAACATTCTCGACAGATTAACAGATTGAGTAAGATTTGTTTGTAGTCAGTAGTCTGTGATCAAGTAGTTAAATGTACCAATAATTATAATTAGACATGTTTTGTTCTGTGTATAACAAACAATTCATTCCTGTTACTAGAACATAAAACTATTTTATAAACAATGGTTTTATGGTGTTTTAAGTTCCGAATATTAGAATTATTTCGAAAGATACTTTTCATTTTAGAGCATTCGTACCTTAAGCATTAAATATCGTTAGACTTGCTAACCTGAAACAGAAATTATTGTTACACTTTCTAACCTGAAGCAGTAAGTATTGTTAGACTTGCTAACCTGAATTTGTAAGTATTCTTAGACCTGCTGAACTAAAACAGTAAGCATTGTTAGACTTTCTAACCTAAACCAGAAAGTATTATTAGACTCGCTGAAAAGAATTAGTATTGTTAAACTTCTTAAGCTGAAGCTGTGAGTATTGTTAACCCTTTTAATTTGAAGTAGTAAGTATTGTTAGACTTTCTAACCTGGAAGAGTAAGTATTGTCACACTTGCTGACCTGAAACAGAAAATATTGTTAGTCATGCTTACCTGAAATAGTAAATATTGTTAGACTTGCTGACCTGAAACAATAAGTATTAATAGACTTTCTGACCTGAAACAGTAAGTATTGTTAGTCTTGCTGACCTGAAACAGTATGTTTGTTAAACTTGCTAACATGAAACAGTAAGTATTGTTAGACTTGCTGACCTGAAACAGTAAGTATTGTTAGTCTTGCTGACCTGAAACAGTAAGTTTGTTAAACTTGCTAACATGAAATAGTAAGTATTGTTAGACTTGCTGACCAGAAACAGTAAGTATTGTTAGACTTGCTGAACTGAGACAGTACGTATTGTTAGACTTGCTAACCTGAAACAATAAGTATTTTTAAACTTGCTAACTTGAAATAGTAAGTATTGTTAGAATTACTCACCTGAAACAGTAAGTATTGTTAGACTGAATGACCTGAAACAGAAAGTATTGTTAAAGTTTCTAACCTGAAACAGTAAGTATTGTTAGACTAGGTGACCTGAAACAATAAGTATTGTTAGATTTGCTGACCAGAAACAGTAAGTATTGTTAAACTTGCCAATCTGAAGCATTAAGTATTGTTAAACTGTTTAACCAGAAGCAGTTGGTATTGTTAGACTTGCTGACCTGAAACAGTAAGTATTGCTAGACTCTCTAACCTAAACCAGAAAGTATTGTTAGACTTGCTGACCTTAAAGAATTAGTATTGTTAACTCTTTTAATCTGAATTAGTAAGTATTATTAGACTTTCTAACCTGAAAGAGTAAGTATTTTCAGACTTGCTGACCTGAAACAGAAAATATTGTTAGTCATGCTTACCTGAAACAGTAAATATTGTTAGACTTGCTGATATGAAACAATAAGTATTAATAGACTTTCTGACCTGAAACAGTAAGTATTGTTAGTCTTGCTGACCTCAAACAGTAAGTTTTGTTAAACTTGCTAACGTGAAACAGTAAGTAGTATTAGACTAGGTGACCTGAAACAGTAAGTATTTTTAAACTTGATAATTTGAAACAGTAAGTATTGTTAGAATTACTCACCTAAAACAGTAAGTATTGTTAGACTTCCTGACCTGAAACAGAAAGTATTGTTAGATTTGCTGACCAGAAACAGTAAGTATTGTTAGACTTCCTGACCTGAAACAGAAAGTATTGTTAGATTTGCTGACCAGAAACAGTAAGTATTGTTAGACTTGCTAACCTGAAACAGTAAGTATCGTTAGACTTCCTAACCTGAAACAGTAAGTATTTTTAAACTTGATAATTTGAAACAGTAAGTATTGTTAGAATTACTCACCTAAAACAGTAAGTATTGTTAGACTTCCTGACCTGAAACAGAAAGTATTGTTAGACTTGCTAACCTGAAACAGTAAGTACTGTTTCACTTGCTGACCTGAAACCGTAGGTATTGTTAGATTTCCTAATCTCCAACAGTTAGTATTGTTAAACTTGCTAACATGAAAAAGTAAGTATTGTTAGACATGTTGACCTGAACAGTATATATTGTTAGACTTGCTAACCTCAAAGATTTAGTATTGTTAGACTTACTAACCTGAAGCTGTAAGTATTGTTAAACTTTTTAACCTAAAAGAGTAAGTATTGTTTGATTTGCTAATCTGAAAGAGTAAGTATTGTCAGACTTGCTGACCTCAAATAGTAATTATTGTTAGATTTGCTAACCTGAAACAGTTAGTATTTTTAGACTTGCTAACTTGAAACAGTAAGTATTATTAGATATACTTACCTGAAAGAGTTAGTATTGTTAGAGTTTCTAACCTGAAACAGTAAGTATTGTTAGACTTACTGACGTGAAACAGTAAGTATTGTTAGACATGCTAATCTGAAAGAGTATGTATAGTTAGACTTGCTGATGTGAAAGAGTAAGCATTGTTAGACTTCCTAACCTGAAAGTGTTAGTATTGTTAGACTTGCTGACCTAAAACAGTAAGTATTGTTAGACTTGCTAACCTAAAGAAGAAAGTAATGTTAGACTTATTGACCTGAAAGAGTTATTATTGTTAAACTTGCTAACTTGAAGCTATAAGTATCTTAAAACTATTTAACCTGAAGCAGTAAGTATTGTTAGACTTGCTAACCTGAAAGAGTAAGTATTGTCAGACTTGCTGACCTAAAACAGTAAATATTGTTCGACATGCTAACCTGAAACAGTAAGTACTGTTAGACTTGCTAACTTGAAACAGTAAGTATTGTTAGACTTGCTTACTTGAAAGAGTCAGTATTGTTAGACTTGCAAACCTGAAACAGTAGGTATTTTTAGACTTCCTAACCTGAAATAGTAGGTATTGTCAAACTTGCTAACCTGAAACAGTAAGTATTGTTAGACTTGCTAATTTGAAAGAGTTTGTATTTTTAGACTTGCTAACATTAAACAGAAGGTATTGTTAGACTTGCTAACCTGAAACAGTAAGTATTGTTAGTCTTGCTGACCTGAAACAGTAAGTATTGTTACACTTTCCGACCTTAAAGAGTAAGTATTGTGAGACCTGCTGACCTGAAACAGTAAGTATTGTTAGAATTGCTAACCTGAAAGAGTTAGTATTGTTAGAATTTCTAACCTGAAACAGTAAGTAATGTTGTACTTGCTAACATCAAACAGAAAGCATTGTTAAATTTGCTGAACTGAAACAGTCAGTATTGTGAGACTTGCTAACCTGAAACAGTAAGTATTTTTAGACATGCTAACCTGAAAGAGTAATTATTGTTAGACATTCTGATATGAAATAGTAAATATTGTTAGACTTGCTTATTTGAAATAGTTAGTATTGTTAGACTTGCTAACCTGAAAGAGAAAGTATAGTTAGACTTGCTGACCTGAAATAGTAATCATTGTTAGACCCTCTGACCTGAAATAGTAAGTATCGTTAGACTTGCTAATTTGAAAGAGTACGTATTGTCAGACTTGCTAACCTGAAACAGTAAGTATTGTTAGATTTTCTAACCTGAAAGACTTAGTATTTTTAGACTTGCTAACATTAAAGAGAAAGTATTGTTAGACTTGCTAACCTGAAACAATAAGTATTGTTAGTCTTGCTGACCTGAAAGAGTAAGTATTGTTACATTTGCTGACCTGAAACAGTAAGTATTTTTAGACATGCTAACCTGAAAGAGTAATTATTGTTAGACTTGGTGACCTGAAACAGTATGTATTGTCAGAACTACTAACCTGAAAGATTTAGTATTGTTAGACTAACTAACCTGAAGCTGTAAGTATAGTTAAACTTTCTGACCTGAAGCAGTAATTATTGTTAGACTTGCTCACCTGAAAGAGTAAGTATTGTCAGACTTGCTAACCTGAAAATTTTAGTATTGTTAGAATTGCTGACCTGAAAGAGTAAGTACTGTCAGATTTGCTGACCTGAAACAGTAAGTATTGTTAGTCTTGCTGACCTGAAACAGTAAGTATTGTTAGAATTGCTAACATGATAGAGTTAGTATTGTTAGACTTGCTAACCTGAAAATGTTAGTATTGTAAGATCTGCTGACATGAAAGAGTAAATATTGTTAGACTTGCTAACCTGAAAATTTTAGTATTGTTAGAATTGCTGACCTGAAAGAGTAAGTATTGTCAGATTTGCTGACCTGAAACAGTAAGTATTGTTAGTCTTGCTGACCTGAAACAGTAAGTATTGTTAGAATTGCTAACATGATAGAGTTAGTATTGTTACATTTGCTGACCTGAAACAGTAAGTATTTTTAGACATGCTAACCTGAAAGAGTAATTATTGTTAGACTTGGTGACCTGAAACAGTATGTATTGTCAGAACTACTAACCTGAAAGATTTAGTATTGTTAGACTAACTAACCTGAAGCTGTAAGTATAGTTAAACTTTCTGACCTAAAGCAGTAATTATTGTTAGACTTGCTCACCTGAAAGAGTAAGTATTGTCAGACTTGCTAACCTGAAAATTTTAGTATTGTTAGAATTGCTGACCTGAAAGAGTAAGTATTGTCAGATTTGCTGACCTGAAACAGTAAGTATTGTTAGTCTTGCTGACCTGAAACAGTAAGTATTGTTAGAATTGCTAACATGATAGAGTTAGTATTGTTAGACTTGCTAACCTAAAGCAGTAAGTATTGTTAGACTTTCTGACCTGATAATGTAAGTATTGTTAGTCTTTCTGACCTGAAACAGTAAGTATTGTTAGACTTGCTGACCTGAAACACAATGTATTGTTAAACTTTTTAACCGGACACAGTGAGTGTTGCTAGACTTGCTAACGTGAAACAGTAAGTATTTTTAGACTTGCTAACTTGAAATAGTAAGTATTGTTACAATTACTGACCTGAAACAGTAAGTATTGTTAGACTTTCTGACCTAAAACAGTAAGTATTGTTAGACCTGCTGACCTGAAACAGTAAGTATTGTTAGAATTGCTAACCTGAAAGAGTTAGTATTGTTAGAATTTCTAACCTGAAACAGTAAGTAATGTTATACTTGCTAACATCAAACAGAAAGCATTGTTAAATTTGCTGAACTGAAACAGTCAGTATTGTGAGACTTGCTAACCTGAAACAGTAAGTATTTTTAGACATGCTAACCTGAAAGAGTAATTATTGTTAGACATTCTGATATGAAATAGTAAATATTGTTAGACTTGCTTAATTGAAATAGTTAGTATTGTTAGACTTGCTAACCTGAAAGAGAAAGTATAGTTAGACTTGCTGACCTGAAATAGTAATCATTGTTAGACCCTCTGACCTGAAATAGTAAGTATCGTTAGACTTGCTAATTTGAAAGAGTACGTATTGTCAGACTTGCTAACCTGAAACAGGAAGTATTGTTAGATTTTCTAACCTGAAAGACTTAGTATTTTTAGACTTGCTAACATTAAAGAGAAAGTATTGTTAGACTTACTGACCTAAAACAGTAAGTATTGTTAGACCTGCTGACCTGAAACAGTAAGTATTGTTAGAATTGCTAACCTGAAAGAGTTAGTATTGTTAGAATTTCTAACCTGAAACAGTAAGTAATGTTATACTTGCTAACATCAAACAGAAAGCATTGTTAAATTTGCTGAACTGAAACAGTCAGTATTGTGAGACTTGCTAACCTGAAACAGTAAGTATTTTTAGACATGCTAACCTGAAAGAGTAATTATTGTTAGACTTTCTGATATGAAATAGTAAATATTGTTAGACTTGCTTACTTGAAATAGTTAGTATTGTTAGACTTGCTAACCTGAAAGAGAAAGTATAGTTAGACTTGCTGACCTGAAATAGTAATCATTGTTAGACCCTCTGACCTGAAATAGTAAGTATCGTTAGACTTGCTAATTTGAAAGAGTACGTATTGTCAGACTTGCTAACCTGAAACAGGAAGTATTGTTAGATTTTCTAACCTGAAAGACTTAGTATTTTTAGACTTGCTAACATTAAAGAGAAAGTATTGTTAGACTTGCTAACCTGAAACAATAAGTATTGTTAGTCTTGCTGACCTGAAAGAGTAAGTATTGTTACATTTGCTGACCTGAAACAGTAAGTATTTTTAGACATGCTAACCTGAAAGAGTAATTATTGTTAAACTTGGTGACCTGAAACAGTATGTATTGTCAGAACTACTAACCTGAAAGATTTAGTATTGTTAGACTAACTAACCTGAAGCTGTAAGTATAGTTAAACTTTCTGACCTGAAGCAGTAATTATTGTTAGACTTGCTCACCTGAAAGAGTAAGTATTGTCAGACTTGCTAACCTGAAAATTTTAGTATTGTTAGAATTGCTGACCTGAAAGAGTAAGTATTGTCAGATTTGCTGACCTGAAACAGTAAGTATTGTTAGTCTTGCTGACCTGAAACAGTAAGTATTGTTAGAATTGCTAACATGATAGAGTTAGTATTGTTAGACTTGCTAACCTAAAGCAGTAAGTATTGTTAGACTTTCTGACCTGATAATGTAAGTATTGTTAGTCTTTCTGACCTGAAACAGTAAGTATTGTTAGACTTGCTGACCTGAAACACAATGTATTGTTAGACTTGCTAACCTGAAATAGTAAGTATTGTTTGACTTGCTTACCTGAAACAGTAAGTATTGTTAAACTTGCTGACCTGAAACAGTAAGTATTGTTAGAATTGCTAACCTGAAAGAGTTAGTATTGTTAGACTTGCTAACCTGAAACAGTAGATATTATTAGACTTGGTGACCTGATAATGTAAGTATTGTTAGTCTTTCTGACCTGAAACAGTAAGTATTGTTTGACTTGCTTACCTGAAACAATAAGTATTGTTAGACTTACTAACCTGATACTGATGGAGTTAGTGTTGTTAGACTTGCTAACCTGAAAGAGATAGTATTGTTGAACATGCTAACTTGAAACAGTAAGTATTGTTGGATTTACAAATCTGAAGCTGTAAGTATTGTTAGACTTACAAATCTGAAGCTGTAAGTATTGCTAGACTTGCAAACCTGAAGCTGTAAGTATTGTCAGACTTGCAAACCTGAAGCTGTAAGTATTGTTAGACTTCCTAACCGTATTCGTAAACAAATAACTACCTCTGTAAATACTTTGATTACCTGAACTTATCTTTTAGTAATTTTATTTAACATATATTGCAGTAGATGTTACATGGACAGATCAACTGTTTCGGAACGCCTTCTAGTTGAGATATGTCTGAAGAGTATGTGTACTTGTATTTTTAACCTGTAGACCAATTCTTATAATACCTGTGGTTCCTAAGCCATCAATATGAAATCAAAATTATAGTAAATAAACGTCAAGATCCGAGTATAACTGGTTTTATCTTTGTGAAACAGAAGTTTCCCGTTTGATTGAAAATATATAATTTGTTAAATGTGTCTGTACTTTAGTTCTACCTTGTTTACTAATAGGATGATTTTAGTGGTTCCTCAGTCGGATCGTCTCCCTCATGTGACATTTTGATGGTGTTATATTCGCCCTGTGTTAACTGACATCCCTACAGAAATACATGAAATCAGAAACCGCCTCAGCGATCGATGATTGACAGATATTACGTGTCTTTAAGATACGAAAATGAATTTTGATACTTGTACAGTTACTATGAGCAAATCCGTTCTTGGTACACGGTTAACCGTTTTTACAAGCTTCGTGAAAACATATGCAACCCGACTTGTGACGTACAAAGAAACTATCGTTAAATATAGAGTGACGTATGTGTTTAGGAAAAATGGTGTTTGTGGATTCTGGTAATTTATTTATGACCGTACAGTATTCTGATTTATAAGTTGTTGTTTTCTCACGTTTTCACTGTTATTTCTCCTCAAGTAATAAAATTAAAGTTTCTCAATTGTGTTAACAGAATTTACGTTTCCAAATGTCTTCCGCTTTCATTATTTTTCTCAAATATCTCTGAAGAAAAGAATGAGTTATGGTCCACGAAGTAATGTTTGAGACTGGTACAAGGAGGCGAAATACCTTTCAACACAAAAACCAGGTATCGAGTACAACACAGCTTAAAAACAAGCAAACAACAAAAGAGATTTGTATGTGTTCCCAGAATGAATGTATTGTATCTCAAAGTGAGGGGAATCTGTTCGCCAGAATGACTTATATCTGACATTCGTCCTCTACTTAGCGCCCTCTATACGTGTAATTGAACTGTAAATCAAGCTTGTAGTTATCATCAGTGTCGAATAAATTATTATAAATATACAATGACGCCAAAGAGTTTCTCTTATAAATATTTATTTAAAACGGAATGTATTAAAAACACGAGGCTTAAGGAAAGGAATTTCAACAGAAAAAAACTAATGATGTTTAGAGGGCTTTTCGTCTTCAAAGGATGAAGAAAATCATTCAGTTTTAAATATAATGCAGTTACCTTGGGCGACATACGCAGACACCACCATTTAATTATCACAAACACAATTATAATAAATAACAATGTAGTTACATTACCCGTTTTTCGTTTTACCTTGTATAAGTACTTTGGTTCGTTTAGAATGAAATGCGTTAGAAGTCTATATGTTCTTGAATAACAATGATTCATATACTAGTAGTGATAACTAAATTATATAGAGATACAAACCTGTGTATGTTGTTAATATGTCCATTTTACCTGAGTGCACATAACTTCCATCTTGTGGCAAGATATATTGTATACAGCAGGGGAAATTGTAAACCTCGTGTTTCACTTTACTTATGGTTTGAAGATAAACTGAATCACATGTCATTCCACTAGAACTCAATGGCTCTGTTATGTTCGATAACTTCTAACATTAACAAAAGAGGGCGTTCCATTCTGTGCTGAAGTTGAAATATGTATCCACTTTTTCACCTTTACTGTTACCTCCCCCCACCGAAAGTGGACAGAAGTTATGTTTATATCCCCGTGGGTGTCAGAAGTTATGTTTATATCCCCGTGGGTGTTTTTGTTAACAAGATTTTTGAAAACATTAATCAACTGATTTGGACACGGGTTGACATGCATTTCTACTGTGACCTAACTTAGAGGTCATTAGTTTTGGAAGATCAAGGCCTCGAAAATGTAAAATAAAAATGTTGATATGGACACCGAGTTGTTGCATATTTTTAGCTCTGTTCCTCAATCAAACATAATCACATTTTGATGAATCTTTGTGCACTCACGTAGAACAGTAGTTTTCATTCTTGTACCTCGAATTCCTGTCTCACCAAACGTGCTCGCCCTTTCAGCCGTGGGGGCATTATAATGTGACGGTCAAACCCACTATTCGGTGGTAAAAGAGTATCTCAAGACTTTGCGGTGGGTGGTGATGACTTGCTGCCTTCCCTCTAGTCTTACACTGCTAGATTGGGGACGGCTAGCGCAGATAGCCCTCATGTAGCTCTGCGCGAAATTCAGAAACAAACATTCTTGCACCATAAATAGTCCGTATTGGTTGATAACTGGGAAAATCTGGTTATATTACTGCATCTTTAAGATCTGGTTATATTATTGTATCTTTAAGATCTGGTTACATAACTGTATCTTTAAGATCTGGTTATATTATTGTATCTTTAAGATCTGGTTACATAACTGTGTCTTTAAGTTCTGGTTATATTACTGTATTTTTAAAAAACCAAAAACGATCAATGCTAAGTTATCTTACTGAACACGCTCTGCTCAATGACTTTCTAATTAACTCTCATTCCTTTTATCTCATTACTAAATTTTTTATTTTTTATGTGGCCATAAATCTTCCAGATATGAATGTAAAATGTAGACTTCTTGATAAATAATAATAAAACATAATAAAAAGTCAATAGAAGGATAACATGGGTTGGAGTGATAATCACAGACTAATTATACCTTGGTACAAGTCCTAATTGTAATTAATTATTCCTTGGTACAAGTCCTAGTTGTAATTAATTATACCTTGGTACAAGCCCTACTTGTAATTAATTATACCTTGGTACAAGTCCCAGTTGTAATTAATTATACCTTGGTACAAATCCTAGTTGTAATTAATTATACCTTGGTACAAGTCTCAGTTGTAATTAATTATACCTTGGTACAAGTCTCAGTTGTAATTAATTATACCTTGGTACAAGTCTTAGTTGTAATTAATTATACCTTGGTACAAGTCCTAGTTGTAATTAATTATACCTTGGTACAAGTCTCATTTGTAATTAATTATACCTTGGTACAAGTCCTAGTTGTAATTAATTATACCTTGGTACAAGTCTCATTTGTAATTAATTATACCTTGGTACAAGTCTCATTTGTAATTAATTATACCTTGGTACAAGTCTCATTTGTAATTAATTATACCTTGGTACAAGTCTTAGTTGTAATTAATTATACCTTGGTGCTATTTTCCTACATTATAACAGACAACTCTTTCTAATAATAAATGTTAGTGTTATTTTCCTGCACTAAAACAACTAGCTATTTCTATTAACAAATACTGGTGTTATTATTCTACATTAAAATATACAACTGTTTTTAACAATAAATTCTGGTGTTATTTTCTTTCATTATAATAGACACCTATTGCTAATAATAAATAAAGGTGTTATTTTCTTACATTATAACAGAGAGCTATTTCTAATAACAAATACTGGTATTATTTTCTTAGATTATAACAGACAGGTATTTCTACTAATAAATATTTGTATTTTTTCTATATTATAATAGAGAGCTATTTCTAATCATTAATACTAATGTCATTTTTCTACGTTATAATAGATAGCTATTTCTAATAATAAGTGTTGGAACTATATTCTCGCAGTATAATAAATATCTAATTTTAATAATAAATACTGTTTTTATTTTTTTACATTATAACAGACAATTATTTCTAATAATGAATAATGCTTTTCTTCTTCAAAGCTTCTTGTATGTATGTAATGGCCCAGCATGGAGCTTCTTGTATGTATGTAATGGCCCAGCATGGAGCTTCTTGTATGTATGTAGTGGTCTAGCATGGAGCTTCTTGTATGTATGTAATGGCCCAGCATGGAGCTTCTTGTATGTATGTAATGGCCCAGCATGGAGCTTCTTGTATGTATGTAATGGCCCAGCATGGAGCTTCTTGTATGTATGTAATGGCCCAGCATGGAGCTTCTTGTATGTATGTAATGGTCCAGCATGGAGATTCTTGTATGTATGTAGTGGTCCAGCATGGAGCTTCTTGTATGTATGTAGTGGTCCAGCATGGAGCTTCTTGTATGCATGTAGTGGTCCAGCATGGAGCTTCTTGTATGTATGTAGAGGTCCAGCATGGAGCTTCTTGTATGTATGTAGAGGTCCAGCATGGAGCTTCTTGTATATATGTAGTGGTCTAGCATGGAGTTTCTTGTATGTATGTAATGGCCCAGCATGGAGCTTCTTGTATGTATGTAATGGCCCAGCATGGAGCTTCTTGTATGTATGTAATGGTCCAGCATGGAGATTCTTGTATGTATGTAGTGGTCCAGCATGGAGCTTCTTGTATGTATGTAGTGGTCCAGCATGGAGCTTCTTGTATGCATGTAGTGGTCCAGCATGGAGCTTCTTGTATGTATGTAGAGGTCCAGCATGGAGCTTCTTGTATGTATGTAGAGGTCCAGCATGGAGCTTCTTGTATATATGTAGTGGTCTAGCATGGAGTTTCTTGTATGTATGTAATGGCCCAGCATGGAGCTTCTTGTATGTATGTAATGGCCCAGCATGGAGCTTCTTGTATGTATGTAATGGCCCAGCATGGAGCTTCTTGTACGTAGGTAGTGGTCTAGCATGGAGCTTCTTGTATGTATGTAGTGGTCCAGCATGGAGCTTCTTGTATGTATGTAATGGCCCAGCATGGAGCTTCTTGTATGTATGTAATGGCCCAGCATGGAGCTTCTTGTATGTATGTAATGGCCCAGCATGGAGCTTCTTGTATGTATGTAGTGGCCCAGCATGGCTAAGTGTTTATGGCTCTTTAATCTTAATTTGAAGATCGAATGTTCGAATTCACCTAACACCAAACATGCTCACCCTTTTATCCTTGAGGGTGTTATAAGTTATGGTTGATACTACTTTTTGTTGGTAAAGAATAGCGCAAACAGCCGAATGTGTCACTTTGTGTTTAATTACAATCAGTCAGTGTATTTCTATGATGTTAAATGTAAGTAGAACCTAAGAAAATAGAAAACATTCATATTAAGTTGAAATAGTGGGATAAATTGTGTTAATATGAGTTAAGTTGTATTAACAAGTAAAGAACAGTTTTTACATTCTTGTTGTCTTACCAGTACAGTTTTTAGATTGTTTTATTTATATTCTAAAATACGATACGTAATGTACAAATTGGGTTTTCTTCGTTATATTTTCAATCAAAATTACTCATAAATTTGGTCGTAGACAATGAAAAATAACTGGGTAAAAATCTATATCTAATTAGTATTTCATGTATATATTAGGGGTACGTATTGCTTAGGGTCTTTTAAGAAATTTACAACAGTTTTAGTACGTCCAATCTCACCAGCGATGGCACGTAGAGAGAGACCTTGCTTTTGCAGCTCGACAATTCTGTCACATTCAAACTCTGTCAACTTTTTAACCTTCATCATGTTTTTACCCAATGTAACACAGGAGATGTCAGTGGGAGATGTTGACAACGCTAATGCTTGAACACAAATGACTAAATTTTGTTACGTGTTTACCGATTAACGCTTCGTTTCAGTATGGTCTTAAACTTTTGACCAGCTAGTATTTAGGCTAATTTCATAGTGTTCACATTTTCCCAATTAAATGCGATAAAAGTATTTTATTTTTTATTTTTCCTTTTCTTATTTTCATCTTTCGAAGCTCTAATCCAATAAGTGGTTTAGTCTGACAACGAAAAATGCATATTTGTTTCTTTGTTCGTCACAGTAGTCGATATGATACGTATCTCGATATTGATGTCGCGATATTATAGTATACTCTCTAACCCTATAACTTCTAGTATACTCTAGAAACCCTTAGACTGTCTTCATAATCTCTGTTATATTCTCGTTGTCCTTGGACTGTGTGAATACACTCTGGTGTACATTTCAAACCGTTAGACTCAATTCAAAATCTCTAATAAACTTTATATGCCATTGGACTGGCATATAGCTCTACTATATGCCTTAAGCTCTACTATACTCTCTAAGTTCTTGGACTATTTTCATAAGTTCTACTATGCTCTAGAAACCCCTACACTTGTCTTCATAAGTTCCAATATAATCTAAAATTCCTTGGACTGTCTTCATAATCTCTAGTATACTCTCGTTGTCCTTAGACTGACTTCATATCATAGGCTTTTGTATATTCTCGATGCCCTTCGACTATGTCCATAAACTTTGGTACACTCTCTAAACCCTTGGATTGTCTTCATAAGTTTTAGTACATTCTCTAAACTATTGGAATGTAGTGTACTCTTAACTGATGTTCTACATAAACTTCAGTGTACTCTGAACTGCTGTTCTACATAAACTGCAGTGTACTCTGAACTGATGCTCTACATAAACTGCAGTTTACTCTGAACTGATGTTCTGCATAAACTGCAGTGTACTCTAAACTGATGTTCTACATAAACTGTAGTGTGCTCTGAAATGATGTTCTGCATAAACTGTAGTGTACTCTTAACTGGTGTTCTGCATAAACTGTTGTGTACTCTAAACTGATGTTCTACATAAACTGTAGTGTACTCTGAAATGATGTTCTGCATAAACTGTTGTGTACTCTGAACTGCTGTTCTGCATAAACTGCAGTGTACTCTGAACTGATGTTTTACATAAACTGCAGTGTACTCTTAACTGGTGTTCTACATAAACTGTAGTGTACTCTGAACTGATGCTCTTCATAAACTGTAGTGTACTCTGAACTGGTGTTCTACATAAACTGTAGTGTACTCTGAACTGGTGTTCTACATAAACTGTAGTGTACTCTGAAATGATGTTCTACATAAACTGTAGTGTACTCTGAACTGATGTTCTACATAAACTGCAGTGTACTCTTAACTGGTGTTCTACATAAACTGTAGTGTACTCTGAACTGATGCTCTTCATAAACTGTAGTGTACTCTGAACTGATGTTCTACATAAACTGTAGTGTACTCTGAACTGGTGTTCTACATAAACTGTAGTGTACTCTGAACTGATGTTCTACATAAACTGCAGTGTACTCTTAACTGGTGTTCTACATAAACTGTAGTGTACTCTGAACTGATGCTCTTCATAAACTGTAGTGTACTCTGAACTGATGTTCTACATAAACTGTAGTGTACTCTGAAATGATGTTCTACATAAACTGTAGTGTACTCTGAACTGATGTTCTACATAAACTGCAGTGTACTCTTAACTGGTGTTCTACATAAACTGTAGTGTACTCTGAACTGATGCTCTTCATAAACTGTAGTGTACTCTGAACTGATGTTCTACATAAACTGTAGTGTACTCTGAACTGGTGTTCTACATAAACTGTAGTGTACTCTGAACTGATGTTCTACATAAACTGCAGTGTACTCTTAACTGGTGTTCTACATAAACTGTAGTGTACTCTGAACTGATGTTCTACATAAACTGTAGTGTACTCTGAACTGGTGTTCTACATAAACTGTAGTGTACTCTGAACTGGTGTTCTACATAAACTGTAGTGTACTCTGAACTGATGTTCTACATAAACTGCAGTGTACTCTGAAATGATGTTCTGCATAAACTGTAGTGTACTCTGAACTGGTGTTCTACATAAACTGCAGTGTACTCTAAACTGATGTTCTACATAAACTGTAGTGTACTCTGAAATGATGTTCTGCATAAACTGTAATGTACTCTGAACTGGTGTTCTACACAAACTGTAGTGTACTCTGAACTGAAGTTCTACATAAACTGCAGTGTACTCTGAAATGATGTTCTACATAAACTGCAGTGTACTCTAAACTGATGTTCTACATAAACTGTAGTGTACTCTGAAATGATGTTCTGCATAAACTGTTGTGTACTCTAAACTGATGTTCTACATAAACTGTAGTGTACTCTGAAATGATGTTCTGCATAAACTGTTGTGTACTCTGAACTGCTGTTCTGCATAAACTGCAGTGTACTCTGAACTGATGTTCTACATAAACTGCAGTGTACTCTTAACTGGTGTTCTACATAAACTGTAGTGTACTCTGAACTGATGTTCTACATAAACTGTAGTGTACTCTGAACTGATGTTCTACATAAACTGTAGTGTACTCTGAACTGGTGTTCTACATAAACTGTAGTGTACTCTGAAATGATGTTCTGCATAAACTGTTGTGTACTCTGAACTGCTGTTCTGCATAAACTGCAGTGTACTCTGAACTGATGTTCTGCATAAACTGCAGTGTACTCTTAACTGGTGTTCTACATAAACTGTAGTGTACTCTGAACTGATGTTCTACATAAACTGTAGTGTACTCTGAACTGATGTTCTACATAAACTGTAGTGTACTCTGAACTGGTGTTCTACATAAACTGTAGTGTACTCTGAAATGATGTTCTACATAAACTGTAGTGTACTCTGAAATGATGTTCTGCATAAACTGTTGTGTACTCTGAACTGCTGTTCTGCATAAACTGCAGTGTACTCTAAACTGATGTTCTACATAAACTGCAGTGTACTCTGAAATGATGTTCTGCATAAACTGTAGTGTACTCTGAACTGGTGTTCTACATAAACTGCAGTGTACTCTAAACTGATGTTCTACATAAACTGTAGTGTACTCTGAAATGATGTTCTGCATAAACTGTAATGTACTCTGAACTGGTGTTCTACACAAACTGTAGTGTACTCTGAACTGAAGTTCTACATAAACTGCAGTGTACTCTGAAATGATGTTCTACATAAACTGCAGTGTACTCTAAACTGATGTTCTACATAAACTGTAGTGTACTCTGAAATGATGTTCTGCATAAACTGTTGTGTACTCTAAACTGATGTTCTACATAAACTGTAGTGTACTCTGAAATGATGTTCTGCATAAACTGTTGTGTACTCTGAACTGCTGTTCTGCATAAACTGCAGTGTACTCTGAACTGATGTTCTACATAAACTGCAGTGTACTCTTAACTGGTGTTCTACATAAACTGTAGTGTACTCTGAACTGATGTTCTACATAAACTGTAGTGTACTCTGAACTGATGTTCTACATAAACTGTAGTGTACTCTGAACTGGTGTTCTACATAAACTGTAGTGTACTCTGAAATGATGTTCTGCATAAACTGTTGTGTACTCTGAACTGCTGTTCTGCATAAACTGCAGTGTACTCTGAACTGATGTTCTGCATAAACTGCAGTGTACTCTGAACTGGTGTTCTACATAAACTGTAGTGTACTCTGAACTGATGTTCTACATAAACTGTAGTGTACTCTGAACTGATGTTCTACATAAACTGTAGTGTACTCTGAACTGGTGTTCTACATAAACTGTAGTGTACTCTGAAATGATGTTCTACATAAACTGTAGTGTACTCTGAAATGATGTTCTGCATAAACTGTTGTGTACTCTGAACTGCTGTTCTGCATAAACTGCAGTGTACTCTGAACTGATGTTCTACATAAACTGCAGTGTACTCTTAACTGGTGTTCTACATAAACTGTAGTGTACTCTGAACTGATGTTCTACATAAACTGTAGTGTACTCTGAACTGATTTTCTACATAAACTGTAGTGTACTCTGAACTGGTGTTCTACATAAATTGCAGTGTACTCTGAACTGATATTCTACATAAACTGTAGTGTACTCTGAACTGATGTTGTACATAAACTGCAGTGTACTCTGAAATGTTCTGCATAAACTGTAGTGTACTCTGAACTGTTGTTCTACATAAACTGTAGTGTACTCTGATCTGATGTTCTACATAAACTGTAGTGTACTCTGAACTGGTGTTCTACATAAACTGTAGTGTACTCTTAACTGGTGTTCTACATAAACTGTAGTGTACTCTGAACTGATGTTCTACATAAACTGTAGTGTACTCTGAACTGATTTTCTACATAAACTGTAGTGTACTCTGAACTGGTGTTCTACATAAATTGCAGTGTACTCTGAACTGATATTCTACATAAACTGTAGTGTACTCTGAACTGATGTTGTACATAAACTGCAGTGTACTCTGAAATGATGTTCTGCATAAACTGTAGTGTACTCTGAACTGTTGTTCTACATAAACTGTAGTGTACTCTGATCTGATGTTCTACATAAACTGTAGTGTACTCTGAACTGGTGTTCTACATAAACTGTAGTGTACTCTGAACTGGTGTTCTACATAAACTGTAGAGTACTCTGAACTGATGTTCTACATAAACTATAGTGTACTCTGAACTGGTGTTCTACATAAACTGTAGTGTACTCTGAACTGATGTTCTACATAAACTGTAGTGTACTCTGAACTGATATTCTACATAAACTGTAGTGTACTCTGAACTGGTGTTCTACATAAATTGCAGTGTACTCTGAACTGATGTTCTACATAAACTGCAGTGTACTCTGAAATGATGTTCTGCATAAACTGTAGTGTACTCTGAACTGTTGTTCTACATAAACTGTAGTGTACTCTGAACTGATGTTCTACATAAACTGTAGTGTACTCTGAACTGGTGTTCTACATAAACTGTAGTGTACTCTGAACTGGTGTTCTACATAAACTGTAGTGTACTCTGAACTGATGTTCTACATAAACTGCAGTGTACTCTGAAATGATGTTCTGCATAAACTGTAGTGTACTCTGAACTGTTGTTCTACATAAACTGTAGTGTACTCTGAACTGATGTTCTACATAAACTGTAGTGTACTCTGAACTGGTGTTCTACATAAACTGTAGTGTACTCTGAACTGGTGTTCTACATAAACTGTAGTGTACTCTGAACTGGTGTTCTACATAAACTGTAGTGTACTCTGAACTGATGTTCTACATAAACTGTAGTGTACTCTGAACTGATGTTCTACATAAACTGTAGTGTACTCTGAACTGATGTTCTACATAAACTGTAGTGTACTCTGAACTGGTGTTCTACATAAATTGCAGTGTACTCTGAACTGATATTCTACATAAACTTCAGTGTACTCTGAACTGATGTTCTACATAAACTGTAGTGTACTCTGAACTGATGTTGTACATAAACTGCAGTGTACTCTGAAATGTTCTGCATAAACTGTAGTGTACTCTGAACTGTTGTTCTACATAAACTGTAGTGTACTCTGAACTGATGTTCTACATAAACTGTAGTGTACTCTGAACTGGTGTTCTACATAAACTGTAGTGTACTCTGAACTGGTGTTCTACATAAACTGTAGTGTACTCTGAACTGGTGTTCTACATAAACTGTAGTGTACTCTGAACTGATGTTCTACATAAACTGTAGTGTACTCTGAAATGATGTTCTGCATAAACTGTTGTGTACTCTGAACTGCTGTTCTGCATAAACTGCAGTGTACTCTGAACTGATGTTCTACATAAACTGCAGTGTACTCTTAACTGGTGTTCTACATAAACTGTACTCTACTCTGAACTGATGTTCTACATAAACTGCAGTGTACTCTGAAATGATGTTCTGCATAAACTGTAGTGTACTCTGAACTGATGTTCTACATAAACTGCAGTGTACTCTAAACTGATGTTCTACATAAACTGTAGTGTACTCTGAAATGATGTTCTGCATAAACTGTAATGTACTCTGAACTGGTGTTCTACATAAACTGTAGTGTACTCTGAACTGAAGTTCTACATAAACTGCAGTGTACTCTGAAATGATGTTCTGCATAAACTGTTGTGTACTCTAAACTGATGTTCTACATAAACTGTAGTGTACTCTGAAATGATGTTCTGCATAAACTGTTGTGTACTCTGAACTGCTGTTCTGCATAAACTGCAGTGTACTCTTAACTGGTGTTCTACATAAACTGTAGTGTACTCTGAACTGATGTTCTACATAAACTGTAGTGTACTCTGAACTGATGTTCTACATAAACTGTAGTGTACTCTGAAATGATGTTCTGCATAAATTGCAGTGTACTCTGAACTGATGTTCTACATAAATTGCAGTGTACTCTGAACTGATGTTCTACATAAACTGTAGTGTACTCTGAACTGATGTTCTACATAAACTGCAATGTACTCTGAAATGATGTTCTACATAAACTGTAGTGTACTCTGAACTGTTGTTCTACATAAACTGTAGTGTACTCTGAACTGATGTTCTACATAAACTGTAGTGTACTCTGAACTGATGTTCTACATAAACTGTAGTGTACTCTGAACTGATGTTCTACATAAACTGTAGTGTACTCTGAAATGATGTTCTGCATAAATTGCAGTGTACTCTGAACTGATGTTCTACATAAATTGCAGTGTACTCTGAACTGATGTTCTACATAAACTGTAGTGTACTCTGAACTGATGTTCTACATAAACTGCAATGTACTCTGAAATGATGTTCTACATAAACTGTAGTGTACTCTGAACTGTTGTTCTACATAAACTGTAGTGTACTCTGAACTGATGTTCTACATAAACTGTAGTGTACTCTGAACTGGTGTTCTACATAAACTGTAGTGTACTCTGAACTGGTGTTCTACATAAACTGTAGTGTACTCTGAACTGGTGTTCTACATAAACTGTAGTGTACTCTGAACTGGTGTTCTACATAAACTGTAGTGTTCTCTGAACTGATGTTCTACATAAACTGTAGTGTACTCTGAAATGATGTTCTACATAAACTGTAGTGTACTCTGAACTGGTGTTCTACATAAATTGCAGTGTACTCTGAACTGATATTCTACATAAACTTCAGTGTACTCTGAACTGTTGTTCTACATAAATTGCAGTGTACTCTGAACTGATATTCTACATAAATTGCAGTGTACTCTGAACTGATGTTCTACATAAACTTCAGTGTACTCTGAACTGATGTTCTGCATAAACTGTAGTGTACTCTGAACTGGTGTTCTACATAAATTGCAGTGTACTCTGAACTGATATTCTACATAAACTTCAGTGTACTCTGAACTGTTGTTCTACATAAATTGCAGTGTACTCTGAACTGATATTCTACATAAATTGCAGTGTACTCTGAACTGATGTTCTACATAAACTGTAGTGTACTCTGAACTGATGTTCTACGTAAACTGTAGTGTACTCTGAACTCATGTATTAATTTCTACATTTCTCTGAATTACAAAAATAAAAGATGGCGCCAGTTTTGCCACAACTAAATTAATTGTAAACTGATACATCAGTGCCACTTTCGAGCTAAACCATTCACCTAGTTTTACACCATAGTAAATTTCTACGTCAAATTTATGGTGGTTTTTTTACCATAAAATATGATATTTTAATAGAAATAAATTGGCAATATAAATTTACACCGATCTTAAAATAACGACTTAAATGAAGTGTTTAAAAACAAAACAGATATTTATATCTTGACAGTATTATACTGATTTTAACAGCATGTTCAAATTCATATCTTATGGAAACTCCAAGTATCTTAAAGTTTTCGTAAAATCGCTATATTTAGAATAGGACTTGATCCCAGACAGTATTCTAACATCACAGCAGAAAGAAACATTAACTTGCTTTCATAATAATACATCAGAATTAACTTTGAGTTGATAGATAAGAAGTATGGTATTTGGATTAGTTTAATCCACATAAAGAACTAAATCAGTTCCTTATTACAGCTTTCTTTTGTTCATTCTAGGACACTGCTGGTCATGTTCTTGAAAAGTGGATACTTTCCACTCGGGAAGAGGAGCCTCTTATTCTACACCAGTTTCTCCGGTTTGGAGAAACTAAAGACATCGCTCATCGCCTTCTTCTCCAGTTTAATAACGACAAACCTGGACAGACAATAAGTCTTCCTAAAGTGGACTCCGATATCCGTAAATTTATTGAGAGAACTAAGATGGTGGCCGGAGCAGCTGTTATTAAACAAGAAAGTATGCTCAGGAATTCTTCTGCAGTGTCCTCTTCCTTACCAGTCCGTCGAGTATCTTACGGCCGTCAGCCATCTAGCGTCAGTTCCACACATTCATTGTCTCCCTCTGCAGGATCTCCTGTCAATTGCACCAGCCCCGTGACAGTCTCTCCTCTGAACAAACTCCAAACTATGCAACCATGTGACTACCGGAGAGAGAAGATGAGTCCAGAGTTTCATGCTAGAGACGAAGTTATAGGTTTTCCAAGTACTACAATCCCTCCAGCTACCTCCGTTCCTTCTGTCAGTACGGTTTTTACTAACCATACCGCTACCGCCATCATCATCAACTCTGATCTAAGTGTTACTGATGGTGGCTCGGAGGAAGACAGTAAGACCGCCATCAATCTTAGCCAGAAGGGAACTGATCATTTTGATTCTATTTACGTGACAAAGAAAGTGAAACGCTTACGGAAGTCTACAAACCCCATGAAGAAACGCTGGAACCCATTTGTTTTAAGTACTCTGAACGCCAATCCTGCAACGGGAAAGAAGCGTGTCCAATGTCATGTTTGCTTTAAAACATTCTGTGACAAAGGTGCTCTTAAAATACACTTTAGCGCTGTTCATCTGAGAGAAATGCACAAATGTACTGTGGAAGGATGTAATATGATGTTCAGTTCAAGACGAAGCCGTAACCGTCATAGTGCAAACCCCAATCCTAAACTTCACACACCGACATTCAGAAGAAGACTAAATCCTCACGATGGACGATCAGCCAACCCTTTTCATAACCTGTCATCGAGTGCCTTTGTGCCTTTGAAAACCAATTTGGTGCCTACCTCCAATACCCAAGACGTAGATAGAGATACTTGTAAGTTACAAGACATCTCACAAGTGTCGTCTTCTGCTGGCGTTTCAAATGATATCTTAGTATCGTCACAGTCTGAAATCCAACATTCCACACAAAGTAATGAAGAGATGGAAAATTTACCTCTCAACAGAAAACACAGCCACGAAGTCTGTAGAAAAATCACAGAACGTAGCAACGAGGGCATGAATCTGTCTGTAAAAGAAATTTCATCATTTTCAAGTAAAGGTGTCCGTAAAAGAAAAAGTCTCAAACCAACCAAATGTGCTGTTACTAGCGATGATGAGATGCAATACATTTCAACAGAAGAATCCTCTAGTGATACATTCATGGACCAAGGCGATGAGAATGACGATAACGATATTTTCGAGTCCAAATCAGAAGATGGATATTCAGACATACATGATGACTCTAGAGATGAAGATCTTGACAAAATTAACTTCATGATAGAAGACATGAGACAGGATACTTCTGAACCAGAAAAAATACAGCCTCACTTATCTGTAGATATTACACCAGAAGATAACACCCAGGAAAAAAACATCAAGTTAGGAAAGTATGGATGTAATGAGTCCTACAAAATTGACTGGGAAATTAGTGAAAACCCTCTCCGCCACCTTGAAAGTTTGTCCATGAGCCCTTTTACCAGTATTGTATCAACTCCAACCAGAAGCGTTGACAGCAAACCCTTGTCTGGAGGTATTTCGTTTCACGCACCTGGTTTGGGCCTCGCGGCACAAGTGCAATCAGAGTCAACTGGTAGTACTAGCAACATGGTTCATCCAGCTCTGTCTAAGAACATCACTCCAGGCCTACAAGGGCAAAGCTTCGATGAACAGGAAATGAACCCTGATAGTGATCAACAGTTTCCGCTCGTGACAGGATATCGGGATATGGGAAGTTTAGATGTTCCAGTGGACAAAGAAAACCCAAGACGTTGCGTTGCTTGTGGAAAGATCTTTCAGAACCACTTTGGTGTTAAAACACATTACCAAAACGTTCATCTTAAATTAATGCATAAATGTACAGTCGATGGCTGTAACGCCGCCTTTCCATCCAAGCGAAGTCGGGATAGACATAGCGCTAACCTAAATCTTCATAGAAAGCTTTTATCAACCAGGCCAGACAAAATTTCTCCATTCGTGGAGAAGAATAACGTATATCCTTACCACACAAATGTTCTAAGAGATGACTTCTTCTCTAGACTCTATGACCCACAGGCCTTACCTTTGAATTTCGCAGATCTCTATCCAGGAAGAATACCAACTTGTGGTCCAGAAAGTTTGATAAGTAGTCCGGCATTTCCTAACCATCTCGGCTCGATAGGTCATGTTTTACCTTTTCATCCAGCGTTTATGTCACCTGTTAATTCAACTCCTCTTAGAGAAGGAATAGTTGGTTTGGTTAACATAAATGGACGAGATTCTTCCAGTAACCCTCTAGGAACTTCTACGGAGTGTCCGTCAATGACAAAATCTCTGAAACCGAACCATCAAAATAAATCACCATCTGTTGCATTGGACGAGGAACTTAGTCCTGGCGCGGAAGGACATTATAGTTGTGAGTTCTGTCAGAAGAAGTTTCATGATTGCATTTTAATGAAAGAACACTACGAACAGTTTCACGTAGAAGAACTTTTTCTCTGTTCTGTAGAAGGTTGTAACAAAGTTTTTCTCACTCAAACCGCAAGGAATTCTCACACTCATAAGGAAACTTCTCACAATATAGGTCAGACAGTTACAACAATACCTGTTTCTTAATATTAGTCGCATATATTACCATGTGCCAATTGTCGAAGGAAAAAAGGGATGACGTACTCTGTTATATATCTAGAAACTAGTAAAGATATACAGAAGCTAATGAAATGTCAGCTTGGATTCTGTTTGAATTTTATAGTTGATTGTAACGTTTTCTCAAACAGAGGAAACATGCAAGTAATTGACATGGAACGTTAAGTTTAGTGTATTTGTACTTGGTTTAGTCTTTCTGCTGGTAATGTAAATAAATTTTTAACCATTCTGTAAATTGTACCTATTGTTATTTCTGTTGTTAGCACAAAGTTTAATATATCAAATCCTTTGTGAATATATTTTATCTTTTCTTTTTCATTACGCGACCGAGACTAACAAATACATAAAACAAGTAACGTTAAGAAAAAAGTATTATCTTCCCACTAGTTACAACCCTGTATGGATGAGTGATGCTTGTATTGCGAACAATGATTCTAGTTTCTGTTTTGTTCTTAACATTTATTGCGTCGCAAACGTTTTTTGAAGAAGTAAGAACGAACTATTTCATTTTTGCTGTCATGGTGGTTTTAACTTAAAGCATGCATGTAATATAAACGATTACCTAACTTGTATGCAGGTTTCTAAATTTATAAAGCTAGAAGATGTTACCTCTAGAGTAGCGTAATGCGACTATTTGGTGAATTTACGATGACTGTACTTTAATGAAAGAAATACACGAAGGTTCGATTCACTGAAACGTACATATATAAACAAATTAGAATATTAAAAACAAGTAATTAATTAAAAGTAAAATTTGATATACGAATAATATTGAACAGCTTTTATATTTTTTCATTAATTACTTCGAAGTGAAAGATTTAATAACGTAATTCTTAGTACCAAGTTTGAATTACACTTCATAACAGATTCCTGTGTTATGGTGAGAAAACTGTACCAAACAAATCGTTAATAAAAAACTGACAGAACTTCCTCAACACGATTAAGTTTTTGATTTAAATCGATTTTGATAACAAAATAAAAAACAACTAAAATAAACGAATCAGTAAGTTTTATTTCGCAAAGTGTTTTTTTTTTCAAGAAAAATATAATTGTATTTATCTTACTCGAACTGAAAACTAAAATATATTTGTTCAACGCTAGAGAATTCGACTCTCTTGGCAAAGTGAACAGCTGTGTTTCAGTTATTTTTAGTTTCTATAGGAGTGTTGTTGGTTTAATGAAATGAAATAATGGTTCTTTAGTTATGCTATTAAATATCAGAGATCAACACTGCTCTACAGTACCTATTACACAGTTTCAGTGTTATCGTTTATACGTTCAAATTGTCAGTACGTCTGGGTGATTGAATTCAACTATATGATAAGAGTGAATCCACCTATAATTTAGTTTTATATAGAGCCGAGTGATTCTTTGATATTTACTTCACCATTTATCTAAAAACAAACAAAGCTGGATAAGACAAGAGTGTAACACTGTTGAATTATAAGAGAATTGTCATACAACATAACTGTATATAATTTTGTTTCGTTTACTACAGTGTGACAGCATATGTTTAATAAACTGTTCGTGATGTCACGGGTTTACTTATTTGTTTGATAAATTGTTCGTGATGTCTCGGGCTTGGGCCTGACTTGGCCTAGCGTGCGATTCGTAATCTGAGGGTCGCGAGTTCGCGCCAAACATGCTCGCCCTCCCAGCCGTGGGGACGTTATAATGTGACGGTCAATCCCACTGTTCGTTGGTAAAAGAATAGCCCAAGAGTTGGCGGTGGGTGGTGATGACTAGCTGCCTTCCCTCTAGTCTTACACTGCTAAATTAGGGACGGCTAGCACAAATAGCCCTCCACTAGCTTTGTGCGAAATTCCAAACAAAATCACGGGCTTACTTATTTGTTTGATAAATTGCTCGTAATGTCACGGGCTTACTTATTTGTTTCATAAACTGTTTGTGATGACCCGGGCTTACTTATTTGTTTCATAAATTGTTCGTGATGACTCGGGCTTACTCATTTGTTTGATAAATTGTTTGTTATGTCTCGTGCTTACTCATTTGTTTGCTGAATTGTTCGTGATGATACGGGCTTACTTATTTGTTTGATAAATTGCTCGTGATGACACGGGCTTACTCATTTGTTTGATTAATTGTTCGTGATGACTCAGGTTTACTCATTTGTTTGATAAATTGTTCGTGATGTCACGGGCTTACTTATTTGTTTGATAAATTGTTCGTGATGACTCCGGCTTACTTTTATGTATAACCAGATTGGATTAAAGTGCTGAGGTTCTGATATTTTGAAAATATGTTTCTATCTCTTCGTGTTTACATCAAAATTCAATGGCTACCTCTCTATAAGACATTCAATATGTGAATATTTATGAGATCAAACTTTTAGCACTAAGAAGAAACAATCATGTTCATAAATTAGTTGATCGAAATTAAGTTGTATTTTTTATAAATCAAACCATAGAAATCAAAGGGTTTGGTTAACGTGTGGCTGTGAAAAACTAAATACATTTATAATGTAGGTAACTTTCATGTATACTCTATATAAAAATGCTCTTAATACAAACGTTGTTGTTTTGAATTAAGCACAAAGCTACACAATGGGCTATCTGTTCTCTGCCCACCACGGGTATCGAAACCCGGATTTTAGCGTGTAAGTCCTCAGACATTCCGCTGAGCCACTGGGGGGCAAAACTACACAATGGGCTATCTGTACTCTGCCCACCACGTGTATCGAAACCCGGATTTTAGCGTGTAAGTCCACAGACATACCGCTGAGCCACTGGGTGGCATTAATACAACCAAATGAAAGTTTATAATAACAACTAAAACTATACAACTTCTATAATACATCAGAAATTTTCTCAGAATAGTTACATAAAGAATAGTAAGTAGTGAATTAATACATTTGGAATATTTCTTATCTTACGAAATATTTACACCAAAACAAAATATGGTTTAGAAACCGTCAACATTTTAATAACAACTTCTGTATGAAATGTGGATAAAGCATTCCAAAGCCGACCTTGTATAAACAACTAGTATGAAAAGTATAATTTCCTCTCACATATTTCACAATCACGGTCAAAATTGAATATTGATATTTATTTGAAATGTTGAATCACAGTCATACTGTGGCGTCATCTAGTGGAAATGATAAAACTGATAGAGTTAAAAAGTAGTTTAGTTGCCTCAGGTTTTTTTTTTTTTTTTAATGAAACCATAATATTGAAAATAAATAGTTTCACGAAGTTCATTAGAAACAATGTTTACTATAATTGTCGAAATGCTGTTTTTGTTTCTTTGTCTTAACACTATTAGTGACATGACCTTTTTCGGAGATCACAGTGATTACACGTCATCTCTTTAGATTCACTTGAAGAAACATTATCAAATATTTGAGTTATTAAAATCTTCAAATATATTTCAAGTAAACAATGTAACTGTGTATTAAGTATATATAAAAGTCATCCAATTACGTCAAAGGTACAAATCTATAAAAAATATGAATCTTCAAAACTTTATTTTAAGAATAGTTCTGCAGATTCGTAGGATGAAATGAAATCGACGTGTTATTCGTTAAGTTTCAACAATAGGCTGTCAGTGCTATGTTTACAGAGATATCGAACCTTTATTTCTAGCGTTACTCGTAGCCAACCGTTGAATCATCACGAGACATAGGGAAAATAAAAAATGTGATATTCAAGATTGTTATACAATTAGAAGAAAAAAGGCCTAGCCATTATTGTTATTATAAGAGAAATACATATAACCCATGTAGTTTCTCGTATGCATCATTAAATATGCAATAAATAGTAGAATTACTTTCAGGTGTTATTCATTCATTATTATTTTTTACTGAATACCACAACAACGGTTTCCGGAGTTTAATGTCGATATAATGTCTGGACTATTTATGTGGACATTACTCACCACTTGACTCCTGTCTGGACTATTTCTGTATATAGTAGTCATCATTTCATTCCCGCATGGACTATTTGTGTAGACATTACTCACCATTTGACTCTTGTCTGGACCGTTTGTGTAGTATGAGAAATGTTCACTCTGGTTACTATCGTGTGGGCAGCGTTAGCCCTGGTTAATATAAGCTGGGATGTTTGTGGGGGCAGTGTTAGCCCTGGTTAATATAAGCTGGGATGTTTGTGGGGGCAGTGTTAGCCCTGGTTAATATAAGCTGGGATGTTTGTGTGGGCAGTGTTAGCCCTGGTTAATATAAGCTGGGATGTTTGTGTGGGCAGTGTTAGCCCTGGTTAATATAAGCTGGGATGTTTGTGGGGGCAGTGTTAGCCCTCGTTAATATAAGCTGAGATGTTTGTGGGGGCACCGCTCAATCATTTATGTTAGCTCTCAATCGAGCAGCTCTCAAAGATAAGAAAGAAAGCTCTTATATTTAGGTCATAACCGATTGTATTGAGTTAACTAAGAATTAACTGTGGTTGTTATTCCGTTTCTATACTTACATGTCCTGTCTTTCATGAAAATAGATAAACACAGTTAACACTCTGTGTTTACAGACTTACTTTTGTTTTCTTTAAATTGATTTTTATTTAATATTTTTAACTTTACATTTTGCCTATGTTAGTTCTCATGGTTTTCTGATTGATTTTCGTCACATAAACCTTCTATTTCGTATTTTTACCAACTATATCAGTTAACCTCATGTTATCTACGGATTGTAAAGAATCACTATTTAAATTACATTTTTACATATGTAACTTAGATACACACTGCATGGCCAAAATATATATGAACACCCCTTCTAATTAGTGGGTTCCGCTATTTTAGCCATACCCATTGCTAACAAGTACATAAAATCAAGCATACATTCGTATAATCTCCATATACAAATATTGACAGTAGAATGGGTCGTACTGAAGAAACAATTTACCACTGTTATAGGATACCACCTTTCCAATAAGTCAGTTGGTCAACTGTCTGCCCTGCTAGAGCTGACCCGCACAACTGTAAGTACTGCTTTTGTAAAGTGGAAACGTCTCGGAGCAACAACAGCTGAGCCACGAGGCGGCAGGCCACACAAGCTTACAGAACGGGACAGCAGAGTGCTGAATGCGTAGCGCGTAAGCTTCGTGTGTCCACACTCATTATCGAGTTCCAAACTACATCTAGAAGCAACGTCAGCACAAGAACTGTTCGTCGAGGGCTTCATGAAATGGGTCTCCACAGCCAAGCAGCAACAAACAAGCCTAAGATCATCATGTACAATGCCAAGCGTCGCCCTGAGTGGTGTAAAGCACACTTTCATTAGACTCTGGAACAATGGAAACGCGTTCTCTAGAGTGACGAATCTGAGTTTGGCAGATGCCAGGAGAAAGCGACCTGTCCGAATGCATAGTACTAACTGTAGTTTTGTGGAGAAGGAATAATGGTCAGGGGCTGTTTCTCATGGTTTAGACCAGGATCATTACTTCCAGTGAAGGGAAATCTTAATGCTACAAGATGCAATGATATTCAAGAGAATTGTGTGCTTCCAACCTTTGTGGTAACAGTTTGGGAAATGCCATTTTATGTTTCAACACGACAATGTGCACAAAGCGAGGCCCATAAAGACATGGTTTGCCGAGTTTAGAGTGGAAGAACTTGACTGGCCTGCATAGAGTCCTGACCTCAACCCCATCGAACACCTTTGAGATGAATTGGAATGCCAGCTGCAAGCTATGCCTTCTCGCCCGAACCCACCAGTGCTCTTGTGGCTGAATGGGAGCGAATCCCAATAGCCATGTTCCAAAATCTAGTTAAAAGCTTTCCCAGAAGAGTAGAAGTTGTTACAACAGCAAGAGGTGACTAACTCCACATAAATGTCTATGGTTTTAGAATGAGATGTTCAACAAGCACATATGAGCGTGATGGTCAGGTGTCCACATACTTTTGGTCCTGTAGTGTACTTGTATCAAATGACTTCAAGTAAAGTTATTGGTGAAAACCTTTAAAAGTAGCTGTGTATAATTAATTAAGTATCAAACATATACTGAGTATAAGTACTTCAGTATCAAACAGATAATGTGTATAATTAATTACCTATCCAACAGATGTTGTGTATAAGTACTTAAGTATCAAACATATTTTGTATAAGTAGTTAAGTATCAAACAGATATTGTGTATAAGTAGTTAAGTATCAAACAGATATTTTGTATAAGTAGTTAAGTATCAAACAGATATTGTGTATAAGTAGTTAAGTATCAAACATATTGTGTATAAGTAGTTAAGTATCAAACAGATGTTGTGTATAAGTAGTTAAGTATCAAACATATTGTGTATAAGTAGTTAAGTATCAAACAGATATTGTGTATAAGTAGTTAAGTATCAAACAGATATTGTGTATAAGTAGTTAAGTATCAAACAGATATTGAGTCATTGACTGATGTGATGTTCCAAGTATATAAACAAACATCATGCAGACTGTTCAGAAAATGAAACTGTTGTATATACAGATGAAACCGATTGATATAAATTGTCGTGAATAACTAAGTGTTCAGCCCAGTGGTATAATACCCCTGAATAACTAAGTGTTTGGCCCAGTGGTATAATACCCCTGAATAACAAAATGTTTGGCCCAGTGGTATAATACCCCTGAATAACAAAATGTTCAGCCCAGTGGTATAATACCCCTGAATAACTAAGTGTTCAGCCCAGTGGTATAATACCCCTGAATAACTAAGTGTTTGGCCCAGTGGTATAATACGCCTGAATAACTAAGTGTTTGGCCCAGTGGTATAATAGTCCTGAATAACTAAATGTTTGGCCCAGTGGTATAATAGTCCTGAAAAACTAAGTGTTTGGCCCAGTGGTATAATAGTCCTGAATAACTAAGTGTTCAGCCCAGTGGTATAATACCCCTGAAAAACTAAGTGTTTGGCCCAGTGGTATAATAGTCCTGAATAACTAAATGTTTGGCCCAGTGGTATAATAGTCCTGAATAACTAAATGTTTGGCCCAGTGGTATAATAGTCCTGAAAAACTAAGTGTTTGGCCCAGTGGTATAATAGTCCTGAATAACTAAACGTTTGGCCCAGTGGTATAATAGTCCTGAATAACTAAATGTTTGGCCCAGTGGTATAATAGTCCTGAATAACTAAATGTTTGGCCCAGTGGTATAATACCCCTGAATAACAAAATGTTCAGCCCAGTGGTATAATACCCCTGAATAACTAAGTGTTCAGCCCAGTGGTATAATACCCCTGAATAACTAAGTGTTCAGCCCAGTGGTATAATACCCCTGAATAACAAAATGTTCAGCCCAGTGGTATAATACCCCTGAAAAACTAAGTGTTCAGCCCAGTGGTATAATACCCCTGAATAACTAAGTGTTCAGCCTAGTGGTATAATACCCCTGAATAACTAAGTGTTCAGCCCAGTGGTATAATACCCCTGAATAACTAAGTGTTTGGCCCAGTGGTATAATACGCCTGAATAACTAAGTGTTTGGCCCAGTGGTATAATAGTCCTGAATAACTAAATGTTTGGCCCAGTGGTATAATAGTCCTGAAAAACTAAGTGTTTGGCCCAGTGGTATAATAGTCCTGAATAACTAAACGTTTGGCCCAGTGGTACAACAGCCCTGAATAACTAAGTGTTCAGCCCAGTGGTATAATAGTCCTGAATAACTAAGTGTTAAGCCCAGTGGTATAATAACCATGAATAACTAAGTGTTCAGCCCAGTGGAATAATATCTCATTATTGCTAAGTGTTTGGCCCAGTGGTATAATAGCCCTGAATTACTAAGTGTTCGGCCCAGTGATATAATAACCCTGAATAACTAAGTGTTTGGCCCAGTGGTACAATAATCCTGAATAACTAAGTGTTTTGCCCAGTGGTATAATAGTCCTGAATAACTAAGTGTTCGACCTAGTGGTATAATAGCCCTGAATTACTAAGTGTTCGGCCCAGTGGTATAAGTAAACTTCTCGATTGATAACATTCTATTGAGTTTCCAAAGTTCTTGTAGAACGATTGAAAATGAATGGTATGGGCATTTCAATCTTTAGTCATGAAGAACGCACTAAAGTGCTAACTAGTTTTGAAAGGCTTTTTTTTTCTTGAAACATTGGGGGTAAAACTGACTGACAGAAAGTGTCGAGAGTCAAATATTAGCTTGATTTCTTTGTAGAGCAGACAGCATCATCTCGTGACCTTCTCTGCCTGACTGCGGCAGTCAGGTGTTATATCCAGTGATATTCCAGTCCCAAGTCGATTTAATCCAAGAGCATTGAAGTTTCCTTGCAGACAGAAAGGATAATATTTCATGTAGTGAACCGCTGTATAGGCTCAGTGTTCAATAAGTTTGAACAAGTTACCTCCATACAGAGGAACATGGTGTGTCTGTGTGTCATATGTGATTCGTACATTCATATCTAACATGTTTACAAACATATACATTTCATATTCTCTAATATATATTAGTATGCTTTAAGTTCATGGAAAAGTTATACGTAAGTTAAGCTGTCATGTTATTTACTTTCACAATTCTCTATGATTTGCTATTAAGAAGTGTTAAAAATTAACTGTCTCTAATTTAAATGAAAATAAGATGGCGTTGTTTCCGTTTTAACAAAGAAGTCTTTGTTGTATCAAAGATATCAGGAGTTGTAAGTTGGCTCTATGTGTAGAAATATACGAGTGCGTCTGTGCAACAAAAACGGTTAAATCCGGTCAGCAGAAACCTGTTTCCTGGGCCCCTGGAGGTGGTTTGACCTTAGCGGGCTTCTCTGGGTTCCGTAGGCGATTTTGTCGGCCGGAAGACGATTCGTTGGCCGCTGGGATGCACGGCAGGAATCGGGATGTGATCGTCATTAGAATTCAAGGCAAGCTTGTCACACGGCTATAAACACGCAGAAAAGGGTGCCGTAAATCACGACTTTGGTCTCGTTAGCGAAGAGTGTCTAGCAGGGGAACGGTAGTAGACCTAAAGTTCGTTGATTGATTCAATGTGTACTGTTTGTTCAACTCTGCATTGCACATACACAGACCCCAGTATCACGAATGAAGACAATACTTTCTTCTGCTTGCATGACAGTAAGATCTGTATCTTTATTTTCCACTTTACTCCAAAAACTGGCATTAAATATTTACTCTAGCTTTATGGCATTGCTAGTGATGTTTACACCGTTTTACACCCCAGACTTGACAGCAACAAATGCACGTGACAGTCCTCTAGGAGTTGAACATTAACAAAACCGCCAGAGTCAACTTTCTTTTATTATATCACGAGAACACAGCTCACTCACATGTCTATTAACTGAGAAATTGTTATAAACTTGTCACGAAGACAACATCACAAAGTCTCTGAAAGTTTCTTACACGCTGTAATGCAGAACGAAACGACATTATGAACTCGAAAGAAAAATGACATCGCACCTTAAATACCCCTTATGAAGGATAACATTAACTTATAATGTTTGTAACTTGAGATGTCTTTAAGGTTTTTATTTAAAATTAAAGCCATAAACAAGACTAAATATATAACTAAAGAACAGAACCAACATTTTCATATTATATAAAAAAGTAAATATATTACTAAACCACAAACTAGCATCTTCAAATTACAAAAAAAACAATAAACTAAATATATTACTAAATCACAAACTAACATCTTCAAATTACATAAAGATGAGCCTTACGCTAGTACAGCGGTTTGTCTTCGGATTTACAACACTAAAATCAGGGGTTCGATTTCCCTTTTCGGGGTCAGCAGATAGTACGACGCGGATTTGCCATAACAAAACATACACACACACATAAAAAAGATTAAATATATTACTAAACTCCTAGTTATTTAGGTAGTTGGACAAACACTTTACTTGTTAGGTTGACTCTTGGACGAATATTAGTTAGGTAGGCTCTTGGAAGAATACTTCAATTTCAGAGAGGCCGTCGGACAAGTACTTCACTAGATAGGTAAGCTCTTGGAAGAATGCTTCACTAGATAGGTAAGCTCTTGGAAGAATGCTTCACTAGTTAGGTTGGTTCTTGAGAGAATACTTCACTAGATAGGTTGGTTCTTGAGAGAATACTTCACTAGATAGGTTGGTTCTTGAAAGAATACTTCACTAGTTAGGTTGGTTCTTGGAAGAATGCGTCACTAGATAGGTAGGCTCTTGGAAGAATACTTCACTAGTTAGGTAGGCTCTTGGAAGAATGCATCACTAGATAGGTAGGCTCTTGGAAGAATGCTTCACTGGATAGGTAGGCTCTTGGAAGAATGCTTCATTAGTTAGGTAGGCTCTTGGAAGAATGCTTCACTGGATAGGTAGGCTCTTGGAAGAATGCTTCATTAGTTAGGTAGGCTCTTGGAAGAATGCTTCACTGGATAGGTAGGCTCTTGGAAGAATGCTTCACTGGATAGGTAGGCTCTTGGAAGAATGCTTCACTTTTCAGAGGGCTGTCGGACAAGCACTTCACTGGATAGGTAGGCTCTTGGAAGAATGCTTCACTAGTTAGGTAGGCTCTTGGAAGAATGCTTCACTGGATAGGTAGGCTCTTGGAAGAATGCTTCATTAGTTAGGTAGGCTCTTGGAAGAATGCTTCACTGAATAGGTAGGCTCTTGGAAGAATGCTTCACTGGATAGGTAGGCTCTTGGAAGAATGCTTCATTAGTTAGGTAGGCTCTTGCAAGAATGCTTCACTGGATAGGTAGGCTCTTGGAAGAATGCTTCATTAGTTAGAGAGGCTGCTGGACAAAAGTGATTCGCAGTAGACAAACGATACCGCTTGACATTCACATAATTATCACTCAATATGGAAATTATGCCAACACTTGGGCGTTGACGTCCTAACGAAAATACCAGAGGGCACTTTAACATAATGAGCGCACATGTGGAACAACTTAACACATTACCACTGTTGGTTTGCTTGAAAAGAAGTTCGTTTAGTTGTAGAATGATCGTGATAAGTTAGATGCAGTAATTTGTCTGTACGATGTTCAGTGTTGATGATAACGTTCATGTCTCTGTAATGACTACTTGTATCATTAATGTTTTCTTTGGATGATATCTTTAAATGAATTGAGACCGTTCTTTATATGAGTTCAAAAATGAAGTCTAGGCCGATAAAAACATCAATTTGATGTTCGGACAAGGGACTACTCATCAGATTATCCGGCATTGGTTCCAGAAAGATGGTTCTCATGATAATGAAGATGATGATGATGAATCCCGAGAAAGGCCTCAATCCGTTCTAAATGAAGGATTAACAGCTATTGTGGATGTCAAAACACAAACAACAGTTCGGACACTTGCAGAAGACTTGGTTGTGCCATTACAACCATTTCTCGTCACTATGGCTACAATCGGAAAGATTAAAAATTGGACAAATGGGTACCAGCACAAAGTGGCGGAAAAACAGAAACTGGTTGGGAATATTTTTTGAAGTAAATCGTTACCTACGACGAGAAGTGGATCCTACACAATAACCGGAAGAGATTAGGATAATAGTTACATGCCGAGAAGTGGATCCTACACAATAACCGGAAGAGATTAGGACAATAGTTACATGCCGAGAAGTTGATCCTACACAATAACCGGAAGAGATTAGGACAATAGTTACATGCCGAGAAGTGGATCATACACAACAACCGGAAGAGATTAGGACAATAGTTACATGCCGAGAAGTGGATCCTACACAATAACCGGAAGAGATTAGGACAATAGTTACATGCCGAGAAATGGATCCTACACAATAACCGGAAGAGATTAGGACAATAGTTACATGCCGAGAAGTGGATCCTACACAACAACCGGAAGAGATTAGGACAATAGTTACATGCATATGAATCTTCAAGACGCGTGCCAAAACCGCCTTTGCACCAAGAAAAAGTTATGGTGACCGTATTGTGGTCTGCAGAGGGTGTTATATATTACTCCTTCAATTAAAACAATTACAGCACGATCTTACTGCCATCAAATTGATAAAATGCGTAGAAAATTAACCTCAAACAGCCATCATTGGACCGATTTTGCTAGAAGCTAATGCTAGATCCCATACCTCACAAATCATTATTTTAAAAGTGAGATAAATAAATTATTACGTTCTGGAGTATCCATCATACTTACTTAACCTATCTCCAAACGATTATCACCTTTCCCAGCACCATCTGGGGTTGTTTTTCCAGAGCAAGACATTTAGTAATCAGGAGAACTGTTCTTTTGAAGAGTTAGTTGTCTCCAAAACAGCAAAGTTTGAAAGAGACGGGATATTTCTGTTCCTATCCCGTTGGAAGAAAACAACTGTAGGAAATAGAGCATAGTTTTGTAAATCCAACACTATTACCGTTTATCATGAGAAAACGTACTTCAAAATAAGAATGTAAAAATCACAGGGGCCCGGCATGGCCACACGTGTTAAGGCGTGCGATTCGTAATCCGAGGGTCGCGGGTTCGCATCCCAGTCGCGCCAAAAATGCTCGCCCTTTCAGCCGTTGGGGCGTTATAATGTGACGGTCAATCTTACTATTTGTTAAAAGAGTAGCCCAAGAGTTGACAGTGGGTGGTGATGACTAGCTGCTTTTTTTCTTGTCTTACACTGCTAAACTAAGGACGGCTAGCGCAGATAGCCCTTGAGTAGCTTTTTGCAAAATCCCAAAAACAAACAAACAAACAAAAATCACAGGCTTAACAAGCATACCAACTCGTTCATTATTCGATGTTCAAAGTATTGTACTGTACCAAATATCGTAGCTTATATGATAATTGAATATCTTTCATACAACTTTTCAACGCTATGTTTTCGTTCTTATTTTTGTTGAAATCTGTATTTTCACCTATGTTACAATGCGCCAAAACAAACATTAAACCTGTAGACATGTTAATACATCGTAATAATGACATATATAAACAATTAAGTTCGAACTAACCACGTAAGATTTCAATTTGTAGAATCAACAAACTAGAATGTCAAGTGTTTTGTTTTTCACATATTTTCCTCACGTAGGTTTGAAACAATGTTGTGTTAACTCGTAATGTGTTATCTTCTACTTCAATCGCACTGAGCGATTAGCAGGTATATAAGGCCTGTGATGGCCGAATGGTTAGGACGCTTGACTGAGGATCGCAGGTTCGAATCCTCGTCATACCAAACATGCTCGCCCTTTTAGCCGTGGGAGCGTTATAATGTAACGATCAATCCCACTGTTCGTTAATAAAAGAGTAGTCAAAAGTTGGTGGTGGGTGGTGATGACCAGTAGATGGCTGGTGCAGATAGCCCTCGTGTAGCTTTGTGCCGAAACTCAAAAAACAAACAAACATCAAATATGTGTTAATCATCAGTATATTAACACTACTCCGTGATTTTCTAATATAAAACTTACGCTTCATCACAATTAACATCCATATATTTAAAAAATCATGTTATAAAATTACCACTTTATCTGAGATTTATCACAATTAATGCCTATATATTATATATTATATATTATAAATTCTTGAGAATATAATTTTTTATAGTTTCTTGACAAAATATTTTAAATTTGTTTTTTTCTTACGATAAAATAAATGGTTTGCAAGAAAAGATAATTAGTTCATATTTTATAAAAACATCAGATTAACTGTTTATCACTGCAAAACACATTTCACATCCAAACTGAGTAGTGTGGAAGTTTTTGTGTATCACTGAGCTTAACACTCAGTAAAAAACGAATTTATTTGTTACTCCGCTTTAAATAATGATATAAAATGCTAATTACATGGAAAACACTTTTTGACGTGTGTTTTTCAAATTATGCTTTAACCTCGACCGGTGAGTCTCGTGCTTGATGGTGTTCATTGAATACGACTTGACAAATCACTGGAGTTCTTATCTACTTCTCTTGTACAACCAAACAAACAATTTGAACAAACGATGTTTTTCAAAAAAAGAACAATTTGATTTTACTTTACAAATTCGACTTCATTTCTGTGTAGCTTGTTCTAACCTTTATTCTGAGGTGGGAAATTCATTACCATTTTCCTCGTGAGTCCCGGTCGATAACAGGAGTCTGTCAGGAGATGTAATCACAGTAGTGAGAGAGGTTTTGATAAAGTGCGAGCTACAAGTACATGTCTACTTAAATCTATAAGAGTTTCATTGAATTTCCTAATGAAACCTTTCCTTTTTCCTGTATACTTCATTCCAACGAAGTTCGTTTTTTTCTGATACACTTTCATTTTATCTGACAATGTGAGTCACTGGAATTATGTCTATAAATCCATTGGTTGTTACAGTTTAGAAGCGTAGAAAATACAATCAAACTCAATATTCAGGTACAATAAGAAATATTTCAAATTTTCTGGATTATGTTAATTATTAATTTCATAATCATCTACGAAACGTATTTTATAAAGTAGTTCTAATCAGAAAGTTCCGTTCATAAGAAACAAACAACAAAAACTAATTGTGACAGACAATGTTGTTTTTATACTGTAAATTTCTAGATAATCAGAAACAATCAGCTGCAAGTTTATTAAAAATCTGTTTTTTGTCACAATAAACAAGTGAGTTCATGTCATTACAAGATGTTTTCTTGCCATAATTATAAATAACAGTGGCGCAGTGGAAAGCGACAAGACTGACAATGTTAAAACTAACATTCGATAAGAGCACAACACGGATAATCTGCTGTGTAGCTTTCTGTTTCACTACAGACAAGGAGTATTACAATCTATAGGAACACAAATGTGGGGGAGATTTCCTCGAGAAAAAAAGTTTTAAACGTTTAATAAATTCGTCGTACCTGTTACAATAAGTTATTATCATCCACAAGACATAAATATTAATCACACCTTCAATACCTTTTTCATGTATACCATATTATACCATATCTTATGTATTGATGAATTAAAGACATACCCTATTTACCGTATGTTATATAATACCATATTTACTGTATCGATGAATTAAAGACGTACCCTATTTACCATGTGTTATATTATACCATATGTTCTGTATTGATGAATTAAAGACGTATCCTATTTACCATATGTTATATCATACCATATCTACTGTGTTAATGAATTAAAGACGTACCCTATTTACCATGTTATATCATATCATATCTACCGTGTTAATGAATTAAAGACGTACCCTATTTACCATATATTATATTATACCATATCTTCTGTATTGATGAATTAAAGACATACCCTATTTACCATGTTATATCATACCATATCTACTGTATTGATTAATAAAAGACGTACCCTATTTACCATATATTATATTATACCATATCTACTGTATTGATGAATTAAAGATGTACCCTATTTACCATATGTTACATTATACCATATCTACTGTATTGATTAATAAAAGACGTACCCTATTTACCATGTTATATTATACCATATCTTCTGTATTGATGAATTAAAGACATACCCTATTTACCATGTTATATCATACCATATCTACTGTATTGATTAATAAAAGACGTACCCTATTTACCATATGTTATATTATACCATATCTACTGTATTGATGAATTAAAGACGTACCCTATTTACCATATGTTACATCATACCATATCTACTGTAGTGATGAATTAAAGACGTACCCTATTTACCATGTTATATTATACCATATCTACTGTAGTGATGAATTAAAGACGTACCCTATTTACCATGTTATATTATACCATATCAACTGTATTGATGAATTAAAGACATAACCACACCTTCCTGTTTTGTGGGTTACTGGTCTGAACATGTGGTTGAGAACTGTTAATAAGAAAAACAAAGGTCGAAAAATGTTCAGTGACGAATCTTAGAAGTAACAACGAAGATCAGTTACCGTAATTACGATAGATAAATGTGATTTATTAAGAAGTTATAAACTGTTGGTATAATAGATTACAAGCACAATGTTTCAAACATGCTAATTTTTGTACAATTAATGGAATCCGTGAACTTCACAATCTCGACATCCTCGAGATTTAGCGTTATTTCACTGAGTATTTGTGCTAGCTTCGTTGGAAATCTATATAAAGCCTAAAGGATTGTTTTTAGTTTAATTAAAAAATGCAGTTATCATGTTATCTTGAGTTAGAAAAACCTTTTTTATTTCAAGCTTTTTCGTTATAAGTTCAAACATAATTTTTGAAAGGAACCGTGAGAGAAAAAACAAAAATTGATATAGTCTTTATATACCATTTAAAACTAGAAAGTGTTATTAAATTGATGTAGTATTTATTGCTTTTATCATTTTTGTTATGAGCCCCACCTTGACAAGGCGCTTAACGCGTTCGACTCGTAATCGTAGGTTCGAATCCCCGTCACACCAAACATGCTCTCCCTTTCAGCCATAGGTGCGTAAATTGTGACTGTCAATTTCACTATTCGTTGGTAAAAGAGTAACCCAAGTGTTGGCGGTGGGTGGTGATGACTAGCTGCCTCCCCTCTTGTCTGACGCTGCTAATTATGGATGGCAGATGGCCCTCGTGAAGCTTTGCGCGAAATTCACAACAATTTTCTTATTTATCTAAGTCTAATTTTAGCAGATTCAACTGTGATACGTAAAAAAATTATATTTGTGTGAAACTCAAAAATAAAATCGTTTTTGTCGTGACTTAATGAAGAAATCGGAGTTCTTTATGTGTAATACCTTGTTGTTAAAATTAACGTAAATGTAAATAAAGAAAATACTGTTTATCGATCAGTCACTTCCTGACCAAGAAACATCTACATTCCAGTTTATTTAACTTAAATATTATAATCATTCCTTTTAACGTTTTTGATAAATATAAATATAGAAAGAGATGTTTAGAAACTTTATCATTATCGAACATAAACGATCCTATAACTGCTGACAAATTGTGCTAAAAGACCACAGTGATAAATTTATATTTGATCTGTTGACAGTCAATTAAACCATGGCGTAATTTTTTTAATTATTTAAGCTATTGCCTGAATTAGTTTGCTGAATTTTACTTTTTACTGAAAAAGAAAAGAAATGAAAAAAAGTTCACCTTTAGACGAGACTAAAATAACATAAGTATTTGGAAACATATGTTAAAGATGTTTTTTTTTATAATACAAACATAACATTATAAACATTGCCGTATTTTCCGCTTAATAAGCCGAATTTCTTGCCCTAAATTTTGGACCTGATTTTTTGGGTCGGCTTATTGGCCGATCACCAGCTTTGGACCAAAAAATACCGAAGACCAAAATCGGCCCCAAAATCATACCTTTGATCTCACAGTTACGGCAGAGTTATATCAGTTGAATAAACTTTATTTATTAATATAAAAAGGTCTATACATTACGAATGACATGTATTCATAGAAATAACAAAATTCATAAAAAATACACACTTTAATCTCAGAAATTTATTAAAATCCATCAAATTCGTCATCTTCATCGTCAGAAGCACCAAATAATAGATTCCAATCCTCGGCAGAGACCTGGTCGTCGTACGGGTCATTCTCTGGTGTTATTAGCTGAGTGAATGGAATGTTGTCTTCCTCGTCGTCGTCCAACCACAACATATCATCTTCCGTTCCATCCATTGCATTTGAGATGCTGCATTTTTAAATGACTTTTCTACAGATTCAACACTAACATCCTCCCACTATTTCACGACCCACTCACAGACGCGAGCGAGTGACGGTACAATGATAAACTCCCACTACATACCCCTGGTATTTTTTCCCTGGGTTGGTGATTTTAATTACTGTGTAAAAATTCTGGAATTTCATTGGTTACCTAATTACAGTGAGTGGAGCCAATAACGAATGACATACTGATTCCATCTCTGTCTCAATACGACACGTTCTGCTTCACTACAGAACGCCAATGATCACACACAACATGCATACTGACGCTGAAACGAGACTAAGAAATCATTTTGAAGAAACTTGTCACTTTTTAAAAATGGCCTCGGCTTATTGGGCGGTAATAAGCAAAAACCCTCATTTTCAGAGTTGAAAATTGGTCTCGGCTTATTAACCGGAAAATACGGAATATCTTTCTCTGATATTAATTATATATATATATGTGTGTGTGTGTGTTTTGAACACACATGTACATTGAAAACTATATATATGTGCACTCAACACTACATATATGTATACTGAACACCATATATATATATATATATATAGTGAACATTATATATATCTATGTTAAACACCATGTATATGTATGTTGAACACTATATATGTGTGTGTGTGTCTGTGTGTGTGTGTGTGAACTGAACACCATATCACTTAATAGGTTAAATATGTAAGTTCTCTACTCTCGTTTTTTGTTCAACACTGACGGTGTTGTAAATCATATTTATATATGTTTCGTAAAACCATTACTGTGATGTATAACAATCTCTCTCCTGGAAAGTTTTTTTGTCTCCTGAAATGTGTTTCAAAGAGTTTTGTACTTCTACCAGTGGTAAGATTACTTCTTTAAATGACAATTCCGATGTCATTACTACCAGTGGTAAGATTACTTCTTTAAATGACAATTCCGATGTCATTACTACTGCAGCTCCAACAGCTGTTCTGGAACATGAAATACATTTAATGATTCGCTGGAAGCGAAACGTACGTCCCATATGCTAACTATACGTGTGTACACATGAGGTTTTGGCTGACAGAGAGAAATAATACTGCCATTTGTTTGAACTTCTGTTTTACTCATGGAGTTTAAAATGATTGAATCAACGTGAAACACATCACTGTGTAGTTCTTTGTCTTTCTACGACAAAATATAGTACCGAAAGTGTTCCTCTGTTCGTTTGAACACAAAGCTACAAGACAGATTATCTGCTTTCCAATGAGGAATTGTTTGTTTGTTTTGATGTTAAGCACAAAGCAACACGATGTGCTATCTCTGTTCTGCCCACCACGGGTATTATAACCAGGATTCTAGCGTTGTAAGTCCGCAGGGTTACTTGGGGTCCCAGAACTGAACCTCATATTTTAGGATTATAAATTCGGAAATTTACTGCTAAGTAACTATTGGATTAAACACAAAGGTGCGCATGCTCTGTCCATCGAGGGAATCAAACTTCTAATTTTAGCGTTGTAAGTTTG
The DNA here is from genome assembly GCA_011833715.1 of Carcinoscorpius rotundicauda. NCBI lineage: Eukaryota > Metazoa > Arthropoda > Merostomata > Xiphosura > Limulidae > Carcinoscorpius > Carcinoscorpius rotundicauda. Next base: position 6,055,704 of record CM022399.1, on the reverse strand, counting down.
TAAACTTATCGGTGATTCACTTGTGACAATATTACAGTGATATAAATCAACACTCGGCCCTGATGTTTTTGATACATCTATACTATTGTAACTACTTCTATAGTTATAGGAAGAGATTTCTTTCAATACATAGCCTAAGGTATTCAAAAGTACGGATAATTCAATAGCTGACGCAATATGATTGAAAATAATTTATTTTAATTAGAATAATATTTTATGTATTAATTTAAATAGAGTTCAAAGGAGACACGATCACTATGAGATCTTCATAATTATCGCAAAGTAACTACAAGGTACTACAAACTGATCACAAAGTAACCAAAAAATCACCATAAACTGACCACAAAGTAAAACCACAACTACATTTGTAATCAGGTCAGATATCTTCGACCACAAATACGTTGTAATTGGACATCTAAACACAGTCAGATGAGTGGTTAATTATTTTATGTCAAACGATGAGTTTATTATCATGTTTATTTAAATTATCTGTGTTGTATAAAGTTTCAAAGTTACTGTTTCGTATTCTCTGATTAATAGATTTCTGACTACAAAGAACTACTGCATAAGATGTTTATATTCTCTCATTACAACAATGTGTTATGTCTTATTTAGTCTATTCTCTGAGTTATACCATTTTGGGAAAATTAGTAAACTTTCACCGGCATTCAAAAGTAACATTAAAGTTCATGAATCCAGTATACAGTTCATTAAAAGTAATGTTAAAGTCCATAAGTCCAGCATAAAGTATTATCGCTAGCCTCGGCCTTGTGTCGGTACATTATTTACAAAAGTAATTACTTGTATCGGTACATTATTTAAAAAAAGTAATTACTTGTGTCGGTACATTATTTAAAAAAAGTAATTACTTGTGTCGGTACATTATTTACAGAAGTAATTACTTGTGTCGGTACATTATTTACAGAAGTATTTACTTGTGTCGGTACATTATTCACAGAAGTATTTACTTGTGTCGGTACATTATTTACACAAGTAATTACTTGTATCGGTACATAACTTGATGTGTTTGATAAATACCTCCTGCCACCTCAGAAGAAATAAACCCACACTCCAAATCACCATGTTATCTCTTCCATACTTAACATCAAGGTAACTATCTTTCACCATTCTAACCCCTGATGTACAACTTACATACCACTTATATCAAACTTGGACTCATCGGTCCATAACACCCTTTTCAAATTATCAGTAGTCCAGTGTTTTTACTTTTAAACAAACTTCAGTATCTTAACAAAACCTGGAGACAGATAAAGGTTCAAAACTGTCACACAAACAAATATTTCATTCTTGATACTGTACATCTGGACACTTTTCTGTCATTTGGTGCATGGTTCTATATGTCCTGCTTGAGATCAGTGACAGTTTTTCTTATGTCCTGAAGGCTACATAAGTAATAACACCTAACATCAGTATCACAAGGAGATTAAAAGTTTTGTCTCTTTCTTTCTTATTCTCAAATTTATCTGTCTCGAGTCTCTCGATCTAGGATGTACTTGACAGTGTTTACTAAGCATTTCGCGGTCTCTCGATCTAGGATGTACTTGACAGTGTTTAGTAAGCATTTCGAGGTCTCTCGATCTAGGATGTACTTGACAGTGTTTAGTAAGCATTTCGAGGTCTCTCGATCTAGGATGTACTTGACAGTGTTTACTAAGCATTTCGAGGTCTCTCGATCTAGGATGTACTTGACAGTGTCTAGTAAGCATTTCGAGGTCTCTCGATCTAGGATGTACTTGACAGTGTCTAGTAAGCATTTCGAGATCTCTCGATCTAGGATGTACTTGACAGTGTCTAGTAAGCATTTCGAGATCTCTCGATCTAGGATGTACTTGACAGTGTCTAGTAAGCATTTCGAGGTCTCAGGATCTAGGATGTACTTGATGATGTTTAGTAAGCATTTCGAGGTCTCTCGATCTAGGATGTACTTGACAGTGTTTAGTAAGCATTTCGAGGTCTCACGATCTAGGATGTACTTGACGGTGTTTAGTAAGCATTTCGAGTCTGCAGCAATCTGTCAGAGAGTGGAACCAGCATCACGTAAGGTTTTTATGTAAACTCTTTGCTCTACTGAAAATGATCTATGTTCTCTTTACGTAAACTCTTCGCTCTTCTGACAATTATCTTCGCTTTTTTGGCTGTGACATGACAACAAAACTTAATATGAACACAGTTTTTATCAAGTTTTTATTTGTAGATTGCTATTAAACTCATTTCTTCCAGCATATACTGGCAGTATATACTATCTTCTTTCTATATAGCTAAGACACTACTTGGGGTACAATATTATTTCTTTAGACCCTAAATTTGACCAGAATGTTCATTCACACAGAACCCTTGTGACATGCCGAGAATGGTAAATATTCTCACCCAAGTGTAAACATGGACCAGTGAGACATTACCATAATATTTAAATTTACATTTTGTAATGGTGAAAGAGATAAGCCCATAAAATCAAAAGAATGACATGATTTTATCATGCCCTAACACTTATGCACAGTACCATATTCTCAATGCAAACACATAAAAGGTGTTTCACCCATAAAATATTGTTTCTTTGTTGCCAAATACAAAGCTACAGAATATATCTTTAATGTATCCACCACAGGTATCGAAACCTGAATTTTATCGTTATAAGCCTTCAGACTTACTGTTGAGTCCCTGGGGGTTCTAAAATTTAGATAACAAATATGCCACCATATTTGAGAGACAAGATGAATGATACAAGTTCTGTTTAAGCTTTATTAGAACACTAGCAATGTGACAAGTTTATAAGCTTCGTTCAGTCTCTACACACAACATAGAATAGGTTGTTATGAGTTTAAGTAAAAAGGTCCTTGCTCTGCAAGTTTGACTTATTAAATATTGTGTATTGCTGCCTATTACTTGTAATATAATTAGTCTAACAATAACTCTCGTCTTGACTATGTGTGTTATTATCTTTTGACCTGTCAGTTCTCAAACCGTCGTTCGGTGCTTCGTCTCACAACCAGTATGTTTTTCTCTATTTCTGGAAAACTACCAGCATTTAAACCCCCGAACCTCAAATCTCACATACGACCACTCTAACTACTTGGCTGTTTTGAAATGTACCTTTTTAATCTACAGTATTCTCTGTCTCAGTTTTGTTGTAATATCAGGAACCATATCGGACTTATGTCTCCACTTTTCTTACTGATAAATTTAGTAGTCTGTACTATGATCAGTAGTCAGTGCAATGATTATTAGTTAGTACAATGATAAGTAATCAGTGCTTTGATAAGTAGTTAAAGCTATGATAAGTAGTCAGTACCATGATAAGTAGTCAGTGCTATGATTAGTATTCAGCAGTGTGATAAATAGTCAGTACCATGATAAGTAGTCAGAGCTATGAATAGTATTCAGCAGTGTGATAAAAAGTCAGTACCATGATAAGTATTCAGCAGTGTGATAGATAGTCAGTACCATGATAAGTAGTCAGTGCTATGATTAGTATTCAGCAGTGTGATAAATAGTCAGTACAATGATAAGTAGTCAGTGCTATGATTAGTATTCAGCAGTGTGATAAAAAGTCAGTACCATGATAAGTAGTCAGAGCTATGAATAGTATTCAGCAGTGTGATAAAAAGTCAGTACCATGATAAGTATTCAGCAGTGTGATAGATAGTCAGTACCATGATAAGTAATCAGTGCTATGATTAGTATTCAGCAGTGTGATAAAAAGTCAGTACCATGATAAGTATTCAGCAGTGTGATAGATAGTCAGTACCATGATAAGTTGTCAGTACCGTGGTAAGTCATTAGTACTATGATTGGTAGTCCGTGATATGATTAGTTTTCAGTGCTCTGGTTATTAGTCAATAGTATAATTAATAGTTGGTGTTATATGTACTACTTCCTTCACCTTACTTTTCAGCGTAGCCCCGGGTCTGTGATGGTGCCTTCATTCTCTGATGCTCTGTATTCTCCATTAGACCATGCATGTCATGAAATGTCATTCTCGTATATTCTACTCCAGATGGTTAACTTCTTATGATCTTTCAATCTGACAGACAAAAAAGAACATATACCACAGCTACATGTCTCTCTTTAGTCCTCATACTCGGTGGTCTGGTTTTGGTTCTTTATTATTTTTAATAATGGTCCTGATGTTGAATCGCTCACAGATTCTCCTTATTTTTTCTAATAATGGTCCTGATGTTGCATCGCTCACAGATTCTCCTTGTTATTTCTAATGACGGTCCTGATGTTGCATCGTTCAAAGATTCTCCATATGATTTCTAATAACGGTCCTGATATTACATCGTTCAGAAATTCTCCTTGTTATTTCGAATGACGATCCTGATGTTGCATCGTTCACAGATTCTCCTTGTTATTTCTAATGACGGTCCTGATGTTGCATCGTTCACAGATTCTCCTTATTGTTTCTAATAATGGTCCTGATGTTGCATCGCTCACAGATTCTATCTATTATATCTAATGATGGTCCTGATATTGCATCGTTCAAAGATACTCGTTATTATTTCTTATAATGGTCTGATGTTACATCGTTCAGAGATTCTCCTTGTTATTTCGAATGACGATCCTGAAGTTGCATCGTTCACAGATTCTCCTTATTATTTCGAATGATGTTCTGATGTTGCATGGTTCACAGATTCTCCTTATTATTTCTAGTGATGGTCCTGATGTTGCATTGTTCACACATTCTTCTTGTTATTTCTATTAATGGTCTTGATATTAAATCGTTCACAAATTCTCCTTATTATTTCTAATGACGGTCCTGATGTTGCATCGTTCACAGATTCTCCTTATTGTTTCTAATAATGGTCCTGATGTTGCATCGTTCACAGATTCTCCTTGTTATTTTTAATGACGGTCCTACTTTTGCATCGTTCACAGATTCTCCTTATTGTTTCTAATGACGGTCCTGATGTTGCATCGTTCACAGATTTTCCTTATTATTTCAAATGATGTTCTGATGTTGCATCGTTCACAGATTCTCCTTATTATTTCAAATGATGTTATGATGTTGCATCGTTCACAGATTCTCCTTATTATTTCTAATGACGGTCCTGATGTTGCATCGTTCACAGATTCTCCTTATTGTTTCTAATGACGGTCCTCATCGTTCACAGATTTTCCTTATTGTTTCTCATAACGGTCCTGATGTTGCATCGTTCAAAGATTCTTCATATTATTTCTAATAACGGTCCTGATATTACATCGTTCACAGATTCTCCTTATTTTTTCTAATAACGGTCCTGATGTTGCATCGTTCAAAGATTTTCCTTATTATTTCTAATGACGGTCATGATGTTGCATCGTTCACAGATTCTCCTTGTTATTTCTAATGACGGTCCTGATGTTGCATCGTTCACAGATTCTCCTTATTGTTTCTAATAACGGTCCTGATGTTGCATCGTTCACATATTCTCCTTGTTATTTTTAATGGTGGTCCTGATGTGGCATCGTTCACAAATTCTCGTTATTACTTCTAATGAGGGTCGTGATGTTGCATCGTTCAAAGATTCTTGTTGTTATTTCTAATGACGGTTCTGATGTTGCATCGTTCACAGATTCTCCTTATTATTTCTAATGACGGTTTTGATGTGGCATCGTTCACAAATTCTCCTTATTATTTCTAATAACTGTCCTGATGTTGCATCGTTCAAAGATTCTCCTTATTGTTTCTAATAATGGTCCTGATGTTGCATCGTTCACAGATTCTCCTTATTATTTCTAATGACGGTTTTGATGTGGCATCGTTCACAAATTCTCCTTATTATTTCTAATAACTGTCCTGATGTTGCATCGTTCAAAGATTCTCCTTATTGTTTCTAATAATGGTCCTGATGTTGCATCATTCAGATATTCTTCTTGTTATTTCTAACGACGGTCCTAATGTTGCATCGTTCACAGATTCTTCTTGTTATTTCTAATGACGGTTCTGACGTTGCATCGTTCACAGATTTTCCTTATTATTTGTAATAATGGTCCTGATGTTGCATCGTTCACAGATTCTCCTTGTTATTTCTAATGACGGTTCTGATGTTGCATCGTTCACAGATTCTCGTTATTATTTTTAATAACTGTCCTGATGTTGCATCGTTCACAGATTCTCCTTGTTATTTCTAATGACGGTCCTGATGTTACATCGTTCACAGATTCTCCTTATTATTTCTAATGATGATCCTGATGTTGCATTGTTTACAGATTCTCCTTATTTTCCTTGATAGACGTCTTGGCGATAAAGCTGCTATTAGTTTTTCTTGAAGATGTACTTGTTGTTCGATAAATCTTCTGCGTTTCTGTTCCATGAAACTGTCAGAATGTCCATGTTCCCAGAATGTTTATATTAACCATTTTATGTTTTATTTTCTTATCAATACTAATGTCATTTACGTGATGACTTTTTATTACAGTATTTGTATGATTTGAAGTTGAAGTAACAGTAACTGATGGTTTATAGTAAAGAGATGTCTTGAAACCATTTTCTTCGGAGACATTTTGGGTCGGCAGTTTGTTGTTGTTTTCACGATCCATTGTGAACTGGACTGATGGTCGATGACTGTTGATATGGTCCGGGAATGATGTTACGTCTTCTTGACAAACCTTTTTTCAACGTATCGAAGCTCCACTGCTGGGAAGACAGGAGCAGCCTCCAATGCTAGATGTATTCCATGTAGATAATAGGAACTATTGGTAACAAGGGAGAGCCCATTATCATCCCTTTTCTATTTTAGTGATACACATAATCTAGGTAGAACACTTTTCACAGAATGTGAACAACTCCAAAATGTTAGCTGTTGGGACGCAATGACCTCTTCAAAACAATGTCACTTTTTTCAATCTGTTCCTCACTGCATTTAAAACCTCAACTGTTGGTACACTAACACTTCGTCTCTATTATGAAGCAAAGCGATGTCACATAAATTGAGAAAATTAGCTGAAGAATGTCAGTACCACATCGCGTGTATTAAGTTTACTTACATTTGTGTAATAAGTTTCAGCTGCGTCTCTCTGAGTAAGGCAGTACCAAATACTACTTTATGCTATTTTTTCAGGTTGAACTTACTCAAACTTTTCTCTTGGGCTCTTATTTTCGTTTTATTTTGTACCTATACTACCTAAACTAATTTAAACCTAACTTAACCTAACCTAACCTAGCCTAGCCCAACCTAAACCTAAACCTTACCTAACCTTCAGCAAGCTCCTTGACAGTCAAACGTCGATTTGCCCGCACCAGAGTGTTGATTTTGTCAGTGTGTGGGTCGTCAGTTGACGTGGAAAGACGTCCAGAACGCTCATCATCTTCAATGGACTGTCGACCATCCTTGAAACGTTCATGTCACTTCAAACGTGCCGTACGCTTCATAGCAACATCACTGTAAGCCGTGTTAAGCATAGCAAAAGTTTCAGTCGCAGATTTTCCAAGTTTAACACAAAATTTCACAGCAAATCGTTGCTCATTGAGGTCATTCATTCTGAAATCCGTCAAACAAAAAATCGCACTTCACTTAAAACTGCGTAGCTAATACACAAATGAAGATATCTGCAATCGGGAAATGGCGTCGTAATCAGCTTATCTGTGCGAACCTAGCGACACCAAGCGAATTCCCCTGGAACCAACTGGAGCCGCGCAATTCAAACAGTCCGCGTATTTTTTGAACAGACCTCGTATAAGGCCCAGCATGGCCAAGCGTGTTAAGGCGTGCGATTCGTAATCTGAGAATCGCGGGTTCGCATCCCCGTCGCGCCAAACATGCTCGCCTTTTCAGCCCTGAGGATGTTATAATGTTACGGTCAGTTCCACTATTCGTTGGTAAAAGAGTAGCCCAAGAGTTGGTGGTGGATGGTGATGACTAGCTGCCTTCCCTCTGGTCTTACATTACAAAATTAGGGACAGCGAGCACAGATAGCTCTCGAATAGCTTTGTGTGAAATTTGAAAACAAACCAACAAACCAATAATATACAGTCTTATAATACACAGACCAATAATATACAGACGTAGTATCCATGTAAATCACTTACTTCAGTACAATAATATACACACAAATTAAAGAAGAGCTAGGTCTGATATCCTTTAAAAAAACATAGATTCATTTCAAAGCACTATGAAAAACTATTGTAACAATAATCCGTCTATATTTGAGCGTGTTTTCAAATTTGTATAATTTTCCATATTTACCGCCATTCACGGCAAACAAAGTATTTTTAGTTGTGAAATACGTTTCTTATCATTATTTTCGTAATTTGTTTGTATTAAGTGTCTATTGGATTTTTGATGCGATAAATTTGTAAAGAGTTTCCAATATGAAATAGAAACATATAACACTTTATTTTTTGAATTTTCTACTTCATCACAAATCTGTCAAAGAAAATTTTCAGATGTTTCTACTGAATATGATAAGCATTATATTATGTATTATAATAATATTATATGTTATAATTTTAATATTATTCTTTGAGATCCACCTTTTTTCTACATGTACCATCACTCTCTCCTTTTAAGTTATTTAATAATTATGCGTTGATATTTGTGGGTGCTCTGATGAACAAGTCATTACATATTTTGATTTTATTGCAAAATATTAAGAGGACAATGTTACGTATTTTGTTTATGTTTTATGTTTTTCGTAGACTAAACACAACAGAAAGACACAGATAACAACTTGTATAATTTATTACACTAAACTACTAACAGATATAATATAAATTATATAATAACAATGACAGCTATTAAGTTTAAACATTCAAAATTAATTACAAAACAAAATGGTACTAGTTTCAACCTTCAAAATTAATCACAATACAAAATGGTACTGGCCTGTATCTAATATAATGATCTAAAATGAAAGTCTCAAATTCCAGTCTAGGGTGTGAATTTGGTCCCACGAAGAAATTCCGAAGTTTAAATGAAGAAGTTCAGAAACAGTTCACAGTTCAATAAATTCGACGAAGTTCTTTTCACGTTGCCTCCGATGAACGTCACAAATTTGTCGCCTTCAATTTTTCCGATCTGCCCGGACGTGTCGACCTTCAACACAACCAGTAATTCGAAAGAATCGTAGAGATTGAAGAAATAAAATCACAGCTTCCGGAGATCTAACTTCAGTCACAAATCCAAGTTGAATAATCACAGCAAACACTTAATATTTCTCAAATATCTGACTCTCTTCTTTTGAAATAAAACTAATATCTGACTTTCTTTTCTTCCTCGCATCTTCGTCTGTTTATATATTGTAGGCCTAGACTCCTCGAAAAACCGCGAAACTTCTACAGATCTCCAGAGCAATCCGCGCATGTCCGTTCTTGCACGAGACTAAACGTCTAGACACGAAGTCGCCAGCATTTCATTTACAAACATATGATTGGTCTACTTAATTCAAGAAAATTCTAAATGTTACCCTTAATGAACAACAACATATTTTATTAGTTTAAACTTCGAAACAATAATATAAATATGGAAATATGAATAATAGAAATGAAAATTTAAACACAACACGACATGTTGTCGTTTACAAAATATTTACACATTTACATAACAGACAACAACTAAATGGACCATATGTGTTCTGTCCAACGCGAAAAGTTGAGTCTCAGATTGTAGTAAGTCTGAAAAGGCACCCCTGATCCATTCAGGTACGATTACATATAATTATATATTGTTTATGTCACACAACTTAATTATATGATAAACCGTGCATTAAATAATATTTCAGTAGCTTTATAATCCAACTTACCAAGTGTATTATTTTACGAAAGTAGAGTTTAACGTTTCACAATATCTGTAACCCTTGCAATGTTAACAATTGCTTGTTTCTTCAGTTTTACTGACTTCACACGAAAGAAAATTACTCTACTGGGTTTTATCTTTCCAGGGCTATTCTATTTTTTTAATTTTTATAAAACAATCATGTATAACATGGACAGTTTTTATTATTTTTCGACAACAGACATACAAATAGAAAGCAAAACGCTTCATTCGCCTCATCGAAACAAAAAGATTCATATTAGCGAAGAGCGTATAACTTCGCGCTGCCATCTATAATGAATTCTGTGTTATAATTAGTGTTGTCTGTTTGTGTTAGCAGTATGAGTAACACAGGTAAAGAAAGAGCCCAAATGTAATTCATAATATAAGTAAATAACGTAAAATATTAAATCCATAAACGTTTATTTCAAAACGTTTTAAACAATCGGTTTTTGTCTCACGATATCAGTAACTCAAATAGTTATGGTCTCTGTAGTAACTAAAGTGAGAGATCTTGTCTCACGATATCAGTAACTCAAATAGTTATGGTCTCCGTAGTAACTAAAGTGAGAGATCTTGTCTCACGATATCAGTAACTCAAATAGTTATGGTCTCTGTAGTAACTAAAGTGAGAGATCTTGTCTCACGATATCAGTAACTCAAATAGTTATGGTCTCCGTAGTAACTAAAGTGAGAGATCTTGTCTCACGATATCAGTAACTCAAATAGTTATGGTCTCCGTAGTAACTAAAGTGAGAGATCTTGTCTCACGATATTAGTAACTCAAATAGTTATGGTCTCCGTAGTAACTAAAGTGAGAGAAAGCTTCATATCTTTAACTATTTTATTTCCTTATAAAATTGTTGTTTTATCGGTATTAACTTCAAGTCATGGATCTATGTTTAACAAAATAACCAAGAAATCGTGACGGTCACCTGCTGAGTCTAGCGGAAGTAGTGACACCACGAAAGAAGACGTCATGGAGAGAAGATTAGGCTATGTTATTCTAGCATGGAATCACCTGAGTTGTTACCAAACATTCCTGGTTAAAATGCTAAATTAAATTACGTTGGATGAGAACATGAACCAGTCACAACCTGTCTCAATTCTAATGTACGTGTGTTACACACTGATGAAAAAATTCTGCTAACAATGATACAGTGTACTTGCGCGGAGAGCCATTGTGTAGCTTTGCGCGAAATTCAAAACAAACAAAGAAACAAATATAGTATAATTTCTTAACGAACAGTTAGGGAAAATATGTTCAGGAAGGAGGAAGAGGTCAAAGTGAACCTGACCCTCCAGGGCAAAATACCCAAATACCATCGACCAAGTATAATTTCAGTTAGCTCCATGACATTAAAGAATAATAATAATAATTTGAGCTGTTTTAGTTATAATAAATTGTACAAAGGCATGCGGTGTCGACAGGGCGTTCCTAATCGATGATTGAAAATTCAAGTTAGATTTTGAAAACCCTCAAACATGTATTATGTTTATACAAAAAATTTACAAACCCTAATTAGTACGAAATATTCAATAATAGTTATTATCGTAAATAATAACAAAATACACATCTTATAGTAAAGATACTGGCTCTCATTTAAAGTGTCCCACGCTGGGACAGCAGTAAATATTTGTACTTAAACATAAAAATTCTAGGTTCCATTCCTCTCGTCAGACACAGAAGATAGTCGGATGTGGCTTTGCTGAAAGAAAAAAAAACACGTACTTTTTAAATGCAGTACCTTGAACTGACAAACTGCTGATACGGAAATTTAACATAATATGGATTAATAAATACATATATGGTTTTATATCTTAGCAACAAATGAAGCCAGTTGATGCATATTGAGAAGAGGTTTAATTGGAAACTTGCCTAAATATTCTTCTTGATCACTGTTTTTATAACTTGAGTATTTCTACAAAACTTTGATAATTTTTGTCATCTAGAGTAAATATGTCCACGGAGGTGAGTTGGATGGTTTGTTGTTAAGAGCAAAGTTAAACAACAGACAATCTGTCATACACACTATTGGTACCGAAACCCAATTTTAAGCATTACAAGCCTTCAGACTTCGAGCGAACCGTTGTAAATCCGTAGACTTACCGCTGTCTCAGCGAAGGTCTTGAAAAGTCAGTAGACATCTTCAGCGAGAAAATTAAACAAAAATTATCACATGAAGCTATTTTACTGCCATCTATCGAAGTTTTGGTAACATTCGAGTCAAGCCTCGACAGCAGGTTTTTCATCAATCAATGAATGTTATCGAACTAAACAGCGAAACTACTACACTAATTCTTTCGTCACCCCTAAGTAGGTCAGTTTGTTCTGATATTTGGTGCAAGGCTAAATAAACTAGTGTTATATGTGTTATCAGTCACTAAATCTAAATTAGTAGAAAAGTCATTTACTTAACAGTAAGTCTGACGGCTCATGAAAGGCACAACACAGATAGTTCATTGTGCAGTATTGTGTTCAAAACAAACTAATAAAATAGTGAAATTTGACAGTTACTACTCTAATGCACTTACGATCTAAAAGTACGAATTACGATAACATGAACCAAGGGGCCTCTGATTTACAATTTGCATCGTTAAGCATCTGCTCATGCGCAACTGACTAAAAATTCTTATCTCAAGCGTCACAAAATGATGTATGAAAAAATATCTGTTTCAACAATGAACACTGTGTTTACTTAAAGGTAAAAAAACCTTCACTACTTACATCTGTTTCAACAATGAACACTGTGTTTACTTAAAGGTAAAAAAACCTTCACTACTTATATTTTTACCAATAAATCAAGAGCCACTATTTTTTAACAAGAGATATTGTAATAAAAATATTGTGTCACCACAGTAATAGAAGCGACGTACGAATATTTTGCTGTTGTACTTAAAGTTTTAGGTTGGTCTTTGTATTAAACGTACAGGGTTTTGGTCTCGAAAGCTCAAGGCAACAACTAACCACATATTAATCGTGATGGTCAACTTTACTACTTAAAGAGGACTCCTGACTGGCTAGAGTTTCCTCAGGTCAGCAGCTGTTCATTGGTCTTCTAGCTGGTTCTAATTTAGATTAATAATACAAGAAAACGTTTCCACGCTATTATGTTGGATAAGGTGCAATTGAGGTCAATAATAAGTCAGAGAGCATGAATCAAGAGCTTTAGAGGTAAACTATCTGTATCCATGAGACTGTAGACCTATATCTATAGATCCATAACATTCACATGGATACTTCTATTCTAATGATGCAGATTCATAATATTCACATAGTCCTACATACGGATATTTCCATTTTAACGACGCTGTATTTCCATAATATTCACATGCTCTTAGAAAAAGTTTATTACTATTATAACACTGTGGATCCATTGTATTTATGTGGTCCTAGATACTGATATTTCTATTCCAAAGCTGTAGATCCATTGTATTTACATGGTCCTAGATACTAATATTTATATTCTAACGCTGGAGATCCTTTATATTAGCATTGTAACAGATACTGATATTTATATTCTAACGCTGTAGATCCATAGTATTAATACGGTCCTAGATATTGATATTTCTATTCTAATGATGCAGATCCATTATTTTCACATAGTCCTAGATACTAATCAGTGATGTCGAGAAACCCACTTGTTGAGAATTTTCTATGCAAAAACGGCTCGTTTGGGCTGAGAAAACACTTTAAATAGAAGAGCGAACAACTATTCAAACATCTAACCCCGCCCTCTACATTGCGACACTCAGTTACACAACCCCTTCCAAACATGTGGTCAGCTTCTGGTCACTTACCTCTTTCTTTGTGAACCTGACGATGACCGAAGAAGGTCGAAACGTTGTTCGCTCTTCTATTTAAAGTGTTTTCTCAGCCCAAACGAGCCGTTTTTGCATAGAAAAGTCCTAGATACTGATAACTCTATTCTAACGCTGTAGATCCATTGTATTCACATGGTCCTAGATACTAATATTTCTATTCTAACACTGAAGATTCATAGTATTCACATTGTAATAGATGCTGTTATTACTATTCTAACGCTGTAGATCCATTGTATTCACATGGTCCTAGATACTAATATTTCTATTCTAACACTGAAGATTCATAGTATTCACATTGTAATAGATGCTGTTATTACTATTCTAACGCTGTAGATCCATTGTATTCACATGGTCCTAGATACTAATATTTCTATTCTAACACTGAAGATTCATAGTATTCACATTGTAATAGATGCTGATATTTGTATTATAACGTTGAAAATCCATTCTTTTCACATGATCCTAGATACTGATATATCTATTCTTACGCTATAGATCCATTGTATTTATTTGGTCCAAGATACCAATATTTTTATTCAAACACTGTAAAACCATTGTATTCACATTGTAATAGATTCTGATATTTCTATTCAAAGGATGCAGATTCATAGTTTTCACATAGTAATAGATACTGATATTTCTATTCTAACGCTGTAAAACCATAGTATTCACATTGTAATAGATACTGATATTTCTATTCCAATGATGCAGATCCATAGTATTCACATTGTAACAGATACTGATATTTCTATTCTAACGCTGTAAATCCATAGTATTCTCATTGTAATAGATATTGATATTTGTATTTTAGATGGAGATCCATTGTATTCATGTGGTCCTAGATACTGATATTTCTAGTCTAATGATGCAGATCCATAGTATATACATTGTAACAGATGTTGATATTTCTATAATAACGTTGTAAATCCATTGTTTTCACATGGACCTAGGTACTGATATCTCTATTCTAACGCTGTAGATCCATTGTATTGATATGGTCGTAGATACCAATATTTATATTCCAACGCTGTAGATCTGTTGTATTCATATGGTCCTAGATACTGATATTTCTATTATAACGTTGTAGATCCATTGTTTCCTCATGGTTCTAGATACTGATATTTCTATTCCAATGATGGAGATCCATAATACTCATATGGTTCTAGATACTGATATTTATATTCCAATGCTGTAGATCAACTCTCCTGTTCGTGATTACAAGTTTTTCACTTTCCAAATTGTAAACCCAGAGTATGATTCTTATCATGTTTGGAGTGTTTCATTTCTTTTGCTGTATATCTTCTGCTCATGCACGATTATACTTCATTCATAATACTACCGATCCGTAGTATTCTCTTTGCCATATTCTTAGATAGTACACCACTACCGTTTAAGATCGATAGTATTATTCTGGTTATTTACAGTATACACAGCAAAATACGCTACCAAGGCTCTAAGTCCATCGTATTATCTTAGTTATATGACTTGTAACGGAGTAGATCCGTAAATGTTTTCTAGTCATGCATGCGTTACATCATTTTTAAAGCTATAGATCTTTAGCATTTTCCTAGTCAAGCATGCAAATAGTTTAATTTTGACAGTATAGATCCCTCTTATGTATGTGGAGTGCTCATTTCCAATGGTTTAAGTCAATATTATTCTCATAGTTTAGCACTCAGACAGTTTACTCCTAAGATTATATATTCATTGTATGAGGATAGTTCACTTGTAGAACTTAAATCTATTATAAGCTATACTTATGGATAGCTTATGCTTAAAGTTCTAGATACTTAGAATTCTTATGGCAGTGCACTGGAATAATTTACATTTAAAGTTCTAGATTCATAACATTATTCTGGTCATACATATTAATAGTTTACCTCTATTGTTGTACACCTATAGTGTCCTCCTTTACGTGCATTCAGACTGTTCACTTCTACAGCTTTAAAACTATAGTATTCTCAAGAACACTCGTGTGGATAGTTCATTTCTAAAGATGTAGATACGCTCTATTCTCCTGGTGTGGTTGATATGTCACATAAGATAATTTTTAGGAACAACAAGGTACTATTTTGTTTCATCCTCTTGACAAAATTTGAAATACTTTTAAAAAAGATCTGAAATTCAGTTTCTATAATTTTTGTTATGACACTTTCTCGTCATCTCGTTTACATTTATTCTTACCACAACCTCTGAAGACAGCACATTTAAAAAGTCAACCATCTTGTTGAAAAATAAAACTATCTCAGCTCAAGATGATTCCTATCCTGACAAATTTAATATTAGTATATCCTAGCCCTACCTATCTAACAATTAATGTTAAAGAGGGGATGCATCAACACTATCAAGTTTGCACTTCAGTCAGATTGCCTCTAACTCTTCGTTTTATCAAGAGAAAACAATTCAGAGATCTTAACCTCTCGTTGCTTAACAACTTCTTTCCTCTAACTCTTCACTTTATTAAGAGAAAACAATTCAGAGACCTTAACTCTCACTGTGTGACAACTTATTTCCCCTAACTCTTCACTTTATCAAAAAGAAAACAATTCAAAGACTTTAACCTCTCGTTGTGTGACAAGTTATTTCCCCTAATTCTTCACTTTATCAAAAAGAAAACAATTCAGAGAACTTAACCTCTCGTTGTGTGACAAGTTATTTCCCTTAATTCTTCACTTTATCAAAAAGAAAACAATTCAGAGAACTTAACCTCTCGTTGTGTGACAAGTTATTTCCCCTAATTCTTCACTTTATCAAAAAGAAAACAATTCAGAGAACTTAACCTCTCGTTGTGTGACAAGTTATTTCCCCTAATTCTTCACTTTATCAAAAAGAAAACAATTCAGAGAACTTAACCTCTCGTTGTGTGACAAGTTATTTCCCCTAATTCTTCACTTTATCAAAAAGAAAACAATTCAGAGAACTTAACCTCTCGTTGTGTGACAAGTTATTTCCCCTAATTCTTCACTTTATCAAAAAGAAAACAATTCAGAGAACTTAACCTCTCGTTGTGTGACAAGTTCTCCATCCCACAAACTATTATAGCAGCTCTACTTTGAAATATTTTCCAACAATTCAGTGTTCCTCCCAAGGTAAGGCGCTCAAGTTTGAATACAATACTCCAAATGTGGCTTAATAAGTGACCTGTACAATGAAATGATTATATCTTTAGACTTGTTTACAGTATTTCTGTAGACACAATTTTAAATTCTATTTGTTTACCAATATCAACAGCACACTTCGTGTATGATTCAAGAGAGTAACCAACAACTGCAACAATATATGTTTATTTCATAAGACTATTAATGTTATTCCCATCCAAATTATACAGATATCTGAAACTGTGAAAGCTCACGTTCATTATTTTATATTTCTTGTAATCAACATTATAATAATTATAATTCATTACTTAACATTTATTTGCCCAACTAAATAAATGATATAAACCCTTTTGTAAGGAAACGATGTTCTCTTTACATCTAGTAGAACCCAAGACTTAAATAGCATTTGTAAATTTAAGTAATTTATTGGCTATTCTTTCATTTATGTCATGAATGTAAATCAAAAAAGAGCAAAGGTCCTAAGACTGAGCCTTGAGGTACCCTACTTGTGACATTAAACCTGTTTGACTGAACCCCATTTAAAGAACCCTCCATTTTCCTCCATTCAACCACACTTTTATCCAGTTACTTGTCTCATCCCCTACGTCTTTAGACTTTATGTTGTGTCAATATACAAAGAGAATTTGGCAGCATTTTACTGGGTTTGTGGCGAAATTATATTTCGTGCTGGTTTGGTGTTTTTTTACAATCCTTAATTAACCACATAAGTGAAGTTAACATGGAATTTCAAGTTCGTAGTTACTTTACGATTACCGAAAAAATTCGTTTTTTGTACTGTTTGTATATGCGTGTATTCTGCTGTTTATGATCCAGAATGTGGTTAGGATTACGCTTATACCAAAATAGGTCGTTTATGCTTATTTCTGTTTCGTTTTTGAGATTGTTTGAATTGAATTAAGTCTAATGTTTCATATGTCAACCGAAACGTAATATGTATTTGACTCACATTAAGAGTTCTGGAGATGCTGATGTTAATTGCCATGGAAATCAAGGCAGCTTTTAAATTATGGGTACTAGTATAACAAGAACCCTTTAGTTACTAGTTGAAGTGTGTCTGTGTGACAAGACAGGTATATCTTTTTTCATGATGTATTCGAACAGAGTTATATATATTTTAAGAATATAGACGAATATGTTTGTTTGTTTGTTTGTTTGTTTTGGAATTTCGCACAAAGCTACTCGAGGGCTATCTGTGCTAGCCGTCCCTAATTTTGCAGTGTAAGACTAGAGGGAAGGCAGCTAGTCATCACCACCCACCGCCAACTCTTGGGCTACTCTTATTAACGAATAGTGGGATTGACCGTCACATTATACACCCCCACGGCTGGGAGGGCGAGCATGTTTTAGCGCGACACGGGCGCGAACCCGCGACCCTCGGATTACGAGTGCACGCCTTAACGCGCTCGGCCATGCCAGGCTAGACGAATATGATAAATATCTTCAGGTTAAGAAAGAAGATGACCTAAGAAGGTCGAAACGTTGTTCTCTCCTTATCAATAAATATGTTAATACTCATACCAGCCGTTCTGAGATATATTTTTATTTCAAGAGGGTTTCTCGTCATCAAGAATTACTTTGTGATGGTCTACAATATTTCGGAAAATTGATTTCTATTAAATGTATGAGTATGGAACACGAAAATATTACTGAATAGCAATTTCAGTAAGAAAAATTAGTAAAATGATTTCATAATAGTTTCAGTACTTTACAACACAAAATCAACACCACAGTTGAAATATATATTTGAAAAAAGGATAATATTACTGGCAGGAAACGACACCTTGTGGTGGATCCTCATCCTTTAATGAGTAAACATTCACATCTCTATTATAAACTCTTTAGTTTGGGTTTGCTTCTTCGGTGTAGAGGTATGTGTGTATTTATTTATTATCATGACGTATTTTAGTAGTGGTTGGTTTTTATTCATATTATTAGTGTGTTAAGTTTTTACAGTTAGATAATAGTATTTCAACTACAAAATCGTACATGCTAGAGAATTACCACCTGTCTCCAATGGATATTTTTACGTGGTAGATTTAATATCAGACAGTGAATTGCTGCTACTCATGAGTATTAAAATTTATAGTACGTCGATAGGCTTAGAGCTTCCATAAGATGTAATTTGACAATGGTCTCTTGTAAGTGTAAATTATAGGTGGTACTACTAATAAAACTAAAGTTATAGTTTCGGCCTTAAGATTGAGAATTGGATATAAATTATAATGTAATAAAGTGTTTGTTTTGTATAGCAAAGCATTGGCTCAAAATCTCTAAGTTCATATATTCTAGTCATAGCAAGTTTCGTTATGCCCTAAAGTTTGTTATATTACTTCGAATTGTAGAAGTAGAACAGTTTTGTCAACAGTTGTTTAAATTAGCTTAATGTATGCTATTCAAAGTTCACCTTTCATACCTACCATTAGGAAAAGTTCAACTTTAAGCATGTCTTTTAAGGAAATCATGGATTCTTTGCTACACTCCTATAAAATGCTGGTTTCACTATTGCCAATGACAAGCCATTGTGTGAATCAATCATCCTATTACTAGTGTTAGAAAAATAAAACTTGTACATGGAACCTACTCTGATTTTTAAGCTTTTTTCCACTTGGAAAATAATAAATCAGAGGCATTAATCACATTGACCCATAGATTTGCTTGTAAACTTCATTATCTTTGTTCCTCTTTTAAAGATACTAAAACTTTATTAAATAAAGAGACCAAATTCATATGCATTATTCCAGTTGTGACATAAGTAATTGTATTGAAGTAATCACATCTTTTGAATGGTAAACAATATCTCTATGAGTATATTGTAAACTTGACAATAGTTTTCCACTCAGCAGATAGTCTGACGTGCCCTTCCTACAAGAAAAATGTGCACACACACACACAAACAAATGTCATTAGCTTTCCTTACAAAAATAGAGTGTTGTTCTGATGGTTTGAGTGATCTAACCACCATTATACCACAGTCCTTTTCTTAAGTATGTAAATATGTTATCCAAATTATAACAGCTAAAATGCAAGTATCATGTTAAAATGTTTAGGTAAGTTTAACTTAATATTATTCTCTAATTTTTATGTAGCACGTTATTACGTTTTGATGAATATATTTTAGTTTTCCTTTATAAAATCGTGACTCAATTAAATTAAGTTGTGTGTTTATCCAGAATGAATTTGATGTAGATAATGTATTTTAACAAAGTAAAATAATATATTATGGTATATTATCTTTATTTAAATATTTATACAATATACTTTATAAAAAAGGAAAGGCTTAAAAGTTGGGTGTTATCTTAATGAATGATAATGACAATAATGTACAGTCTACCTTGTTTTACTTTAATGAATGATAATGACAATAATGTACAATCTACCTTGTGTTATATTAATGAATGATAATGACAATAATGTACAATCTACCTTGTGTTATATTAATGAATGATAATGACAATAATATAAAATCTACCTTGTGTTATCTTAATAAATGATAATGACAATAATATACAGTCTACCTTGTGTTATCTTAATGAATGATAATGACAATAATATACAGTCTACCTTGTGTTATCTTAATGAATGATAATGACAATAATATACAGTCTACCTTGTGTTATCTTAATGAATGATAATGACAATAATATACAGTCTACCTTGTGTTATCTTAATGAATGATAATGACAATAATATACAGTCTACCTTGTGTTATCTTAATGAATGATAATGACAATAATGTACAATCTACCTTGTGTTATCTTAATGAATGATAATGACAATAATATACTGTCTACTTTTATATTACCTTAAGTATTTTTAAAGTTATATGAATTTCATAAAGTAATGTAAATAAAGAGTTCATATTATACTTTTTTTAAATATATTGTTGAGACAACTTTGTAAAGCTAGAGGCTGAAACCCAGGTGCTAGTTACAACAGAAATGTTGTTATAAGTACAGTAACTGTGAGACCCAGGTGTTAGTTACAACAGAAATGTTGTAATAAGTCCAGTAATTGTGAGACCCAGGTGTTAGTTACAACATAAATGTTGTTATAAGTACAGTAACTGTGAGACCCAGGTGTTAGTTACAACAGAAATGTTGTTATAAGTGCAGTGACTGTGAGACCCAGGTGTTAGTTACAACAGAAATGTTGTTATAAGTGCAGTGACTGTGAGACCCAGGTGTTAGTTACAACAGAAATGTTGTTGTAAGTACAGTAACTGTGAGACCCAGGTGTTAGTTACAACAGAAATGTTGTTGAAAGTACAGTGCCATGGGTGCATTATGATTTGATGGTCTATCTCACTATTTGCTGGTAAAAGAGTAGCCCAAGAGTTGGCAGTGGGTGGTGATGAATAGCTACCTTTCCTCTGGTGTTACACTGCTAAATTAGGGACGTCTAGCACAGATAGCCCTGAAGTAGCTTTGCAATAAATTCAAAAAAACAAACAATCTTTTGTTGGAATATATGAGGTGCAATAAGGTATTGTTACTCAGTGGTGTCAAGAAAACCCTCTTTTAGAGAAATATATATGTAAAAACCGCTCGTTTGAGTTGAGAAAATTTTTTACATAAACCCAAACGAACCATTTTCACATATAAGGTATTAATACCTGATAAAGTTAGCATATTAGTTGTAAATAATCCTTCGGGAAACTCTGGACTCTTTTTCTTGACAGGAGTTTTATAACATAGACATACATGTTTAAAATAATATTGAAAGAAGTGTTTCTAATTTTGTAGTATGCTTCTATCTTAGTCCGAAGGTACATAGTTGAAATAACATAACCATGAAGTAGTAATTGTATATAAATATGAGCAACTTGATACAAAGATAGAGAAATGTTTTCTGAGGATTGTAAGCCATATTAAGAATACAGATTACAGGAGTGTTGAGTTTTTGAAGAAATTTTCTTATTCAGTGGACAAATTTCTAAAAACATCTACTTATTCAGTTCATTTATACAACACACACACTTATCACTTTGTAATTTTTTATTATGTAACACAAATGTTCACAACAATGGAAGTCTGACATTACTGTAGACAAAACAAATGTAATGATATTGTTTACTTAAATACACCAACTATGGTGTGGTGTTCACTTGTAGGGGTACGTATATTTGCAGGTGTACAGTTTTAACTTGTACATAATCTTGGTAAAAGGTTAAAGCCTAAATCAGACTCTGATGTCACAACTCCACAGTTAATTGAACTGAGTTTTCTACAGTGTATGCTATGTGTATTGTTCATCCATGAGGAAGATGTAAGCATATGGCATCCATTTGTGATAAGCTCCAACATACAAATAGATCAGTGGATAGATATAAGGAAAAACTCTATGGAATATAGCAGTTGCTTGTGGAGCTCTGCACAGGTGTCAGATGGTAATGCACTTAAAATTCACATTATATATGTCATTTGTCTAGTGTACATGAATTGTGTCGTATGTTGTGGATAATGTGGTAATTTTTTGTTGAGACCAGTGTTGATGTTCTACTTCCACATGAATGTGGGAATCATAACAGCATGAAAATCAGAATCTTTCTCAAAAATTATAATCACATATGAATATTTCAGTTTTAAGTAAATTTCACCTACATTCAGTTTATTGTTTAAAAGTTCTTGAATGGACTTGTGTTGGGCTTAGTAACCTCCTTGAAACTCTTGTGTTCTCTATTAAGTGATAAGCACCTATTTAAAACTCCTCTTTCAAAAATACTAATTGTAACATAAACATAACTTCCTCTCACATTTTGTTTTCCTAATTTAGTGCTCTCTTCTATGTGAAAACCTTTTTTCTCACCACTACTCTTGATATTGGTACATTGTTACAAGCAAAGGTGAGACCTTCAACCAATAACAGTGCAGTAGTTTGGCTGGTTCTCTATATAATGATTGTTTGATCATCACTTTTCGATTTGACACTCATGTGTTAAGACAGGTCTTCTTCCTCTCTTGAGATGTCTTAACATTCAGTTGAAGTATCTAAAAAATCAACTGTTGTGGAAATTCTTTTGGTTTTTAATTGGAAACAATTCAGGGTTTGTAACTCTTATTTTCCACAACATGAATTATGTAGATTCTCATTTCCATGCTGTCTAGTGTTGAACATCTGACCTTTTTTTACCCTGTAGACAGACTACCATAATGGTCTTTGTGTGTGTGTCAGGAGACGTGATGGCTATTTGTGTTGTCATTGGTGAGGTCTGGCATATGACCTTAACCTTTCTCAGGCCTTGATGCATCTTTCCTCTTTTTATTCCCATCTTTAATGAAGTGGATTCCAGGCAGTCTTTTTCTGCTGCTTACATTTGCAAAACATTTTTCCAGTGCAGAAGTAGATCTACCTGGATATTGTCATGGCTTTTCTTATCACTCATGCTATTTTTTTTTACACTCTCTCCTCTTTGTTATTGTTCTTTACACTCCCATCTTCATTCACCCCTTTTTCAAAATATTTTGTTTTTCTCCTTCCTTTAATATTTTAGTTTATGCTGAACACATGTGTATCTCAGTTTCATCCTGGTGTTAGTATACCTTGCCATCCTTATCTGGTTGCTCATACATCTTGGTTTACAATGAAGTTGAAGCCCTTTTCTTGGATCCCTTGGTGTGGATTCCTGTATGTAATGAGAGGACCCTCCAGAGAAGGTTCTGTTCTTTCAGATTACCTCCTCTGGGATCTAAACATCCACCCACATGTTTGCTGTGCATGGTGACCCGTGAAGGGGAGGATCCTGGTGGTTGAGGAGTCCAACCCTAGCACACCACTTTGGCCTTGAATTCCTGTAGGTGGGCAGCCTTGTGATGGCTTCCTTTGGTAAATTGGCTGGTCCATTTGGGCTAGGGTCAACCAAGCTCCAGTGTGGGAATTTTTCAACAGGTGTTGTGGACATTGTGTCTAATGCTGGTGTCTGGGTATAGTGTCCACAAAACCATGGCATTGCTGCAGTGTCCTTGCTTGACATTGTAGTGCATTCCCTCATAGGGCTCTGTGGTGGGTGGGGTCAGTGGGCACCAAAATTTACTTTTTTCTTATGGATTCTCCAAATAAAAATTTAAAATAGTGCAAAAACAGTCAATAGGTAAATGACCACGTCTTTAAGTTTCTGAACAGCAATCTTCAACATCTGTACCACCTGTTGTACCTCATTTTATTATCCTACATTCTCTTTCAGAGAAACCTTTAGGGCAAATGCCCCCCTTTTGTATTCAGATTGGACTGGAGGGACTTGCTGGCTCTCCAAAGTCAGCAAAGAAGCTTTGATCTGGTGACATTTTGGTGGAAACATCCACATCTCAACACAGGGAACTCTTTTTGAATTCAAAGGCAATTGGGGATGTACCTATTGAGGTTACACCTCATGCTATTTTAAATGAGGAATGATTGTTGAGAGGGATATGAAGAACATCCCCGAGTCAGAGATTCTCACTGATTTCTACACTCAAGGAGTTTCTACAGTGAGGCATATCTCCACTCGCAAAGATGGAGATACATTGCTGACCAATATCATTCTAACATTTACATCACCACATGCACCTGCCATCTTAATTGCAGGTTACGGCTGTACATTCCAAACCCTCTCCGATGTTTCCAATGTCAGAGGTTTGGTCACTCATAGTCATCATGTCATGGTTCCCTGATGTGCTTGTTGTGGTGTCAAAGATCATGATGTCTGTGAATGTGAAATGGACCCTCATTATGTCACTTGCCACCCATTTTACTTTTGTTGTTGCCCTAAATGGTTGGAAGAAAAAGAGGTGCAGTGTTTGAAAATGATTCATAACATTACTTATCTTGAGGCTTCAAAATTCTTGTCCACTGCTTCATCTCAGACATATGCTGCTGCACTTCATTCCATCTATTTCCTGCTTCTCTTACTATTCTTCTGATTGTTTTTAACTGAATCTGATTGAAGAATGTTTTCTTGATCCCTGGCACCAGACTATTGTTCTATTTTTCTCTAGGCCTGAGAAGAATCCCAAGATTCTTTCAAACAACTGTCCAGTTGCTTTGATGAGCTGTCTCTCTAAGACCTTAGAGAGAATGGTTAATGCTCATCTCATTTGGTTTCTTGAATCAAACAACCTCCTCTCGCCCACCCAGTGTGGGTTTCGACAACAACGGTCTTGGATCACCTGATTCAACTTGAAACATCAATTAGAGAAGCCTTTCTCAAATGACAACATCTTGTATCAGTACTCTTTAACATTGAGAAGGCTTATGACACAACATGGAGGTATGGCATTTTGGAAGACCTCCATATATATGGGTTATGTGGCCATTTGCCCATTTTTATTAAAATTTTTTTAATGGACAGGAGATTCCAAGTTCTTGTGGGTTAAACACCTTCCTGCTCTTTTCAATAGAAACTTGGAGTCCCTTTGGGCTGTGTTTTGAGTGTCACAATTTTCAGTACAAAAATTAAGCCATCACTGAACAGGTTCTATGTCGATGACTTTCACATTTCATGTCAGCTCGAACATGTATATTGAGTAGCAGTTACAAACTGCCCTCAATCATTTACTGAAGTGGACCACAGCAAATGGCTTTAATTTCTCTCTCTCTAAAACCATTTGCTGGCAATGGGGTATTCACCCTGATTTTTAACTTCATATTAGTGAAGTTGTGCTGCTTGTGGTCCCTGAGACAAAGTTCTTGGGGCTTATTTTTGACTGTAAGCTGACCTTTATACCACACGTCAAGCAGCTGTGGGTCAAATGTACAAGAGCCATGAACATCCTTTGTGTCCTCTCTACCACCAGTCGGGGAGTGGATCAATATTCTGTGCTAAAGATGTATCGTGTTCATATTCTGTCAAAACTCAACTATTGATCACTGGTCTATGGCTCTGCCAGACTCTCGGCCATAAAGATGCCAGACCCCATTCATCATCAAGGATTTCAGCTCTGCACTGGGGCTTTCCATGCCTCCCCAGTTCAAACCTTACACATACACACATACAGTTTCAACCTTTTTTGCATGTATGCTGTTTGCAACTGTCTTTACTATATGCTTCAAAACTTCATTTCGTATCAAAACATCCCACCTGGGGTTGTGATTTCCTTCCTCGTTGGGCCATACTTTTTGAGAACAGATGATCTGCTGTTGCTCCTCTTGGCCTTTATACCCACATGCAGTTGGATGAATTGGTTATGTCCTTGGATAACATTGTAGTATCTACTGGTCAGCCCATTTCACCATGGTTTATTACAGTCCTCAAATATGACCTTTCTTTAAGTCATCGGAGAAAAGCAGATACTCCTGATTGGAAGTACCATCTTTTATTTACTGAAAATCTTTTGAGGAATATTTCCCTTCCTGTTTATATGGGTGGTTCAGAATTGGATGAGTGTGTGGGCTGTGCTATGATTTGTTGTGGTTTGGTGGTCGCACGCAGAATCGTCTCTACAGTTTCTATGTTTACTGCTGAACTTTATGCCATTTTTCTTGCCCTGGATCACAGTACTGAAACTGCACTATTTATACTGACTCACTTTGTTTTCTACTGGCCCTGGAATCACTTTGTGTTGGTTCACACCTTGTTCTCACAGATATTCAAAACTGACTGACCCATTTCTCTTTAACATCTACTTCTATCCAGTTTTTCCGGATACCAGGCCATGTTGATATTCGCAGGAATAAGCTTGCAGACACGGCAGTTAAATCTTTCTGTTCTGGCACTGTCACCACTGTGCCTATTCAATACATGGACTATGGTTCTGTATTCAAGGCTCAGCTTCATGCCAGCTGGCAGTCAGCTTGGAGTGAGCAATGTGAAAACAAGCTTTTCCAACTAATATCCTATACTTAACTTTAGCTGTCTTGCTTCCATGAGGATCAGAAGGAGAAAGTTGTTCTAATTAGACTTTGCATTGGTCACAGTTTTTTAACTTATCATTTTCTTTTATCTGGAACTGATGCACCAGTGTGTAGTCTGTGTAACACTCAGATCACAATATGACACATTTTACTTTCTTGCCATCGTTACAGCTCTCAATGATGGTACCATTTTAAACATATTCTGTCCCAAAGTTTGTCCATAACGTTAGTGTTATTGGAGATGGTGACACTGTCCACCTTGGTAAAGTTTTTAGTTTTTTAAAGGCCATTTAAGTTTTTTATAATCTATACATTAAATCATTTTAATGTAGTTTCCCTTTAAGAATCACAGTTTCTCTATTTCAGTTTGAAATTAGAAAATGGCTGTGATATATAATAACTTGACACCAGGACTGGAAAGGCCAATTTGAACTATCTGTTAGTCATCTTGCCAAATTTTTATAAAATTTTTACAACACATCTTTTGAAACTTTTATTACTTTTTGAAAATGGCCATAATGTAACATTACTAGGAACCAGGACTGGAAAGGCCAACTTCAGGTGACTGACAGTGGTTTTTGTACTTTTCTGTTAGTCTTCCTGGCAGATTATGACAGTTGCCATCGTACTAAAGAAAGTCTTTTACGACTTCTCTTACTGTAGTTTTTCTCTTAACATTGTAGACTAGGTGTAAACATTGGTTTTATGCTATTTATGTTTTTTAAACTCTGTTTTGTTTTACTTTAATTTCCTTTCATGAATTTTACTACATTTACTTTAATTTTATCAGATGTTTGGTGTAGATTGCTCTTTCTTAAGCTTAGTTTTCTTGCCTTATTTTGACTACCCTTTTATATTAATGTTATTTGCACTCCATGTATCTCAATTTGAAAGCAATTCACCATTTTCCTGTGAGGTTTTCTACCTTTTTCAACATCAATGTTGCATTCTTCTTCCTCAGACTTTTTCCTTCTCACTTGGTTACTTTGTTGCTGGGATTTGTTTAGGAGGAATACCCTCCTTGCCAAGTGCATTTACCTCCTTACTATTTTGAAGACCTTTGCCTGGCTTCTTTTCTCTGCCAATGGGTTTTGGTGAGGTACCTAATTATTTGTATGTATGGGCTGGGGTCATGCAACATTTTTCATTGACTGCCCTTGTATCCCATCTTTTCCAACTTACCTATTCTCCTTCTATTTCTCCATTATCTATAAGTTTCAATCCTGAAAGCCTTATTGTTAACCATCATAATCTTGCTTTACTGATGGATCTATGGATTCCTTTTGAGATCAACATCAGAATCTGCATGCACTTCATTTGTCTTCTTTTCCCATTCTTTTTTTCTTCCTCCAGAGGGTCCTTTCCCCCATCACTGTTTTTCCAAAGTTGTGTCAGACTTTTGGGCCATAGCTGCTATCAGAATAGTTTCTAATTTTTCTCTTGTATTATATTTCTGTCTCTGTTTTTCCCCAGTACATTTAAGATTGGCATCTGGCTATTATTCTCTTTCATCTTTATAAATTTTTTCTTCCTCTGTGGAATTCTTCATTCACCTGCAATTTTTCTCCTGTTATTCTCACTGAATGGGAATGACATCTTGTTCATTTAACACATTTTTCCATGATTGGAGAACCGTTTTATCATTTTCAAGTGTCCTTCCATCAAATTAATCCCCAAACTCAATCATTGGCTACTTTGTTGTCTGTTGGATAAGATTGTTAGAGCTAGCATATAAACAGTTCCTTACACCTTTCTCACATGACATTACCATCATCTGACCTTTTTTTTTCCATCAGGATATTGATTACTTTCAGTTCTTATTCTTTATATTCTATACTATTTCTGACTAGGTAAGTCTTTCTTTCTTACATAGCCCCCTAGACTCTTACAGATATTTTCTGGCCCAAGGTAAGATGACATATTTCACAAGACCACTTGAGGTATCCTTGTGGCACTTATTTTCTTAAATCCTTACTCAGTTGCAGAGTAGATATCACTTTTCCATTTTACCTTACTAAGCTTGAGATGAAAATATTAGGGACCCTCATCTTACCGTGGCCCAGAAACCCAGTCCTCAGTGCTGCCTTGTTTTGGACTGGAGTGTACCCATTTGATGTAGTATAATCAAACTACACATATATAGCACTTCCATAAGCATGATGCAGGTTTTGGATGGTGCTTGTATATTCAACCATTCTTGTGACTCTTCCTATTTGAATCAACAGTGTACCCTGGTATAGACAAAGTGCAATCTTCCATTCATTTGCCCCTATAGTTTTTCGTGGTTTAGGGTATTGCATTCCATGATTTATTTTTGAGCTCTTTGAAGGGGCTTATCCATGTAAAATCTTGCACAAGTTCCTGCATCAGTTAAATGTTGGATTGTAGCTAAATGTGAGTGGAGGTTATGTGTAACATTGAATATGAACATTTTCCAACATTGAACTTGTATACCTTTCTTCCCTCTTATGCTGCACTTTACTTTCTTATCTAATATTTAAGTGATTATTGAACAAATGGTATTGTAGCAAGCAGTGTTGTACTTAATTGGGGGTGGGTTGTCAAATGCTCATTTGTATACAACATTACATGAAAACATGCGAGTTAGGTGGGAACCTCAAGACTAGTGGCAAATGAAAAAGTTTGCATATAGGGGGCAGCACTGAATCAGGACAGCTAGATGTGGAAAAAAGTTGTGTATTTATCAGAAATGCATTTTAATTATTTAAAGATGTCAACTTGTGTAAAAGTGAACACAATACTTTGTTCTCTTGTGTGTACTTTTTCTTTAAGTAGCTTAAATACTAATTAGAAAAAAAATAACAGGTTAACCTCTTACATCATCTACACTGTATCCATGGAAAATAAAATCTTCCCAGCATTTTGTTGTACACAGAAATCAAGGTGAATTTGGGACTTTTTTTTGGTATATCTACAGTTGTGTTACTTACTAAAGTATTTACCAAAGTGTATTGACATAGATATTTAACATTGAATTTACTAAATTTATTATTGCTATGAAGAAGCTGTTTTATTGAAAACTTAGCAAATATTTTACATCAATTTTATTTTCATTTTGTAGCTCTAAGTGTACTGATATGATTCGACAGTGGAACTCTTTTGTCATTTGATGTTATTTCTGATTCTTTTGTAAAGTTGCAGGTGTGCATTATTAACATATTTTTTGTTGTCACTGTACAATCCAATTAAATTAAATCACGAGCCCACAATGAACTGATTTTCTTGTGTTATATTCTGGGTGGAACCTTGTCTGATTACTCCAAGCCCATACTGTTTCCATTATCTGTATAGTAAATTGCATCAAATATGTCAGTAGATTAGTAAGACAAGATATCTCTTTGGTAAATTAATTTGGCTTCATTTTTATTTAACAAGATAACTATGTAAGCTTTCTTCTATCAGAATATGCTTTTCTGATTTCAGTAAATCCAATTGGCTTAAATTTTATGATGTATCTCACTAGATTACTTTGAAAAGACTCTTTTTATTGTTATACAAGTAAAACCAGTTGGACTTTAATATCCAATGTATATTTAATTACCTCCTTCCCCAATTTTAAAAATAGAAATAATATTAGCACACTGTCTAGTCTGCAGGAGATTGTTCTACGTTAATGACATAACAAAATTGAGAGAAGGCTTTTATTAATGACCTTTGACCTTGTGGTACTCCTGAGTAAACATTTTCTGGATCATGTGCTCTATTTTTAATCTTTCACTCTTTAGTTATTACTAGAGGATTAACATTATATTATTCATGTCAGTGTCAGCATTTTGCACAACACAGGTCAGTAATATTGCTAAAATTTGTCTTGTAAAAATGAAAAGCTTAACCATGGTATAAGATTCCATAAAAATCTTCGCATAAACATCTTTTAAGGACCTACTTTTCATTTTAACTTCTTACTAACATTAAGCATAGTTTAACATAATGTTGTTTTTACATTATTAGTCACTTTTTCTTATAAGGCTTCATGAGTTACTATATGGGGTTTACTACAATGATCTCTAGATTTAAAGGGATGATGTGTAGTCGAGCTGTCATGATTACAGAAATCTGTAATTAAATCTTAAGTTAATCACTTTCCAAGATGAACTAGTATGTTTGGGATATAGTACATTTATTCACAGTTATGTATTTTGTAAATAATTTTGGTTTATTTCATGGATTACAAAAATTTTTCTATCAACATGGTCAACATATTCTATTATTATCTGGAGTACCTGTCCACTTGATGGAAATTATAAGCTCGTGATCAATGAAAGGGTATCATAGGACATGAACAACTGTTTGTCTTGTATGTTGTCTTGACTTTTCATAAATCTACACACAGAACTAGTTGAATTTCATTTGTTCCACATCTTCCTCAAAATTCTAGAGACAAGAGTTTTCATCTTGTTTTCCAAGTTAAGGAGTTGGGATTCCATATTACAATCCCAGGCTAGATGATTTCTGTTTCTTAAAGTGTGAATTTTCTCCTTAATTTTAAGTTCACTTTGTTACATTATGAACTTCTTCAGGCTAGAAGGGAAGACTTATCCAATTGGATGCTGCTTGCCTTCCGTCCACAATTCTGGTGGTTTGACATGCAACATTTTGTAACATTCAGGTTGGGTTCCATTCTTATGATATTCCTATTATACAGTTGTATCATACAGCAGTCCCAATACCCTCGCCACTACACCTTGCAATTGTATTATATAGCAGTCCCAATACCCTCGCCACTACACCTTGGATCTAGCCTTGCATCAACAGCCTGTAATTCCAATAATGAGACATCACTGGGGACTGGATGAATCTCTTGATAATGAAAAACATTGACTCTGTGGCTGGTTAGCTTTGCCATTCCTGTTTAGATTCCACTTTTATCTTGATAAAGAGCATACATGTTTCAGAAGTAATGCATAATTCCACTACATTGCTGTATTGCATATCTGTGTTTTTATGTATATGCTTTCTTTGTGATAATGCATTCAAATTAAAATGTACTTTAATCTAGAGTAACTCAGGATATTGTGAAAAAGCTACAGTTAAACTGACAACTAGATTTTAAAGGTAGTTTATTGAAAATGTGATTTAGTCAAATAATACAACCCCGAAACAGTGTACATGTTTTGTGATAATAAAGATATTAGTTCTGGTGAAAAGAGTATTTGTGCAAACGAGATTTATAATGACTAGTTATATCTAGGAATTGTGTACACGTATGACTAGTTATATCTAGGAGTTGCATGCATGTGTGACTAGTTATGTCTGGGAGTTGCATGCATGTGTGACTAGTTATATCTAGGAGTTGTATACATGTGTGACTAGTTATATCTAGGAGTTACGTACATGTGTGACTTGTTATATCTAGGAGTTGCATACACGTGTGACTAGTTATATCTAGGAGTTATGTACGTGTGTATTTTGTGCGTTGTTTTTCCATTTAATACCCATGTTTTCATTTAAATTAATTTTAAATCCACTGAAAATTGTGTTGATTGTGAGGATTTTTCTTATACATTGTTCTTTCAAAACAAGGATTTAATCTAGAAACTAAAATTAACTCTTGAGCGATGTATATTTATGTACACAACAAAATTCATGTGGTGTGTCTATTATTAATGTGTTGTACATTACTGGGCTAGTTAGTTATACTGCTAAGTGCAGTATATAGCTCACGATCAACCAAGTGTTTGGAATGAATTTGTTTACTAAACTAAAGTATATAATTTTTTTTAGGTGTATGAAATTTAATATAATTACCTTTTATTTTATGATAGGCTTAAACCCACTACAAGAATTTAGTTGCACCTCATCGTGACTTATCAAGTTTCATTTCTTCTTCATTATGAGTAAAAATTCGGGGTCAGGAAAGAACATACTGAACTTAAAATTACCTCCTGGCTCGATTGAACCAGTAGACTTGTCTGGAGGATCTGATATGAATGAGTGAGTATCTGAAATAATCTTTATTGTTTTCTGAGACATCTCTGTTCATATTGATTATCTCAAAGTTCTCTTCAGATTTCTTATTCTCTTAATACGTATCTTGATATCTTACACCTTAAAACATTTGTGGTTTGATATCTGATATCCCTGAAAAGTAGGTGGTGAAGTTTATAGTTATATTTGTATTATGAGGAAGACTTTTTTAAAGTAATTATGTTTATTTCCCAGTTGTCAAAAATATTCACTGAAGTGGAATGTATAGCTTCTTATTGTACATCAGAATTAGTGTTGGAATTTCTTAAGCCATACATTTTGATTTATATGTTACATTTACAAAACAATAAACTTTAAAATTTGAGGTATTTAGAGCAATGCTTATTAGACTTTTAAAGTAAAAAGGTTTGTTCCTTGCCGTGTAAGAATTTGAGTACATTATTTGTGTCGTATGGTTAGGGGAAGTTTTTTTTTTATAGAACTTGAGAACAGTTTTATTATAACATTTTTGAAGGTAAAAGTAATACCTTTGACATATTTAAAGATCAAGATACAGATAATGTAAGAAATGTTATCCAACACACCAAGAAACAGACACATCTGAGATTCGTATGTACAGATACCATATGTAAATGAAATTTTAAGGGGTAAATACAAAAGAATGTGCAACCATTTGTAACTATTATATCCAGTCCCAGTGAAGTTTTTGCCCATTACCAGAGCTCATTGAGATACAAAAGTTAGCACAGTAGTTGTGTGAGGTGCTATTTTTATTATGAAATTGCATCAACTGTTCCTGTGAACTAGATTAAGTGAGTAAAATGTAATTTTTATCAACTGTAACTGAAGTATACCATGCCAAACCTGAATGGTCAGGAAGTCAGATGTCTCCATGTGAACTCTTGTTACAACATCTCATTTAATCATGGTGCCTAGAAAGAAAATGTCACGTGAAAATATCTGATAATTAATGTTTCAGCAGGTGTTCACTGAAGATGATTTAAACTGCTGCATGTACCAGTTTTTGATCACCAAATACTCCTATTACCCAATGAAATATGTGCAGCTAAAGGTCATTTACCCAATGAAATATGTGCAGCTAAAGGTCATTTATTCTTTTAGGAAATTATCAATATTCTCATTTTAAACTCTTGTATTTTACCAGCCATAACAAAGGATAACTAATTCCATTAGTAATTCACCCTGTTAGAATAATGAAACTGTCTTAACTGTAGGGTAAATGTTAACATATGGTGTATGTTTTGTGCATTTATCACTGTATGGCTTTGAACTAATTCTGCATGTGACATTTAAAATTGAATTTTACAAGCTTGTTCAGTTGAAACAATGGTACATTATAAAATGTTTCACACTGTATTCACAATACTGATATAAAATGTTTCATACTGTATTCACAATACCGATAGCAGTTGTGTAATGATTGTTTACTTGAAAAATTGTGTTTACATCAATTTCAATTGATGTTAAGTTTTACTATAAAACACAAGTGTTTTAGATACATGACTTGGACTTTGTTGCACAGGATGTAACAGTATTTAGGACCACAATAAAACTAAAAAGAGTTATATTGGATTAAATTGTATAATTTGGACATGTTCAGCTTTTAACATCTAATCACAGATTTATTGACAGTGATATTAAATACCTGTCAAACAACAAAATATCTCTTCAGCATACATTCCTGTTACAACTGAAAATATCGTTAATAGCAAGAATACCTAAGTGATAAAATAATACATTTTAATCTTTACAAATAGAGATGTAAGAATAATATATTTAGTTAACTAAAATAATTAGCATGTAGATTTTTAATTTGTGTAAATACTTGACTTGTTCTAATGAGATATTAATATTGTTAATATCCTCATTTAAAGTATAGACAAGAGCATTTCAAAAAAGGGTAAAACAAGATGGTTCAGTGGGACAACCTCTTGTACAGATGAAACAAGATGGTTCAGTAGGACAACCTCTTGTACAGATGAAACAAGATGGTTCAGTAGGACAACCTCTTGTACAGGTGAAACAAGATGGTTCAGTAGGACAACCTCTTGTACAGGTGAAACAAGATGGTTCAGTAGGACAACCTCTTGTACAGATGAAACAAGATGGTTCAGTAGGACAACCTCTTGTACAGATGAAACAAGATGGTTCAGTAGGACAACCTCTTGTACAGATGAAACAAGATGGTTCAGTAGGACAACCTCTTGTACAGATGAAACAAGATGGTTCAGTTGGACAACCTCTTGTACAGATGAAACAAGATGGTTCAGTAGGACAACCTCTTGTACAGATGAAACAAGATGGTTCAGTAGGACAACCTCTTGTACAGATGAAGCAAGATGGTTCAGTAGGACAACCTCTTGTACAGATGAAACAAGATGGTTCAGTTGGACAACCTCTTGTACACATGAAACAAGATGGTTCTGTAGGACAATCTCTTGTACACATGAAACAAGATGGTTCAGTAGGACAACCTCTTGTACAGATGAAACAAGATGGTTCAGTAGGACAACCTCTTGTACAGATGAAACAAGATGGTTCAGTAGGACAACCTCTTGTACAGATGAAACAAGATGGTTCAGTAGGACAACCTCTTGTACAGATGAAACAAGATGGTTCAGTAGGACAACCTCTTGTACAGATGAAACAAGATGGTTCAGTAGGACAACCTCTTGTACAGATGAAACAAGATGGTTCTGCAGGACAACCTCTTGAACAGATGAAACCAATTGAAAAGACAAAAACAGCATGAATATGGCATTGTGTGAATGATATGGAGTGTTATGTATAAGTGCAATGAAAAATTTTATGCTTTCATGATTAAAATTCACTTAGCACTGAATAGGGATAACAACATCAACAACAATACAGGATGACTTCATTTAGTACTGAATAGGGATAACAACATCAACAACAATACAAGATGACTTCACTTAGCATTGAATAGGGATAACATCAACAACAATACAGGATGACTTCACTTAGCACTGGATGGGGATAACAACTTTAGCAACAATACAGGATGACTATTTAGCACTGAGTATGGATAACATTATCAGTAACAATGAATTATTGTGTCATTTAACACTGAATAGGAATAGTTATACCAGTAATATAGTGTAAGTAACAACAGTTAAATTGCTGTGTTTCAGTGCAAATGTAATGATTATTTCTAACAGTTATGCCAGGAGCCTACTGAAAATTGGTAGTAACATGTGGTTTAGATTTGTATCCAATCACATTTCTCCCAATGCTGGATGTGCTACCCTGTTTCCACCCATATCTCGAATACATTTTTTTACACTGGTGAAGAGTTTATTTGTCACAGAAGTGATGTGGTTTTCCACATATGGCCTTTGCTCCTGAAGACGTTCTCTTTGGGAGTGTCTTTCAGTGGTCTCAAAGAATGCTTTTTTCCTTTCCTTACATCTCTCCATTAACCTTTTCAATGTGGAATTTTAGCATTTTCCAAAATATACTTATCCCCTCCTGATGCTGTAGCTGTTTCTCAGTTCCAGAGTTTCCACTCTTTGGATTTCTAAGCATTCAGAGTGCTTGCTCCAGTTTTTTATACTCCATTCAAATGCTTTAGGCAAATTTCCCTGCCAGCTTCAATGTAGCCTCTGTATTAGTTATAAGCATCCCATCCATATAATGTAATAATGTTTTCTTGACAAAGGATTCAATTAGGGTTTCTATCAACAGGGGTGTTGTAATTTTCAGTAAGTGTTTCTATCAACAGGGGTGTTGTAATTTGTTACTATTTGTGTTGTGAATTTGAGTTTGATGTAATTTGTTACTATTTGTGTTGTGAATTTGAGTTTGTTGCAATTTGTTACTATTTGTGTCGTGAATTTGAGTTTGTTGTAATTTGTTACTGTTTGTGTTGTGAATTTGAGTTTGTTGTAATTTGTTACTATTTGTGTGGTGAATTTGAGTTTGTTGTAATTTGTTACTATTTGTCTCATGAATTTGAAGTAGTTGGCATTTCTACTGTTGCATTTTCATTTATATTTATTAATTACTTAACCAAACAAGAAAAACTTACCAACAGGCATGAATTTCCAAGTTAATGTTTCTACATCAGAGGTCAAACAGACCTCTTCAACCTCTGCTATTTGGTGCTTGTAAACAGCAAGGGTATGGGTCAGTCTCAGTTAAAGCTGTTTTTGGTTTGATGTGTGAATTGAGGTTGTCTCTCTAGGAGGTTCTGAGGCAGCTTTTACAAATGGGGTGCAAGTGTCTATTGAGAATTTAAACTTACTTTTTCTAGCTCCTTCTTTTACTAGATCATCCTCAACAAAGAATCATATAATTAGCCTCCAACTCCTTCTGTTGGTTACCCATTTTGTAAGGTTTTTGAGGTCTCTCCTATAGCTTTTGATTTTACTTCTTCCTTCTTAGGAGAAAGGAATAAAAGTTTTCTTGGTATTTCTTCATTCTTCTAGTATTTCTATTCACACTGTTAGATTTTCCACACAACTACCCATCTAGATAGTTGTGCCTTGTCTCTATGTTTATTGGATCAGTGTACTTTCACTTATCACTTCTAGGAGGAGGACTCTTTAGATTCTTAATGTATGGATCCCTCTTTGGACTTGTGGTCGTTTAGATTGGAACCTCTGATCACTTTAAACAGATCAAGTTTTTCAGATTTGTTTTATTCTAACAGCTGCTCTGAGATATTTACCTTCAATCCAACTTTTGTCTGAAGCTTATCAGCATTCCCCTCAGCAACTTGAGGAAGGAACAGTTGAAGATTTTGCTAACATTTACCACAGTTAGATTGTCTTTGATTAGATGTGCTTTGTTAGAAAGGGTAAATTTACCATCTGTTGCCATCAGGGAGTTACAAGAATTTCCTTTCTTCATCCCATATTATTTGCCTGAATTTCAGATATGTTAGAATCCCAAATTCAGACTGTCCACTTATATTCTTCTTTATTGTTATTATCTTCTCATCTTTCTGGCTCTAATTTGGGAGTATTGGCCCGAGCCATTTCCTTCAGTTACCTGGTCTAAAGGTTTTCATAATAGGGTTCATTAGTATCTCTGATTGACAACAATGGCATCAATAACTATTTCATAGGAGCATTATTACATAACTTCCTGGACATCTGGAGTTCTTTCATCAGGGATTCATGTGTACTCTATGTTCTGGGTTCAGAGTTGGTCATTCAGATTACATCACCTCCACCACTGTCTGCTCAACCAGTTGCCTTTTCACATTCAATAGATAAACAAAAAGTAGAGCTCCTTTCCTTGTCCAAAAGGCAATAGAAAAAGCCAATCCCACTCTTCCAGGATTCTATTCCCATTTACCCCTGATACTCAAGATAATAAGAGTTTGTTGTTTGATTATTTATCTATCTTGACTCAACCAATTTTTAGGTCCTCCTTGCTTCACAATGGAATTTTTTCTGAACCTATTGCACAAGGATCTGCTTCTACAATTCCGGGATATTTTTTTTTGGTCTTGCATTAGCACTTTATGTTTTTGTAGAGCTGTTCAAGTTTTTTCTAAACACCTTAAGTTTGTGCACACATTATTATATGAATAATTGGCTTTTTCTGGCACCATCCTGTTGGTAGAATAGTCTCAGATTCTCTTTCAGAAACTACAAGAGCAAACTTTCTTCTCAAGTTGGGAAAAATTATTTTGTTACCAATGCAATATTGTAACCATTTGGGTGTATTTTTCAATACTTACTTAAGTTGCACTCAACTAACCCGTATCAGGCTTCAAGCCATGGAAAGAGCTCTCATGCTTTTACTTCTGTCTCTGTTTTCTTGCACAGATAGTTCTTTCTCATTTGGGGATGTAGGCATTTCTTGAGCCTCTCATTTCTTTGGGGTGAGCACCTTTGTTGGTCTCTGCACAGCCAGTGGATCATGCATTCTGATCCTTTGGATCATCCTTCTTCATTACCAAGGAGCAACATCACTGATTGCAAACGGTGGTTGGGTCAAAGCAGCACTGCTGTTGGGATGCTCATTACACCACTTAGTCCCAAGATTTACCTGTTCACAGGTACATTTCTTCAGGGTTAGGGAGCTTATCTTCAAGGCCAGGAATTTCAGGGTACTTGGACAGAAGACCAGTCTACCCTATATATCAGTATTCCCAAATGTCTTGCAGTATATTGTGCAATGGCTCGAGATTTCTCTCTCTTTAAGGGAAAAATTGTCATGATAGGGTTTGATAATTCCTTAATTGTGTTTTAGATTTCTCATCAAGGAAGTGCACATTTTTGAGACCTTTGTTTTCATGTCTTATGTATTCTCAACTGGACTCATTTGCATAGAAATAGTCTTTTAGCATATCATGTTCCAGGTGTGATAAATTTAACTGCAGATCACTTGTCTCAACCGAACTGGATTATCCTAATGAAATGGATGATACATCACAAGGTTCTTCAGTGAATTTGCTCTCATCTTGGGTCTTTGGTGATTAATGCTTTTGAAATTCATTGAAATTCTCATATGCAATTGTTTTGGTCTCCAATATTTCATATTTAAGCATTGGAAATAGATGTGTTCAGTCAAAACTGGACAAATTTACATCCTTATGCCTTTTCCATGATTTGGCTTTTGCTTTAGGTACTGACTCTGATTTATTATACTCTTTGTAGAGTTCTGTTGTTGGTTGCATATTATTGGCCAGATCAAACGTTATTTTCACTTCTTTAGAATCTGTAGGAACATCGACCTCTACCTCTTTGACACTAGAGGTCTCTGTTGAAACATCCTCAATCAGACATTTTTTATTCAGAGGTTCAGAATATCAATCTTCATATTTGGAAGTTATGCAGCCCTTTGCCTGGCATAAGGGTTTAACTTCACAAGTTTTTCTGTTCCTAACTAAATCTCCCCACAGTCCAGCCATAATTGTTTATCAACTGAAATGAAATACTTATCATTTGTGACATAATAAAAGGAATTTAAATCTTCTTCCTCCAAAAACTATCTATCATATCCTGTTTTTTTACTTGGAAATTTGAGAAGGGCCTTGCTTAATTTATGGTGGCTTTATACAAGACATCCTTATCTACTACTTTTAGGTGAACCAAATATCAGAAGGTTTTTGAATTCCCAGTTTTATCAGGTTTACTAAAATCTTTTTGTATTTATTGATGTCAATAATTATAACCTTTTCATTACTGAATTAGGAATTTATAATTGTTTTACATGCATTGTCTCATTATCCTTTTGAACTCATTGTTTCTTGTTCTTTTTTGCATCTTTCTCTTAACTTATTATTAATTTTGTGTTGTTGTCAGCCTGTGGATATGTGTCGGTTGGAGTTATTTGTAATTCATGTACATAGAACTTTCTGTCATTTTGCATTTGTTTTGCTTTATCCTGATTGGTCTATTTTTCCCAAGACTCAGGAAGGAAGAAAGATTCTTCTCACCAATCCATTTACCATTCATTTTTCACCTTTATTAGTGCTCAGACCCTGATAATTTATGTCCTGTCAGAGGCTCTCAAGTGTTATATGGCTTGTTCTAATTTCTATCCAGGTACCAGGTAACAGTTGTTCATTTCACTGGAATCCTTCTATTTCTTGTGATTTATCTCTCATTATCCTCACAAGATGGCTGCACAGATTGATTCATGGATCACCATTACAGAAGAGGAATCTTTTGCTTGTCATTCTCTATGTCACTAGCTGCCTTATTGAATTGTCCTCCAGAGGACATTGTTTGGGCTGGTGTGAAGACTACTACTAATACTTTCCAATCTTATTACTTTATGATTTGGTTGTTTTTGCTTCTAAAAGTTTTCATCTATCCCATGCAGCTATTTTGACCACATTTGTTACACTTTAACCAGAGGTGAGAATTTTCCTCAGTCATATAGTTTATTTTTTACTGGCTACTTTTACTATTTGGCAAATGATGCCCAATCAGGTGTGTCTTCTCAATTATGTACTAGAAACCTCTTTAACTATAATTATTACAGGTTGCAATTGGATCTGCCAAAATGGTTTTACCTTATTATGAATTACTGCTCATGGACAGTCGTGTATAGAACTAAAGGAGATCCCACCTGTACTGATACACTTACCTCCATTCATTGATGTTTCATTTTCTGTCAAATCTCAGTGTGATAGTTTGATAGGATTGAACGGAGTGAGTCACATGTATTAAAAGAGTATATGTCACACTCTTGTTGCTGGAGAACTGTTGTGTGATGATTTACAGGCAGTCAATTTCAGACGAGCGACAACTTCAAGGCTTGTGGAATGCAAACAGTTTTTGCATATAGAAGGTAGGCCAGAATGAGAACAGTCATTTATATGAGCAGAGCTAAGTATCTGCTGGAAATATATTTTTAGTGTGTGAAAACTATAACTTTCAGGTGGCTGTGCTCACAGTATGTATGCCATATCTGGATGAATATTCCAACTCATTCAAACAGGATTGGACCAACCTTTATGTTTTTCTTAATGTTTGTCTTCCTTGGATGATTTTGATCATCCATGCCATTCAGTGTTAGATTCTTCTGATTGCTCTCTATTGGCTGGCTCAAATCTGGTTTCCCTAACTACTTCAACTCTATATTGTCTCCTTGTTGTCACTTTCTCTCACTTTGTCATTTCTACATCACCCTCAGTCACCAGTGTTTCATCCTGCCCTTCCCATTCTATGTATTCAAAAATGTCATTTGCCAGGTTCTTGGTTAGGAGTTTTTTATTGTCTCAAGAGTCATTTCCTCTTTAGCTCATACCATTTGCACTTCCTCATTGACAGTTTATCAGTGTAAATGGAATACCTTCTGCTGTTGATCATTACAATGTGGTTTTATCAACTTTCTGTTTCTTTTATTACTTATTTGGCTGTGTGAGTATGGGACTTTGATCTTGTCTATCACGATATTGAGCAGTCTTACCACACACCTTTTTCGTTGGCATTAATTTGTCTTTATTTCCCTATCCTATCCATATTGTTAAAGTCCTTCCGGATTTGTAGGCTTCTTTATTGAGCAGTTCTTCTGGATTGGGATGTCATTTTGGTTTTTCACTGTCCTACTTTACCTCCATTTGAATCTTTGTCCTCATTTTCTTTGTTTTACTTGTTCTTTCAGATCTTCTTCTTACTCGGATTAGCCTGTGGTGTCATCAGTCTGATATATTTGCCATTAACATCTTCCACACACTGTACAATTCCTCACATGTTCCCCTTTATTCAAATTGATCTTTATTTCCCAAAGTTTCACAGTTTTGCTTTCTTCAATCTCTGACTTTCATTTCAGTCTGATCAAATAAACTTTTATGTCCCATATGTGCTC
The DNA here is from genome assembly GCA_011833715.1 of Carcinoscorpius rotundicauda. NCBI lineage: Eukaryota > Metazoa > Arthropoda > Merostomata > Xiphosura > Limulidae > Carcinoscorpius > Carcinoscorpius rotundicauda. The sequence continues at coordinate 6,013,919 of CM022399.1, read as the reverse complement.
CTTGTTGTTATCTTTCCTGCACAGCTTCTTATTGTTGTTCTTCTTCACACCTTTTCATACCCTGGCAGTGTTCATTTGTTTTTAACCTTTCACCTACATCATTTACCAATTAGATTCAGTTGATTTATTCTTTCTTGTCTTTTATTTCTTCAAATCTGTATTATCATATCAGGAACCTTACCTTTTCTCTGATGTTTTGCCTTTGTTGTTCATTGGACAAAATTCCTCAAGTGAGCATGTTAAGTTCCCACTATTTACATTGGGTGGTTGTTTCTTCCTTGTTGGCATAGTGTTTTCCACTTATTGTAATTATTCTAAATTTGGTGAGCAATGTGACTGGGTAAGTTGTCTTTTTTATGTATATATTTTGCTTTCTTTTTGGGATATGTTCTTTTACTGTTAGGATCTTGCTCTCTGTTAAGTGTTACCTTTTAGCTATACTTAATGCCTCTCAAATACACATTGTACAGCCATGCTGCTACCATAAAATAATACTTTAGTACATTTTTGAGATGGGATGCTCCATAAGATCACTCATAAGTTTTTCCCTTGCAGTGTATTTGTTTCATGAGTATGCTTGTTCTGGACCATACTAACTTATGCACTTACATGAGTGAGGCAGTAGGAGATAGCTGTACATCCCTGCTATTGTTTGGACTGAATAAACAAGAGATGGTTTGCTTTTCAAAATACGGATTTTGTGGCCATCCAATTTATTGTCTCCAGTGGTGACATAAATACAGACTCTCCACCACATTAATCCCTCACTGCTCTGCTGGTACTAAAAATACAACTATATAAAGTTGAAAGTAGAGTGGTGCTGCTCTACTGGTACTAAACATACAACTATATTAAGTTGAAAGTACTGTGGCACTGCTCTGCTGGTACTAAAAATACAACTATATTAAGTTGAAAGTAGAGTGGTGCTGCTCTACTGGTACTAAAAATACAACTATATTAAGTTGAAAGTAGAGTGGTGCTGCTCTGCTGGTACTAAAAATACAACTATATTAAGTTGAAAGTAGAGTGGTGCTGCTCTACTGGTACTAAACATACAACTATATTAAGTAGAAAGTAGAGTGGTGCTGCTCTGCTGGTACTAAACATACAACTATATTAAGTTGAAAGTAGAGTGGTGCTACTTTGCTGGTACTAAACATACAACTATATTAAGTTGAAAGTAGAGTGGTGCTGCTCTGCTGGTACTAAAAATACAACTATATTAAGTAGAAAGTAGAGTGGTGCTGCTCTGCTGGTACTAAACATACAACTATATTAAGTTGAAAGTAGAGTGGTGCTACTTTGCTGGTACTAAACATACAACTATATTAAGTTGAAAGTAGAGTGGTGCTGCTCTGCTGGTACTAAAAATACAACTATATTAAGTTGAAAGTAGAGTGGTGCTGCTCTACTGGTACTAAACATACAACTATATTAAGTTGAAAGTAGAGTGGTGCTGCTCTGTTGGTACTAAACATACAACTATATTAAGTCGTAAGTGGAGTGGTGCTGCTCTGTTGGTACTGAACATACAACTATATTAAGTTGTAAGTGGAGTGGTGCTACTCTGCTGGTACTAAACATACAACTATATAAAGTTGAAAGTAGAGTGGTGCTACTTTGCTTGTGTCGATGACACTGGTTCCTCATTCATATGCATCATCTATGTCTGTTGGGCACCAAGCGATTGTACCCATGTTCAAGGACTATCTGAATGGTGATGTTGTATATGGTTTTAGAGGCAGTTTACTTCCATGTGGGGATATAAGGTAATTTGTTTTCTGCCCCAATGCTATATGATCTTGTCTGAGGAGATGCTGTTGCTTTGATATTGATCCATCACATTGGAATTCACTCCTTCAATTGGAATTCCTCATTCTACCATCAGTTGGATGTCAGTTCCAGGTACTAGTTTTGGATTTCAGTCAGGACCAATCTACACAAATCTTCACATGTGTTGCCTGTTACTGCTGACATTTACATGTCAAGTGTTTTTGGATTGCCTTTTAGCCAATTTTGCAAATGATTTTGCATATTATGTAATTACTTTCTATGAAACTTGAGGTGGAGTTGGTTGTGTATCCTTCTTCTTCCCCAGATTGAAAGTTATATTCCCAATGCCACTAGGTTTTGGACTAGGGTTGACTAGATATCTTCATCAGGTATGATAACATGTTTTTAGATGATTTAGATTCAATCCCATCATTTTCTATCCTTTTTTGGTCCTCTTTCTTTCTACCTGTGTGTATGACACCTCTTTCACATTTTACAAAGAGTATACCTAATGCAGAAGTAGTTTTTCAATAATGATTTGTTATTATAAGGTTCATCAGTTTAGGGTATTCTTCAGATTCAAGAATGATTTGTTGTTAGAGGGATCATCAGTATAGGGTATTCTTTAGATTCAAGAATGATTCATTATTACAAGGATCATCAGTATAGGGTATTCTTCAGATTCAAGAATGATTTGTTATTACAAGGATCATCAGTATAGGGTATTCTTTAGATTCAAGAATGATTTGTTATTACAAGGATAATCAGTATAGGGTATTCTTCAGATTCAAAAATGATTTGTTATTACAAGGATCATCAGTATAGGCTATTCTTCAGATTTAAGAATGATTTGTTATTACAAGGATCATCAGTATAGAGTATTCTTCAGATTTACCAGTTTCTGCACCTATTCATTGTTGGATTCCAGCTAAACATGTGAGAGGAGGTAACGTACCATACCGAAAGCTATAATTTTCCTGTACTGAAAATATATTTATGAAAGATAATTATTTCCTCTTATACTGCCCACCCTTCCATCTTCATTGAAAACTAGTGCTTCCTATTTTTTGTCTGAACTGGAAGTGATAGTTTGGTAAAATCAAATAAGGAAGCCACATGCATCAGGAGTTTGCATCGCATCCATGTTGTTGAATGGTTGTTCCATGACAATTTGCATGCTACACACACTCTCTCTCTAACATTAAAAGTACGTTTGTTTGTTTTGTGCACTTGTACTATGCAGAAACTTGTTTTCCAGTGTGTCGTAATTTATTATTACTTTGTTCACTCTGAACAGTGGTATTGTAAGTGATCTGGTAATTCCCCACTGACTTTGAGTATTCTCTCACTGTCCTGAAAATGGTTAATTGCCAGAATTCTTTACTTCCTGGCACGACTGTTTGTTTTATAAGGCCTTTACAGGTTATGTCTGTACTAATATATATTGGGGTTACTTGCAAGTGACATCAAGACAATCTTTATTCTCAGGGGTGTCTCTTTACTAATTGGCAGGTGATGTATACATTAGAGAGCTGGGCAGTCAGTGGTATTTTATTAAAATTCAGTGATCACATTGATAGATTATAGTTGACTATTACAGTGTTCATTCAACCATGTTGCGTTTACCATCCTTCTAGTCAGCAGCTAAATATTAGTGCAAGCAACTGATGCCCTCTGCAATGTTGCTATGACAAAAATAAAAAATGAAGTTTGAGTGCCACATTTTGGTTCATGGAATAATTGGAAACACTAATTTTGATTAGTTTATTTCTTGTTACGGTTTATGTAGTCGTAATTTCAATCAAATGATTTTCGGGATAATAATAATGTAACACAATGCTCATTACAGTTAGTTGATTATTTCAGTGTAACCATTATGCAGGCTGATCAGTTTGAGACACTGTAATCATTGCTTATAGATAACTAAATCATGTAGTTCTAATTAATTATTAATATTTACTTTTGATGTTTTATGTACATTATCCTTTCAAATTGTCTTGTAAATAATTACAAATAACACTTTTTTGTCTTTCAAAAGTAAAACCACGGTGAACATCAGTATAGAAGCCATGCAGAAGACAATAGAGAGTTTAGATTTAAATGACTTACAAAGAAAACGTTTGGTAGACTTCTTGACTCAAAAGCAGAAGGTTAAAGAATTAAATAATGACGACTTCCAGAATTTAGGTGAACTAGGTGCTGGTAATGGTGGAGTTGTAACTAAAGTTCTTCATAAACCAAGTGGAGTAATCATGGCTAGAAAGGTATCCGTCCTCTTCTGTATTTTGTGTGTCAGATGACAGATGTTCTGGTTAAACTTACAATTAGGAAAGTATCCCTATCAGAACTTATATTGTCTTTTAGCATGTTCATAAGTAAGCTTATTTATTCTAAAGAATGGACTGTTTTAAAGGAATGAACATTAAGGGTTAAAAAACATTCAGTTGAATCAGTACTTATGTTTGTTTTGAAAACATGTTTGGCTTTTTTAAATAACATGCTTCAATAACATGAAAAAAGTGAACAGTCAGAAGCATGACAAAATTATTATTGTTGTTGATTTACATGATTGAAAAAATAAATTATTTAATTTACTAATTACTTAATTAGTATTAAGTAAGAAGGTTGTCTGTTCTTGAAGTGTTCTCTGGTCATTTTACACATGGGTTTATCATAAGATTTACATTATATATTTTTCAACTTTAGTACTTTTAATATACTTGGTTAATTAAAAACTAAATAAAATTTTATTTTGCAGGAATATGCTGAAATCTATATAATGTTTTCTTAGATACTGAAGTCATTTATAATACTTTAATAAATTATAAGTAATGTACAGTTATAAAATAATACAGTATAGCTTATAATAAGGAATAAAAATAATACAGTATAGCTTATATAAGGAATAAAAATAATACAATATAGCTTTTATAAGGAATAAAAATAATACAGTATAGCTTTTATAAGGAATAAAAATAATACAGTATAGCTTATATAAGGAATAAAAATAATACAATATAGCTTATATAAGGAATAAAAATAATACAGTATAGCTTATATAAGGAATAAAAATAATACAAAATAGCTTATATAAGGAATAAAGTATAGAAATAAGCAACATAGAGTGTATGATAAATTAACAATACCTGATATTGATATTTTAAATTAAAATGTTAGAGATGACAGTTTTATTATGTAGACATAGCATCCTTATGGTTATTGGTGTATATCTACTATTATTACTATTGCTAAAATGGAAAATAATTGAAGGAAACTCATGACAAGCAAGTAATTTGTACTTTATCTTTTGTTTGAGTATTCTGTCTTTATAATAACGGTATGTGTTGCTGATGATACATTAAACTGTTTATTAAGAGTATCCATCATTAAAAAGTTGTATAAGACCATTGTTGATGTACACAGTAAACATGGCATCTTGCTATGTGTTTACTGTATGCAATAGTTATATTTAACATGGTATCTTTTTATGTTTACTGTATACAGTAGGTGTGTTTAACTTGACATTGTGTTATGTGTTTACTAAAGAGAGCAGTTATGTTTACTGTTATATCTTGCTACGGGTTTACTATGAGGAGTATATATGTTTTTTGATGGTTTGTTCCAGGTTTAATATACTGTATATATGTTTCCTTGGCATCTTGCTCTTGTTTTCCATAGAGAGTAAGTTATGTTTCTTTGACATTTTTCTGTGGGTTTGCTAGAGATTAGTTATGTGTCCTTGACATCTTGTAATGGGTTTAGTATAGAGAGCAGTAGTGTTTCCATGACATACTACTGTGGGTTTATTGGATTACATAATGCAGTTTCACAGTAGTTTTAAGATGTTTCCAAAGTACTTGTTGATATTTTTTGTTTACTTTTCCCTCTGTGAAAGATAAGCACTGCTTATTAGTCTGTGATATAAAAGGCTCACAGGTGAATACATTTTGTACGAGTCATTCATTGTGGGAAGCATCCTGTGTGATAGAAAAAGTGAACTAGTTCTAACCTTGAAGTTATTCCTGGCAGTTATTGTTTATTTAAGTCTTTAAGTTTTCATAGATTGAAGTAGTTCTTTCTAAGAACTGAGTTATAAAATATATTAACACTAAGTAATAATCTACATGTATTCAGAAATGATACTTTAACTTTGTTATCTCTCTTACCTTTATTTTATGAGTGAATTTATCTGTCATGTTTATCTTTTTTTTTAAATTTAGGTTATATGTTTATTTTTTTTAATAATACGTGGTCTAAAATAATGTGAAACACTCATGTAGTTAATCGTGTGAGACCTCTTTAACTGCATATATGTATAAAATGTACACCTTCCATTATACATGCCTACAAAGTTTCACCTTAACAGTTGTTTCCAAATAATCAAACAATCTATGAAAGTGTGGCTGTTTTTCATTCAGTTTGCAACTGAATGTTTTGCAAAAAGTGCAATAGAAGATTATATTACTTGTATTTATCTGCTGTGAATTTTGTCTTTAATTTGTATTTTATATTTGAGATCATAAGGTACATCTAATTCCAAAAGACATGGTAAAATTTTGTATTTTTGTTTTGTTAATAGCTTATTCACTTGGAAGTCAAGCCTGCTATTCGGACACAGATACTTCGAGAATTAAAGGTTCTTCATGAGTGTAATTCTCCACACATTGTTGGATTCTATGAGGCTTTCTACAGTGATGGAGAAATAAATATTTGTATGGAATATATGGTAAGTAGAATAAATATTTGCATGGAGTATGTAGCAGATCAAATAAATACTTGTATGGCCCTTGTAAAATTTTATGGATAATGATTGATTACTATGTTGAAGTTAATCTTTTAGTGCAGGGGTGGGCAACTTGTGTTTCATAGTGGTCACAACTGTGACTATTAAAAACGACGTTGTCCACAGTATTTAAGAAAAAAAAGATGTTTAATCAAAATAATTGTATTTAATCTAACCTTCATCGTAAAAATTGATGGGATGTCATCAACAAGTTTTGTGAAATTTGGTTTAATATCTGTGCTCAGTGAGTATCTTAGCTCTGCCTCTAAATTTTTGTCAGTAAGCCGAGATCTGTATCTAGACTTGAGAAAATCTAGCATAGAAAATGTTAACTCACATACCCATGTGGATCCAAACATGAAAAATAATTTTAAAATTGCTGTCTTTAAATTTGGGAGACTCATTTATCAGAATCGTGAGCTGCATCTCTGATAGAACATTTTTGTTTACGTGTTTGTGTTCTACACTTTGCAGGGTAAGCATCTCTTCTTCAAATCCACACTTATCCAAAGACAGAAAAGATGTAGTTTCTTAACTGAAATGTACTAAGTCATATTGAAATGGATCGTACAAAAATTCAAATGTTAATTTTAAATTCAGAGAAATGTGATTCAAATTTTTGAGATAGATTTTTTGATCTGGTTTACATTGAGATCATCGTCAGAATCAGAGAAATCATATTCCTTATTATTTTCTGGAAAACTATTCAAATTTGCAAAATGTGTCAAATCATTCTCTTGTAATTGTTCCACAATGAGGTTTAGCTTTAATAAAATTCATGAATAGACTGTTTGCTTATTATTTTACCTCTTCCCTGAAGCTTCGCATTCAAATTATTCAAGTTAACCATCATGTCCCACACAAAGTGTGAATCACATATCATGACAAAGTTTCAATTTCAGGGAAATTTTCAATCTTACCTTTTTCAACAAGATAATTTTTTATTTGAGGAAATAAGGAAGTAAATTGTTTCAAGACTTTCTTTTTCCACTTAATCTTACATTTTGAAAATCATTAAGATCATCAAAAGTCACTGCTTTTCTTCGAAAACTTAACAAACTGTCTATGGATGAGTGAGCTTTCACTTCTAATATAATTCACAATTTTTACAATAATGTTCATCAAATTTCTCAATTCATCACTTTTAGACATCTGAGCACATAAATTATGCTGAGGCAAATGGTAATGGAAAGATGGCAGTGTGGACTTCACATTATTTTCAATTAAATGCTTCTTCAAAAGAGTAACAAATCCTAATTTCACCTCAGTCATGGCGGGAGCGCCATCTGCTGTGACAGAAACCAGTTTTCTAAAATCCAGATTGAATTTTTTGAAATTTCAATAAATTTTTCAGAGATGTTTCTTCCACATGTTTGAACTTGTACCCCACAGAGCCCAAGGATTTCTTCCCTCACTTGAAGATCTGAAGTTACATATTGAACCCAAAATATAAACTGTGTAGTGTCACTAACATCTGTTGACTCATCTAGTGCTGAAAAAAATACAATCTTTTTGTTGTTTAAGCAACTGATTTTTTGTTTCTTTATAACTCTGGCATTATGCAGATGGTTGTTCTTCGACTTAATTGCAAATTATTTACCTTTTAAAGAATATCATCTTTTATTTTTGAATCATAATTCTTCAACAGTGTTTCAAAGACTACAATCAATATTTCTTTTACCAGTTGAGTATTAGAAAGTGATTTATTTTTTTAGCTAGAATCTGAGCTACCTTATAGCTAGCTAACGTAACTAATTCTGTCAGATTTCATGTTGATTTCTTGTCCTTCATTCATTACCTGATAAATCTTTAGAGCAGTTGTCTTCATTATTCATTCAAAAGAGAATGGAGGGGCTGGCTCCCCCCCTCCTCCCAGTCAGTCAAGAAGTTGCACTCTGGAGACATTCTGATGGAAACGTCTACACCAACACATCAAACTCCTACTGAATTTAGAGGTCATTGGAGGATATACCCATCGGGTTACTTCCCATGCTATTTTGAATTCCCCAAGAGGTGTTATTGTTGAGAGGTATTTGAAGAACATTCCTTAGTGGGAGACTCTTGCTTGTTTCTGCAATCAAGTAATTTCTGATGTGCACCATATCTCCTCTTATAAGGATAGAATAATGATCACAACAAGTGTTCTTGTCTTGATGTTTACATCACTATATCCATTTGCTAATATCAAGGTAGGTTGCTTGAACTGTAAAGTACAACCACTTATTACCAACCCACTCCTATGTTTCCAGTCTCAGTGATTCATTCGTTCTTGTGGTGGTTCTTTGACTTGTGTTTATTGTGCTGACAAGTATCACAATGTCTGGAATCTTGCTGTGTTAACTTTAGTGGTTCTCACCTCTCTTATTTTTTTCTTGCCTTAAGTTGGTGGAGGAGAAAGAAGTTCAACATTTTAAAGCTGTGAACAATATTTCCCATTCTGAGGCTCAGATGTTATTGTCCCCCATCTCCATCTCAGACATATGCTTGTGCACTGTGTTTTACAGCTACAGTGTGAGTGCAGACAGATTTTTCTATGCTTTCCCCAGAGTTGTTCTACAACCATGTTGAGAATCTTTTCCCCTCTATGGTTAAAAGAGTTGACAAATGAACACCTATCTCTGTCCCCACCATACCCTCCGGTACCTTCCTGGATTCACTTCCATTGTTTCTGGCTTTGCTCTGTGCCTTCTTTTTTAGCTCCTAGGTGTAGAACAATTATTTGTTCATTCCCTCAGTTGTTGAAATTTATGTCCACCGACAGAGACCTGCGCACTTGACCCAATTTTTCTACCTAAGTAAAAGTGACCACTTGGATATAGTGAAACTGCCTAGGTTTCTTTTCTAATGTAAATAATATTAAGACTTTTATTGATTCTTATCATCCTATCTGTCCTTCCTTACAGGAAACATGTTTAAATCCTTTTGATACAGTCACCTTTCAACAGTTTTCTTTGTACTGAAATGAAAGGTTATGTAATGGATGACTGCATGGAGGGATGGCATTTCTGCTTGAACAGCATGTGTCCACCCTGTCTTTGCTACTTGATTCATCTTTGGAGGGTATTGCCATCCATGTTTCCTTGAGTTATGCCATCACTGATTGATCTTTCTACTTGTGTCCTGGAAAGACCTATGATCAATCACTTTGATGCCCTCATTGAATAGTTTCCATCTCCCTTGTTCATCCATGGGGGCTTTAATGGACATAATCCTCTTTGGAGTGTTGCTATTGATGGGAAGGGTCATTTTATAGAGCATATGCTCTCAGATTACATCCTTTCTCTCTTCAGTACTTGTTCTTATACTTAATTTCATGTCAGTCTTTCACTGTTATTGATCTTTGTCTGCTACTCTTTACTTTTTTCTCACTTTCTTGGCCCACAGTGACCCACAGGGTGTTGTTTTGAGGAAAACTGGCCATGGTTGATGCCACCTGATCTATGTGCCTCGGTGAACGCTTGAACATGCCATCATCTGTATGCCACAGATAGATTACTGCATGGCAGCAGTGACTGACTGACTGTATTGTCTTAAAAACTATTCAGTCTATTCCTGAAATATTGACACATTTTTCATGCTATTCTCATTGATGGTGAAGTTGTAATTGCCAAATCACACGGAAGGCTCAAAATTGAGTCTTGGATACCTTTTATGGCTATCCCACACTGCATTTCTTTTCAGAAGACCCATGCCCATGCTCAGCTAGAAAAAGCAAGAAGGAATCTTGGATTAAGTTCACAACCAACATCTCTTTTACCACTAGTTTCAAAATCATATGGGACAAGATTTTGAGGGTCAGTGGGCAGTATACTTCTCTACTCTGAATGCCAGGAAATTTCTCATACCCAGAGTGTTGCTGAGGCCCTAAACAAAAGTCTTTCTTGTACATCTAGCATTTCTATGTTGTTCCCTACCTTCTTGGCCATCAAGCCTCCATTACAGCAGTTGCCGAGAAACCCATTTGTTGAGAATTTTATGTGCAAAAACGGCTCGTTTGGGTTGAGAAAATATTTTACACAGAAGAGTGAACAATGTTTCGACCTTCTTTGGTCATCGCCAGGTTCACAAAGAAAGAGGTAACTGACCGGAAGCTGACCACATGTTTGGAAGGGGTTGTGTAATTGAGTGTTGCAATGTAGAGGGGGGTGTTAGATGTTTGAATATATAATTTTATCTATAATATTAATATAGGTACAATGGCGTTCCTTTATATTGATTTATTTTGGGTTTAAGTTGTTGTATAAGTAAGGCTTCTTTAATTTTGCATTTGTTTATGTTTGTTTCTTTATTTAGTATTTGAGTGTTTTCAATGGTTATGTTGTGTTTATTTGACTTGCAGTGTTCGAAAACGTGTGGTGACTTTTTATGTTCTTTGAATCTGGTTTCCATTTTTCTACTTGTTTCTCCAATATAGAAGTCGTGGCAGTTATCACATTGTATTTTATAAATAATGTTGGTGTGTTGTTTGTCAGTGTAGTTTTTACATAGTATAGACCTCCGTTTTGGGCCTGGTTTTTGAATAAATTTAGTATTAACTGGAATGTCATATTTTGTTACTAGTTTTTGCCAAATGTTGGTTATTTGTTTGCTGATGTCAGGAATATATGGTACACCGCAGAATATGGTTTCGTGATTTTTTGATTCGTGAGATATATTTACTTTTGTTGGTTGATTTTGCTTTCTGTCTAGGTGTGTGTGTATAATGTTTTCTACAGTTTGTAGAGGAAACTTAGTGATGTTGATGAAGTATTGTTTTATTTTGTCTAATTCATTGTTAATTTTATCTATTCTTTGGTTGCTTTTAACTAGATCGATCAGAGAAGCCTTTCTCAAGTGACAACAACCTGTTTCTATATTCTTTGACCTAGATAGGGCTTATGATACTATGTGGAGGTATAGCATTTTGTGAGACCTCCACTCATATGGATTGCATGGCCATTTAACTAGTTTTATCCAAAATTTCTCAATGGACTAGCTACTCAAAGTCCATGTGGGATCAATGCTTTCCATTTATTTTTCACAGATCTTGGAGACACTTAGGGTTGTGTCTTGAATGTAACACTTTTCATTATAAAGATTCATGTTATCGCTGCACAATGTCAGTCATTGAGCATGAACTTTATTGGGCAGCAGCTTCAAACTGTCCTCAGTTGTTTTTTGAAGTGGACCACAGCAAACAATTTTATTTTTTCTTTCTCTAAGACTGTTTTCCTGCACTTATTCTGCCAATGGGATATTCATCCTAAACCTGAGTTTTATCTCAGTGATGTTGTTCTTCCCATGGTCCTTGAGTTCTTGGGACTTCATCTTTCATTGTAAGCTGACCTTCATTCCACACATCAAGTGTACAAGGGCACTTAACATCCTCTGTGTCGTCTCCTTTCCTGTATAAGTGTTTTCTGTTAAAGAGCTATTGTGCCCTCATTCAATCCAAACTGGACTATGGGTCTCTGATCTGTGGCTTGGCCAGGACTTTAGACTTTAGTATGTTTTGGACCCCTTCCACCACCTGGGGCTTTCTACACTTCTCCATTTCAAAGTTTATACACTGAATCTAAAGAACCACTTCTTCACCTTTGCTGCTTGCAAGTGTCTTTACTGTATGCTTCAAAACCTCAACTGTTACCACAGCATTCTCCCTGTGGTTGTGTTTTCTTTCCTTAGTGGTTTATGCTTTTTCTGTCCCATATATAGATTAAGGTCCTCTCTTTAAGATTTGGTTCAGCTTTATTTGGCAGTCGTCTTGGAGTGAGCAACGTGATAACAAGCTTTTCCAGATGAAACTTTCTGATGCTCTTATTTCCATAAAGATGAGAAAGAGCAAGTGTCCTGGCAAGGTTATGCATTGGGAACAACTCTTAACTTGTCGTTTCCTTTTGTTTGAGCCTGATACACTGATATGTGGCCTTTATAACAATCAAGTCACAACAACACATATTTTACTGTTGTGTTGTCATTACCACTCTCAATGATGGCACCAATTTAGACACTTTTTTTCCCCTTGTTTTACCATTGGTGCTGGCAACACTATCCAACTTGTGTTTTTAAGGACCATTGGATTTTGTAATTGTATTTAAGCATTTTACCAACTCCTTGAAGTTTTTTTAGTTTTATTTCGATTAATTTTTACATTTAAGTCTCATGTTCATTTTTTTACAGGTTATTTGGTACAAATAGCCCAGTTGCTTTGCACCGATAAATGTCAAACAACTGACCAATATTAAAGCAGTTCTTTGTTTTTGAACCGTATAAAATTATGAAATGTTCTTAGATTTTTAACTCGGTAAATGGTTACAGTTGAACAAATGTTAGTGTATTAGAACTGTGTGTTCTCATTTAATAATACTGAAATATATAATTAATAATTAAGGGAATTTATTTTACTATTCACAGGTGATACTGGTACTTTTTCTAATGGTTAATGTTGTAACTGATATCTTTATCAATGACAGTTTAGTATAGTCTGTTTTTTATTACTGTTGAATGCATAAGTAAGGCAGAAGTTACTACACAGTTGGTACTGAATTGTTAATTTTGTTAGCATTACAAGTATATGGTTGGTACTCAAGATAATATTATAAAAGCAGTTCACACCATTTTAATTCTTTGTATCAGAGTAAAATATCAAACATTAAAATGTTATGAATGGAACAACTGTACAGCCATTTTTGCCAATTTAGTGTAGGTATTCTAAAAACTGTTAGACATAAAAAGAACATATTACCTATATATCTGTAATTAGCAGTGTCGTGTTAATTTGTTTTTCTTCAAACTTATTAAAGTAGTTATATCTTCTCAGGATGGAGGGTCTTTGGACTTGGTGTTGAAAAAAGCTGGGAGAATACCAGAAGAGATCCTGGGGAAAGTGACTGTTGTTGTAAGTGTAATTGAAATTTTATTTTAGTATATGTTATGTCCTTTTTCAAACCCTTTTCCTGGAATTTTCTCCCATAACATAAAACTGTCTTATGTAATAAGTTCCTTATCAAAAGTCAAGTGACCCGGCATGGCCAGCCGGTTAAGGAACTTGACTCATAATCCAAATGTGCTTGCACAATCAGCATTGAGGGTGTTATAATGTGCAGTCAATCTCAGTATTCAGTGGTAAAAGAGTATCCCAGGAGTTGGTAATGGGTGGTGATGACTAGTTGCCTTCCCTCTAGTCTAACACTGCTGAATTAGAGACAACTAGTGCATGGTGCTCTTGTGTAAATTAAAAACAAATCAAACTTACCAAAATTCAAAATTTGACACCAGTATGTATGAAGTACTCACATAGTATGTCTTAGGCAAAATTAAAACTACAAATGTTTCTCGAGGAAGGGAACACAGTGCAACTTGTATTTAAATGTACAGAAAATTTGAAATAATTTAAAACTAATGATACTATAAAAAGAAGCTATTTTGAAACTCAAGAACAAAATTAACGACAGACATCTTGGTATGTGTAGGTCAAAATGTGTATTTCACAACATTTCACAGAGTTCCATTAACAGTTTTAAAACTAATATTAATGTTTGCAAATGTTGCTTTAAAACTTAACTGACCAGTTTTAATGTAAGTTTTAATTTCTTGATTTTAAAAGGAAATATTCTAATAAGTTCTCCAACTCACCTTATGAAATATTTTCACTAAGATTTATCCTTTTTGTTTTAATCTCTGAGCTCAAACTGACTTAAATCACTCATTACAGTATAGATATTTTAAAGTAAAGTATAGCTTGTATTGTATTGAAACCTCTATTTACTAAGGTAATAGCCAGAAATTCAGATCCACTTGACTTGCTCAGGTATTGTTACCTCTCTCACAGCCCCCCAGTGGCTCAGCGGTATGCCTGCGGACTTACATGCTAAAATCCGGGTTTCGATACCCGTGGTGGGCAGAGCACAGATAGCCCATTGTGTAGCTTTGTGCTTAATTCAAAAAACAAAACAAACCTCTCTCACATATAAGAAATAATGCTTTGAAATTTTCTGTTACATCATTTATAACCAATAGAAAGACAAAGCGTTAATTCGTTCAATGTTTATAACAATACCAGTAATTTTGTGGAGTTAACATCAAGTATCTAACAGAATTATATTGAGACACAAGTTGTGCTTCTTCATATATTTTCCCTTTAAGTGAAATCAGGAGTAGTTTACTGATACTATATTACAGAACTGTGTGCTTAAGTTTCAGTAGCAGGATAACAACAAAAAGAAAGCCAAACATGAGCACCAAACTGGTTGTTTTGTCAGCACATTTGTTATCAAAGTGTCTAAAATGTAAAAATTAGAAACTTATTAGGTTGAATAAAATTACATTAGGTAAGATAGTGAAAAATAATAAAATTAATTTACACATTATAACTATGAGTAGTTGTTGTGTTACATCATTCACTAAGATATCTTGAACTATGTGTTCATTAAGGGATTTATAACATATGTGATGGGATTACTAGTTAGACAGGGTTCAAAGGGCAGTAAAACTAATATTAAGTAACATCTGAGTCTTATCATTCAAACAATTATATACTCACAATTTCTATGTTTCTCCATCATTATTGACATTTGAGCCTTACCATTCAAACTATTATATACTCACAATTCCCATATTTCTCCATCATTATTGACATTTGAGCCTTACCATTCAAACTATTATATACTCACAATTCCCATATTTCTCCATCATTATTGGCATCTGAGCCTTACCATTCAAACAATTATATACTCACAATTCCCATATTTCTCCATCATTATTGACATTTGAGCCTTACCATTCAAACTATTATATACTCACAATTCCCATATTTCTCCATCATTATTGGCATCTGAGCCTTACCATTCAAACAATTATATACTCACAATTCCCATGTTTCTCCATTCTTATTGACATCTAAGCCTTACCATTCAAACAATTATATACTCACAATTCCCATGTTTCTCCATCATTATTGACATCTGAGCTTCACCATTCAAACAATTATATACTAACAACTCCTATGTTTCTCCATCATTATTTTTTATGCTTGTGTCAAATGTGTCAGGAAAATGAATATTTAACAATGCAAGGCTTCTCAAAGATGAGTTAAAAGAATGACTAGATATGGATATACATCACCATGAAGGTAGTTGCAATGTGTGCCATAAAAAGTTAGACGTTGGTAATATGGATGAATCTGTGTTGATAAGAGTAATGAAGGGATAAAAGCGTGAAGCTAATATGTGTCAAATAAACTGAACTTATCCAAAAGCTGCCATGCTGATCAGTTGCAGTTTCATATCCTCTGGATTTATACCGACACCAGACAGAACATCGACAGTTAAGACAAATTAACATGATACTATAGTCTAGCAAGTAAGCAAACTTAAATTTAATATTAATTGATTTAAATATATTATACAGCTGATAAAATTGTGCTGTTTTTTTGTCAGCTTTTATGTGACTTACTTCTATTTCATTATACAATTTATTCATTACAGGCCAGACTGGATTATATATTTCAAAAGAAAATGATAAGAAAGCTGAAGTTTAATTAGTTCTCAAGGCTTTTGATAGCTGGTATATTTACTGAAGATGTGAAAACATAACTTTTTGTAAAATGTTCCCACGTAGTAAAATCACATGCAAGTTCTCTTATGGAGGGAAAAAATGTGCACATATATCTTTTTCTGTATTAAAAGCTTGAAGAAAATACAGACATTGTGCTCTTTTACAATGAATCCTTAAATGGTGAAAAACAAAAGGACCAACTCAATGCAATTGCTTGGTACATTGACTTTGAAAACTGTGGTGACTCTGAAACTTAATTTTCCATTTCTCTGCCACACACAGTCAATATCTCTTAAGGCATTTCTCACAGATGACAAAGGAACTTAACTTTTAGATATCTTTTGCAAATAGGAATGGGTGGTTCAAATGTTAACTGGTCATTCCATGAGAAATTAGAATCAGAGTTGAAAAACTAAAAATTCTAACCCATCTTTAATCAACGTTAGGTTTTGTTGTCTCCACACAGTCCATGAATCTCTTCACACTTTTTAGTGTTTATGATTGTAATTTAGAAACAATACTTAAACCATTGTACTGTCTCTTTAATAGACTGTTCAGGCATAGTATTCCTGATGAAACTTTGTAGAATGGACAGCAACTGCCTTTTATGGAAACACAAGTGTAGAGGACAACATTTTGAAAGTTTTCTGCTTTTTGTCTTCAAGTCAGCGTGTGTGAGTTGTTGTCAGTGTTTTATAGTGTCCTGGTGGATTGTGGAAAGTGTGTTATGATTGGTTGAATTATCACTGTTTTTGATTTTCTTCAGAAAATTTCTCCTCCAATCCAAACTTGCTTGGAAACATATCTGGGAAATGGGTTAAGTTCTTCTTACAAGTGCCAAGTGAAAGCAACTTTCAAAATAAAGTTTGAGAAGAACATAAGTTGTCAGTAAAAATACTTGTCCATCATTCATTACAGTTGTGCTTGGAAGATGCATTAGGTAGATATTGTTAGAATGAAAGTCAACCTGTTGTTTCCAACATTTGTTTGTGAATAGAAAGTTCCTTAGAAGGGTATGGAGAGCTGGTAGAGATATTGGTAGATGACCAAGTTCAGTATCATCAGTATTAGGTAAATCGTCAGTATTGTCATTGAGATGTAGGATGCGAGTAGTAGTTACAAATATTTCCACAGAAGTTACTGAAGAAAACCATGGTAAATGATGTGAAGGACTGGCAAACCAGTAATCTGTAGAGATGCTAAGCATGTTATACCAATAGAAATAGCAGTACCAATAAAAATAATTCTATGTTATCAGGTGTAACATCACTGTATTTTAGCATTTGGGATAGTAATGTTTAGGTGCTCCTTTTGCTGGTATCCGTGTCTGTTTCTTCAGCAATTTTGGTGACAGTGCTGATGGTAGAAACAAAAGAACAAAGTTGTAGATAATCTGAAGGAACCTGATACTTCTTCACTTTCAAACTATCTCATCCTTAACCTGGAAATGACCCAGGAAAAAAAGGTTGAAACATTCTCTCTTTATCAATAAAAGTTTTACTATTCTACGAGCAGTTCTAAAATGCATCTTTATTTCAGATGGTGTTTTGTCACCAAGAAGAAGCTGCTTAGCAACATTACTTGTTACAAACTGAGTGTGCTTAGCTCCTTCAGTAGCCTTAACCAGTTTATTTATAGCTTAAAAATACTGGATATCATTAGCCTGTCGTTAACAATGTTGCTGTTAAGCCTAATGTTTATGAACCAGTATTACTATAACAACTTTGTCGTCACACTAAAGCAATAAAGTTTATCTTTAATTATATAGAATTTAGAGAGAACTTTGTTATTTATCAGAACTAACAATACAAGTAATGTTAATAATAATTATGTAATTATCCTGATTTTATAACTTACCTATATCTATAACAGTTAACACTAAATTTAAACTTATAGGGGTTGGTTCAAGTAAACAAGTTAATTTTTCAAACATTAACAGACAATAGATCAGCTTTTAGTTTGTATTTATTTAATAAAACAATATATTTACCCTGTTTTATGATTTACGTGTAAGTTGAAATATACGAAAACTTAACATACAAAGACCACTCAAACATTACAATAAAATTTACACCACTGAATTTTAAGTTGAAACCTTTACTGTTTACTACGTAGTTATTATTGTGTTATTTAACTTTTATTACTACAAATTATAATATAAATATTAACTAACTTTTCCACAACCTGTCTTTTCAGTTATGCCCTCTTTCTGTGTGGTAAAACTTGATTTTACTCACTACATTACCTGTTGAAATGTGGGAAAGGTGATGAGCATGTGGTATAAGCAAGGTTCGACCTTACTAACCACAGTTTTAATTAAAACATGGGAAGGTGACAGATCAGGAAATCCATGCTTGAAATATTATCTTTTTGTATATTAGTGCTAAACCTCTGACAACATATATTTTGAAATGAGTCACCTTGTTAATTCTTTGTAGATAAGGTAGAAAGCTTATCTTTTACAATGTTGATTATTTGTCACTAGCTTTGTGCTGAAAATTTAAAAAATATATTAAATAATTCTTAAAATTTTAGAAATATTTGGTAATAACAAACAACTTTTTCTGCATTTTTTTTCTTATAAATATGTAACATTCTTAAAAATTAAGTTTAAAAATGCACTGTGAAAAACTGATGAAACTCACTGAGATGTGCATATCATAGGGATAAGAAACCCAATATGCCATTAAAACTGGGTACCCATTACAATTTCTGTTACGAATATTAAAACAAAAGCAGGACAAATATTTAAACTTATCTAACTTTTGTATTCTCAGATCAGTCCTACAAATATAATAACAAAGTAGGACAGGATCTAGAGATTTCCCTTTATTAGCTTCATTCAAATGTACAATGAAAGATTTTAATTCATATTTGATTTCCTTAATTAATCAATGTTGAACAAGTTTACTTTTCAATATGCTCCAATGTGTGATAATAAATCAATTAAAATTTGCTTCTTTTAAAATGGAAGTTTTATAAGGTTATTTAGGTTTTGGTGATTACAATTATGTTCACATACAACCCTTGTACATGTAGTTTTGTCTGTTTTTATTCCAAGTTTATTAAATTTAGTTTTACTGCTTTTTAATGGGCAAAATTTTGTGATTTTCTAACAATAGTTTTACATTTATCTGTAGATATTATTTTCAGTATTCTGAGAAGAAAGTTAAAGTTACTCTAAATGCATTTCTTTAGAAATTTTTGTAAATATGTGGTATGTTAAATAATAAGCTGGAAAGAATTCCCTATTTGTATTGAATATTAAACAACCAATTGTTGTGTGATCTAAACAGGTTCTGAAAGGATTAAACTACTTGAGAGAAAACCATCAAATAATGCACAGAGGTAAAACATGAAAATTTTGTGTTTCTCACTAGAATATCATTATCAGAGAACTAAAGAGCTCTTAGATTTCATTTAGTTTTCACTTTGATAAAGTGATTATTGATTTGTATGTATAGAAAATGTGATTGATTTTATTTTAACTGTAAAATTAATATCTATATCATTACAGTTGCTTTATTTTATAAATTCACAAATGATACAAGAAAGCATTTAATAACTTTGATATAATGTACAAGAATTTATTATGCACTGTACATACACAGAGTAACTTTCAGTGTAGCCTAGTGCAATAAATTATCTTGTGGTTTATTCAGAATTGGAGTCTTCATTATTTGTTTCTGCTTTCGAAAAGTTTACCTTCAATATTAAGTTCAAGTATTTAAATTATTAATTTTATTTAAAAGCGTATATAGTAGTTAGCCGTGACATTAATACTACGTGTTTTACTTTTAATAATTGGGGGTCTCATTGTAATGTGTGTTCTAAATAAATAATATTAACCAACTTTATTCTTGGCTGTACTGTTTTCTTGTATCACGATTAAACCCAGGTTCTGAAAACAGTAGTATCACCAAAAATAATCAATACATCTTTATTACCTTCTGATTGTTAGAGTTAACCATAGCCTAAAAAATCCAATATAAGATATCTGTATTATTAAGGTGAGAACGTTTAGTAAAATGATAGTGTTGTAGAATTGCTTTTGATTTTTATTGTAGATGTGAAGCCATCAAATATTTTAGTGAACTCTAGGGGAGAGATTAAGATCTGTGACTTTGGTGTCAGTGGGCAGCTAATTGATTCGATGGCCAATTCCTTTGTGGGGACTAGATCGTACATGTCGGTAAGAATATTGATTCATTAGCCAATTCCTTTATGGAAACAAGATCATACATGTCGGTAAGAATACTGATTCATTAGCCAAATCCTTTGTGGAGACTAGATCATACATGTTGGTAAGAATACTGATTCATTAGCCAAATCCTTTGTGCAGACTAGGTCATACATGTCGGTAAGAATACTGATTTAATGGTCAATTTCTTTGTGGAGACTAGATCATACAAGTCGGTAAGAATATTTATTTAATGGTCAAATTATTTGTGGAGACTAGATCATACATGTCGGTAAGAATGCTGATTCATTAGCCAAATCCTTTGTGGAGACTAGATCATACATGTTGGTAAGAATACTGATTCATTAGCCAAATCCTTTGTGGAGACTAGGTCATACATGTCGGTAAGAATACTGATTTAATGGTCAATTTCTTTGTGGAGACTAGATCATACAAGTCGGTAAGAATATTTATTTAATGGTCAAATTATTTGTGGAGACTAGATCATACATGTCGGTAACAATACTGATTCATTAGCCAAATCCTTTGTGGAGACTAGATCACACATGTCGGTAAGAATATTGATTCATTAGCCAATTCCTTTGTGGAGACTAGATCATACGTGTCAGTAAGAATATTGATTCATTAGCCAATTCCTTTGTGGAGACTAGACAATTCATGTTGGTAAGAATATTGATTTAATGGCCAATTTCTTTGTGGAGACTAGATCATACATGTCGGTAAGAATACTGATTCATTAGCCAAATCCTTTGTGGAAACTAGATCATACATGTTGGAAAGAATTTTTATTCTGTCGTATCTTTATATGAAGGATCTCATTTTGTTAATTCATTCTCTGAAATGGCACTAAAATAAACAAATAATCATGAATTTAATCTATGAAGTCTTTCCAAAGGCACTGTTCTTCTCTGACATATATACATATTTTAATTAGTAACAAGTATTATACAACACATGGAAATTCTAGAGTTCTGGATATACCATTGTATGTTTTAATTACTTCCAGAATAGTTGTTTGTAGTCCTTAGAAGCATTGTGACCTTATACAAGAATCGACTTCAGACTATAATCCAGTCTGATTTACATTTCTCCTACAAGTAAATTTAACTGGAAAATACAAGTTTGTGTAAAGAACCTTTTTGTTGCATATTTTTTATTTAATTTTTTACACAAGTAAAACAAAGAAAGTTTGAATTGCTGTTTTTATTTCTTTCACTAAAGATGAGAGTTATTAATAAATTACTTCTAACAATTTGATATCGTTGTTCAACCATTAAACAGCAGTCACCATCAATTGATGATTTCATGCTTTGTGCTCAGCACTTCTTATATCAATTAATGATACAGGCTGAAAACATGAGTTGGCAACTCCCACCTACCACAGTGATCGTACCTACTCAAAGCATTACGTCTGAGTCGCTTCCTCACTGGAGAAGGAAAGGATGGAAGGGTGCTAAGGGAATGAAGCAAAGAAGTTTTCATTAAAAGATGAAATTGATGTATTAGCATGTGGTAATTATTCCAATGAAGAAGAATACTTTTCAGATATTTCATCTTCATCAGATTCAATTGTTTCAAGCTCTGAGTGTGATTTAGATAGTGAATAAGAATCCATTGGTTCCCAAAGGGTAAGGTGTCACAATTTTGATCTGTTTGTTCATTCTTTTGATAGTAGAAATTCTGGGCTCAGTTAAATTTAAGCTCATGGATGAATTTGATGAATGTGAATGTTTTATTGATATATTTGATCAAAATTTAATGAGTCGTATTGTGTGAGAAACAAACGGATATTATAAGTTTTGTAAAGCCTTGAATTCCAGTAACATTCCGTCTACATCACAAAGTAAGAAACGGGAAGATACAACTATTGAAGAAATGTACACTTGATTTGGTGTGGTGATACTTATGCCACACGTTGGCTGATTATTAGAAGAATGATCCCCTTATAGGAACTCCAATATTTCCAAAATACATTACTCCAGATCAGATCTGGGAGACTTTTACGTGTTTGTACTTTGCAAGCAATGAAGAACCGAATGGAAATAATCGATTATGGAAAATTTTAGAAGTGTTTGCAGCAGTAAAGAATAAAGGGAAGGAATCTTTTTCTCAATTTCAAAAAGTAGTTATCATTGAATCTTTATTTTAAAGGGTCATGTTGTTTTTAAGCAATCCAATTAAATGCTACAGATAGGGAATAAAGATATTTGTGTTATGTGATTCTAAGACGGGAATTATAATAGATATGATTATCTATTGTGCAAGTGATGTAGATGTTTCCAAAGAACCCTGATTAAGATTTTTAAGATCAGTTGTCAAGCAACTTGGAAAAGGTCATATATTATGTACTGATAATTATTATGCAAATCCAGAATTTAGCAACTTTCATTTTGAAAATAAGACTGTTTTTTGTGGAACATTTAGAAGGACACGTCTAAATTTGCACTGCTGAAGAAAGGAGATGTTGAGACCAAGAAGCGAGGAATATTTTAAAACTTCAATGGAAAGACAAACGTCAGTACATAAAGGTGAAATACAGTGGAAAAAATGATTACAAAACTAAATAATCAAACCTGATATGGTTTTAGATTATACTGTCAGTAGTTGAAAAAAGTGACATTAAATTGGACAAATTACTGCCTTCTAAATGTGAAACGAGAATCTTATTTTCCACCTAACTGATATCTCAGTTTTGAATCTTTAAAAACTTGAATCCAGTAAAAATTGGCAAGAAGCCATCACTGAAGATGGTTAGTTACAATGTAACTTACAAATTATGGAAAGGTGACATTTCACATAAAGACATAGCTTTACTGTTCCTAATAGACTTGTTGGAAAAGAAACATTTTCTCAGCACTTTTTCATAAAGCTTTTTATCTTCAGAAGCTAGAAAAACCAAACAGAGACAATGTTAGGTATGTATGTATATAAGTAGAAAATAAAGAAGGCAAGATTGCTCACTACCTGGTGTAAAGAATGTAGAAGAAGTAACACTGTGTGTTGGAGAATGTTTTCATGATGTTCACACCCAAAAAATACATTTGAACTTGTGATAAATGTGTTTTATTATGCTTTTCTTTTCATTTTCTTTCATATTTTGTTCAAAATTCCGAACAAAAATGCTGGAAATTTTTTACATCTGTGGTGAGCTGCTACACAAAACATTCCTGCTGTTTAATACACAGGTGTTGTATAAGTGTGTAGAAATCGAACTGAGCTTCTGCACAAAATATTCCTGCTGTTTAATACACAGGTATTGTATAAGTGTATAGAAATCGAACTCAGCTGCTGCACAAAACATTTCTGCTGTTTAATACACAGGTGTTGTATAAGTGTGTAGAAATCGAACTGGAAACAGTTAATCAATATAACTGAGTAGCAATTACACTAATTAATGTTTTGTAAACTTGTTTGAACAAAATTATGAAAATTACCAACCAATTAGTGATCAGATTGTTACTGATTTTGATACAATAAAAATGTAATAGTTGAGACTGTCTATGATCCAATTCACAGTGAGATGGAGACATATTTGGTTCAGAAGTGTTTTTAATGGGGTTCTGAGGCTGCTTACACTGATAAACTAGGAGAAACAGGGCTTGATTTTTTTAAAGCCTTCATTTACTATATTGGTTTCTCCTGAGGTCAATTTGGATCAACCACCCCCAGCTCCTTTTGTTCAGTTGGTCACAAAGGTATATGATTTTCTATGTTTTTCCCTACTTACTTTAAAGTATATACCTTCCTTGACCCTTCAGTGTGGAGGGTGAGGGGACCTCCCAGAGAAGGTTCTGTTCATTCAGTTTACCTCCTCTTGGATCTAAACATCCATCCATGTGTTTCCATGCATGGTGAACTGTGACAGAGAGGATTCTGGTGGTTGAAGGGTCCAATCCTAATGCATCACATCTCAACACATTGAATTCCTCAATAACTTATTGAGGTTATGCTTCATGCTACTTTGAATTCATCATGAGGAGTTATTGTTGAGAGGGATTTGAAGAACATCATGTTCCAGAGATTCTCACTGGTGTCTCCACTCAAGGAGTTTCTGCAGTGAGGCGTATCTCTACTCGTAAAATGGAATTATGATACCGACTAATGTCCTCATTTTAACATTTACATCACCGCATCTATTTGCCACCATCAAGGTAGGTCATACATTCCACACCCTTTAAGATGTTTCCAGTGTAAGAGGTTGGATCACTCAAAAACATCATGTTATAGTTCTTTCACATATGCTCGTTGCCGTGGCAAAGACCACGATGCCTGTGAGTGTTAAACAGACTTTCATTGCATCAACTGCAATGGTTCTCACCTTTCCTACTTTTCTTGTTGCCCTAAATGGTTGGAAAGAAAGAGGTGCAGCATTTGAAGACAATTCAAAACATTACTTACCCTGGTTACTTGCCCATTTTTATTAAAAATGTTTTAATGGAAGGTGATTCCAAGTTTGTGTAGGTTCGACATTTTTTTCTACAGGAACTTGGAGTCCCTTAGGGCTGTGTTTGATTGTCACACTTTTCTATATAAAAATTAATGCCATCTGTCAGAAGTACCACAAATCATGCAGCTTTACACATTAATGTATTTCATGATTTGGTTAAACCTAATGTTGTGCTTCCATGGCATCAAAGTTCTGTGTTCAACAAATAGTCAGTCAGAAGTACCACGAATCATGCAGCTTTACACATTAATGTATTTTATGATTTGGTTAAACCTAATGTTGTGCTTCCATGGCATCAAAGTTCTGTGTTCAACAAATTGTCAGTCAGAAGTACCACGAATCATGCAGCTTTACACATTAATGTATTTTATGATGTGGTTAAACCTAATGTTGTGCTTCCATGGCATCAAAGTTCTGTGTTCAACAAATAGTCAGTCAGAAGTACCACGAATCATGCAGCTCTATACATTAATGTATTTTATGATTTGGTTAAACCTAATGTTGTGCTTCCATGGCATCAAAGTTCTGTGTTCAACAAATTGTCAGTCAGAAGTACCACGAATCATGCAGCTTTACACATTAATGTATTTTATGATGTGGTTAAACCTAATGTTGTGCTTCCATGGCATCAAAGTTCTGTGTTCAACAAATAGTCAGTCAGAAGTACCACGAATCATGCAGCTCTATACATTAATGTATTTTATGATGTGGTTAAACCTGATGTTGTGCTTCCATGGCATCAAAGTTCTGTGTTCAACAAATAGTCAGTCAGAAGTACCACAAATCATGCAGCTCTATACATTAATGTATTTTATGATGTGGTTAAACCTAATGTTGTGCTTCCATGGCATCAAAGTTCTGTGTTCAACAAATAGTCAGTCAGAAGTACCACGAATCATGCAGCTTTACACATTAATGTATTTCATGATTTGGTTAAACCTAATGTTGTGCTTCCATGGCATCAAAGTTCTGTGTTCAACAAATAGTCAGTCAGAAGTACCACGAATCATGCAGCTCTATACATTAATGTATTTTATGATGTGGTTAAACCTAATGTTGTGCTTCCATGGCATCAAAGTTCTGTGTTCAACAAATAGTCAGTCAGAAGTACCACGAATTATGCAGCTTTACACATTAATGTATTTCATGATTTGGTTAAACCTAATGTTGTGCTTCCATGGCATCAAAGTTCTGTGTTCAACAAATAGTCAGTCAGAAGTACCACAAATCATGCAGCTCTATACATTAATGTATTTTATAATGTGGTTAAACCTAATGTTGTGCTTCCATGGCATCAAAGTTCTGTGTTCAACAAATAGTCAGTCAGAAGTACCACAAATCATGCAGCTCTATACATTAATGTATTTTATGATGTGGTTAAACCTAATGTTGTGCTTCCATGGCATCAAAGTTCTGTGTTCAACAAATAGTCAGTCAGAAGTACCACGAATCATGCAGCTTTACACATTAATGTATTTCATGATTTGGTTAAACCTAATGTTGTGCTTCCATGGCATCAAAGTTCTGTGTTCAACAAATAGTCAGTCAGAAGTACCACGAATCATGCAGCTCTATACATTAATGTATTTTATGATGTGGTTAAACCTAATGTTGTGCTTCCATGGCATCAAAGTTCTGTGTTCAACAAATAGTCAGTCAGAAGTACCACGAATTATGCAGCTTTACACATTAATGTATTTCATGATTTGGTTAAACCTAATGTTGTGCTTCCATGGCATCAAAGTTCTGTGTTCAACAAATAGTCAGTCAGAAGTACCACAAATCATGCAGCTCTATACATTAATGTATTTTATAATGTGGTTAAACCTAATGTTGTGCTTCCATGGCATCAAAGTTCTGTGTTCAACAAATAGTCAGTCAGAAGTACCACAAATCATGCAGCTCTATACATTAATGTATTTTATGATGTGGTTAAACCTAATGTTGTGCTTCCATGGCATCAAAGTTCTGTGTTCAACAAATAGTCAGTCAGAAGTACCACGAATCATGCAGCTCTATACATTAATGTATTTTATGATGTGGTTAAACCTAATGTTGTGCTTCCATGGCATCAAAGTTCTGTGTTCAACAAATAGTCAGTCAGAAGTACCACGAATCATGCAGCTCTATACATTAATGTATTTTATGATGTGGTTAAACCTAATGTTGTGCTTCCATGGCATCAAAGTTCTGTGTTCAACAAATAGTCAGTCAGAAGTACCACAAATCATGCAGCTCTATACATTAATGTATTTTATGATGTGGTTAAACCTAATGTTGTGCTTCCATGGCATCAAAGTTCTGTGTTCAACAAATAGTTAGTCAGAAGTACCACAAATCATGCAGCTCTATACATTAATGTATTTTATGATGTGGTTAAAGCTGATGATGGGGCTCCATAAGTAATGTCCAAAAATTTAACAGAGAGAGTACATCATCATTTCTCTTTTAGTGAAAGCTTTAATGACTAAAATATATAGTAAGACATGTATAAAAAAGTTGAGACAAATAAAAGAAACTAACTCCACTCTAATTATTCAGATCATTAATCAAATAAATCCTTATGAAGATGGATGTGTCTGAGTAGCACATTAGTCATATAATGCTTTATGAGTTTAAAAAAGGCAATAATGCAGCCAAAACTACAAGAAACATTCAAGGTGTTTATGGTGCAGAGTCTCTCAATGAAAGAAAATGTTGAAGTTGGTTTTAGAAGTTCAGATCAGGTGACTACAGCTTAAGTGATGTGCCATATTCAGGTCATCCTGTTGAGTTTAATGATGACTTACTGCTGGCTGCACTTGGTGAAGATTGTGTTGTAACAGATAAAGAACTAGCACAGAAGTTTAATTCAACCCATTCAACAGTTCACCATCATCTGCAACAGCTTAGAAAGGTGCACAACTTGGAAAATGGGTTCCCCATAATTTGACAGAAGCCAATCTTAGAGTAAGAGTGGACATTTGTACTTCTCTGCATCTCGTGAATGTAACTCATCTTTTTTTAACAGGTTAGTGACTGGAGATGAAAAATGGATATATTATAAAATTGTTAAGCACTGCAGACAATGGCTCAGTGTAGATAAACTTGCTAAAGCACAGTCCAAAATAGACCTCCATCTTAGGAAATACTTGTTAAGCATTTGGTGGGATGTTGTTGGTGTGATCCACTTTGAGTTACTGCCATCCAATGTAACAATTACATCAGACTTTTATTGTCAACAGTTAGAGTGCTTGAGTGTTGCACTGAAAGAAAAGAGGCTTGCTTTGATCAGTCATAAAGGTCTTGAGTTGCACCAGGATAATGCATGGCCCCATACAGCAAGAATCACATCTGTAAAGATTGATGAGCTAGACTGGGAAAAAACTTCCACATCCTTCTTGTTCTCCAGACCATGTCCCATCTGATTATCATGTATTGTGAAGTTTGTAGAACTATCTTGATGGGTAAGAGTTTGGAAGACATGAAGATGTCAAAACTACCCCCTCTATATTATTTTCCTCCAAATCTAAATAATTTTATAGAAGTGACATTAAGAAGTTTGTGAATCGTTGGCAGGAAGTAATTAATAAAAATGGAACATTCATTGTTGATTAAATAACATGAAAAGTGTTTGGAATCTTTTCTCTTTTCCTGAATATATAATTGAACATTACTTAAGGGATGACCTGAAAAAACATGTTTAGTTTTGCTTACTTGGTTTATTTTGCAAAAAAATAATGTTTTATTAGTAATTAGTAACTACTCATCATTATTAGGCTATAAAATGAAAGTATGAATTTAATAACACACATCCAGAGTTTTAAAATTTCAATTGGAGAATAAATATTGTAATTCATTTCTGGCCTATTTATCAAATGGGTGTCTATATTTCATGAATTTGGGAAAACAGTGTGCTTTTATTGATGTCAGTTTATTCAACATAACTTACATAATTCTTATAGAATGAAAATATAATTGCCAGAAAAGAGTAAACTATCATACACAATCAAGCAACATATAGAACTAGAATTTTTGGGTCAAGATTGGTCATCAGAAAAGAATGGCTAGGTTAGAAGAGAAATATCTTAATACTTACAAGTACCTGACCTAGCACTCTCATTGTAGGTTATTCAGTCAGTAGTGTGACATTAAAGATGCATTTGATGTGCCAAGACTATGCTGGTGGTGGTTAACTGTGCAACCAGAATAGCATGATTTGGATATTGCACGCATACAGCTAATGTTTTTATGATACATCTTGTCTTTACAAAATTGAAAGTTGTGTGTTTATTAAGGCTAAGTAAAACATTGATGATTGTTATAGGTTATTGCATTTATTATTCAGACTTTCAAATTTAAACTTCCGAAAAGTTGCTTTGAATTTAATAACAGATTTTCCATATTTCAGCTACACAGACTTTGAAAACAATATTCATTTCTTTCTATTGTATAAGGAGTTTTTTATAAATGAGGAAGAAAAAGCTTACTTAGATCCAATT
Organism: Carcinoscorpius rotundicauda; assembly: GCA_011833715.1. Taxonomy (NCBI): domain Eukaryota; kingdom Metazoa; phylum Arthropoda; class Merostomata; order Xiphosura; family Limulidae; genus Carcinoscorpius; species Carcinoscorpius rotundicauda. Next base: position 5,984,700 of record CM022399.1, on the reverse strand, counting down.
ATTATTTCTTTTATGACGATGAACGTTTACAACAAACCAGATGAAATGGAAGAACATGAATGTGAATCATCCTGTTTTTATGATATCTGCCATTTAATCTTGAAACTAGGTATTGTGGTCTTGTTTTCTATGTATTGCATTGCAGCGTTTCATTAAAAATAGATAACATTTTGTGACTCAATGTACAGGAATTAATGTAGAATGTGTAAATATTTTGAGATGATAAAAGACACTGCAGACCTGTGTTATTTAAATAACACTGGGGAACACTCATTTTGTTGCATTTAAAAAAGACCTTTCTATAGTCAATTTGAGTGTGTTGATTTCAAATCTGAAGTCGGTTTTTGTCTGCAGTTTTGTTTTACTGATACCAAGTGTTTTAATACCCACTTTTGTCATCAGTTCTACCTTGCTTTAAAAATGGAACTGAAAGTGACAAAGCAATCTGCTTTTAAGTAACAACTACTTGTCCTGATAACAAGGGAAATGTTGTTGTGTTAAGTTAATCGATTATCAAAATATTAGTAAATTAAATAAAACTTGCAATAAATCAAATAATTTGCATTGCTGACTATGTAATATTACTTTACACGTAAAATAGTTTGAATATTCAACATTATAAAGTGAACATTGTGGACTGTGGGAAGTGTGTATATAAGTCAGTAGTTTTATTAGACTTAATTGTAATCCACATTATCATTTATAGCCTGAGAGATTACAAGGAACTCAGTACACAGTTCAGTCTGATATCTGGAGTTTGGGACTTTCGCTGGTGGAGATGGCTATTGGTCGTTATCCCATTCCTCCACCTGACCCTAAAGAACTGGCAGCTATATTTGGATCCAAGTATTCTCTAACTGAAGGACAGTCTCCATCACCAAAAAACAGGCCAGGTTAGTTGGTTTATCATGAACGTTCAAAGATAGAATTGATATATTTGTCTTTAATGGTAGTTTAATAACTGAGTGATGTGTTGCATGTCATACAGTTCAAGGTCAAAGGAGTTAGTGACAATTCTCATTGCTGACCCATCAGATAAATACAAATATTAAAGTTTTTGATTTTATTTTTTCTAACCTACATCATCGTAAAACTGTAAAATGAAAAGTTTAACCAAAATTTAATCGAGGGATAAATATTGTAATGGTATAATGAAATAGTGCAAAATTAACAGGATTTTTTTGTAATTCTATTCACACAAATACATCATAGGGTTTCTTTTTTAATCAAAAGTGTCAGGTTATATGTCTGTACTGTCTAAAGGTAACTACTGTACTTGAGTGTATAAACATTAATAGGTTACTATTGTACTTGTTTCTATAAAAAAACAATAGAACACTTCTGAACTTGTGTGTATATGTATGTGTATAAATGAATAGACTATATCTGTACTTGTGTTTATTGAAAGTAATAATCTAAACAAAGTGACAACATATTTGAGACCCAAACACTTAATAACCAATCAATGTTTTTTAATCTAAATTGGATTGTTTTGTTAATTGTATGGCTTATAATGAAATAAAGCTTACAATTTAACATGGCTATATCTGTGACATTATGTGATGTGTTGAATTGAAAGCTAGGTCCCACACATTCTTGTTGAGTGTACATGCCCCAACATGGCCAGGTGGTTAAGACACTTGACTTGCAATCTGAAGATTGTGAGCTCAAATCTCCATCCCACCAAACATGCTCATCCTTTCAGCTGTGAGGGTGTTATAATGTGAGAGTCAACTGTTTGTTGGTAAAAGAGTTGTTCAAGACTTGGAGATAGGTGGTGATATCTTCCCTCTAATCTTGCACTGCTAAACTCAGAGACGGCTAGGACCGATAGCTACTGTGTAGCCTTGTATGAAATTCTAAACAAACCAACTCTGGACACATGTCTAACAAAGTTCTGTGTTATTCTTGAAAGAAAGTATCACACAAATATTGTACACTTAATTTGACATAATATAATGGTGCATGTTGTTTACTTTTGTGCAAAATTTAGAGTAAATTAAATATAAGTATACAACATATATCTTACTTTGTCTTATAAAAACAGTTACACTTGTACATCATACACAGTTGTATGCAGCTGTTAAAAAAAACTCCCTGCTAATGTCTTAAGATTTTAATGTGGGTGAAGTCAGTTTTAAGATAGATAGCTTTAGATAAACTTATGATTTGAAGATAAGTATCTGTCGAGGTTGAAGCAGTAATGTTTTAAAAACAGTATTGATGTTAAAAATATTGGTATTTTTAAAGGTCACCGTTTCTTCACATAATTCCTTAGTACGCCACGTGTTTACAGAATACAAACTATTTTTTTGTAAATATACTGTTTATGTTAAAATGTTAGATCATTGTTAAATTAAAGATTTAAGTTTTGTTTATTTTGAAAAATATATTTACTTTATTATTTAGGTAACTTTGGTTCCCCTTTTGGTGATGGACCAAAACCAATGTCTATATTTGAGTTGTTGGATTATATAGTGAATGAGGTATGTAAAAACATGTACTGTGATACATATAATACATAAACATTTCTAGTTCTGTACATCTGTTATCATTCTTACACAAAGTAAAGGTTTAAAAAATTCAAAATTTTCTAGGTGTATACACCATTCATTATTATTACATAAAGTGTAGGTTTAAACTGTTGAAAGTTTAACATAAAAACTTTCCACATAATGTTTTGGCATAGTTTGCCAGATATAATTGTTTATACCACGTGTTCATAATTGTGAGTGTTGACATGCAAACACTTTCATACAAATATCAGTTGTGGGATTATGAAATATAAACAGAAATATTTTAAAAACTTTAAAGATGGTGGTGAAGAAGTAATCCACAATCAAATTGAAGTAGGAATGTTATATTATTTCTTGATGGTAGACTAACACTGATTCTTTCATGGATTTGAGAGCAGGTGTTCAAATCTGGTTTGTATGAGACTGAAATTTGTTATTAGTTATGTACATGGCGGGTATTCTTTTAAAATATTAAGTTGATGGAAGATTTGAATGTTGACCTTTGTGGTTAAATCACTGTTTGAGTCTAATAGTTTGTGATGGTTATTGGTTAAATCACTCTTTGAGTCTAATAGTTTGTGATGGTTATTGGTTAAATCACTGTTTGAGTCTAATAGTTTGTGATGGTTATTGGTTAAATCACTCTTTGAGTCTAATAGTTTGTGATGGTTATATTTGTAAGCAGGTAATTTTAAAGTAATGAGTAACTGGTGTATATTCATGGTATCTGAGATGACTGACTTCCACCTGATTTCATTAAGTTATAGTCAAATTGAACTATTTACAAATATGTTTTTTATTTTTTCTACATCGTCATTAAAAGTGCCATTCTTCCAACCAATCATAAAGGTTTTCATTCCACTGTTGTGCTTTATTCGTGAGGTTTTACCAGTTGTAGTCCATAGTGTTTTATAGACTTGCTCTTAAAACTCATTTAACTTGTTTGCCACATGGTTGCCTTCTGATATTTTGTATCAAATCACTCCTGAGAAATTATTTTGTAAGTGAACCATAATCGGAATATACACGTGTATAGATTATATAAGTTGAAACAGTGCTGTGTTTGTGATTTCCATGTTTAGTGTGCAGACTTTTATGTTTCTAGGAACAGATTCAAGTGTCTTTTAAAACTAGGAATATACCAATCCATGATGACAAGAAAATCCACTTGTAAAGAAAAATGTACATGTAAAAATGGCTGATATGGGTAGAGAGTTTATGTATACAACATCTCAAGCCCAAAATAAACCAATATAAAGGAACATCCACATACCTCTATCAATAAATATAATCAAACATCTAAGCACGCCCTCTACATTCCTATACTCAATTACACAACCCCCTTCTAACATGTGGTCAGCTATCAGTCAGTTACCTCTTTCTTTCTTTGTGAACCTGACGATGACCAAAGAAGGTCGAAATGTTGTTTGCTCCTTTACATAGAGTTTTCTCTATCCATACCAGCTGTTTTTACATGTATATATATTTCTCTACAAGTTGGTTTTCTTGTCTTTGCAGAAAATATTCCACTGACTGCTTACTAACTGAATATTAGTGCTAACTCTATCATATTTAAATAAATAAAAGAACTTTATTTATTGACCAAGAATACTGTTTTTTAATTTGACCTGATGGCATTTTGAAAACTCAGGTCCTAGGTTACCAATAAATCTATTAGTTTTTTACTTTTTTTAGTTTCTTAAAGTTTATAACCTAAAGTTTTGGATACCATATTTAATAAAAAAATTATCAAAAGAAATGTGTTGATGAATATTATAAAATTCAGAACCCCGAACAACAATTTTAGCAGGATTTAAATTCTAACATCGAAGGAATTATTTTTAAGTTTTTTTTTCAAACTTTTATATTACAACAAACTTATTAAAATTTCAAGATGAAGTTAAGGGATGTCATTGGTCTGAAAGGGAATTTATTTTAATAATTATTAATAACATCTGTCAGTAAAGAGAGTTTAACATGTTTATGATAAGTAAGGATGTATCACGTCATTCTCTAAATAATGTACTTTGTTTTCTTATCTGTTTTTCAGTTCCAAAGAAATTATATGAATGTATCCATATTTAATATGTTTTCATTTATAACTTTTGGTTTATGTCTACTTCAGTACAGTGAATTACTTTAAGTGTAGTATTTTAATGAGTTACTTTGTAGGTTTCTCTCCTCATATGTTTTATTCACTATCAATGTATATCTATTTTGCAGCCTCCACCAACAGTGCCTGCAGGAGTATTTTCAGCAAAGTTTAAGGATTTTGTTGACCGATGGTAAAAATGTTTGTTTGAATTAATTATAACATGGCTGCAATTAAACTTCTGTTAACAGTTTTATATATTTATATGCAGTAGTTTAACTTGTGAACATGCATTTTAGTTTAGAAACACCATGATTGCTACTAAAGTAAGCTTTGTTAAACAATTTTATATGTTTATATGCAGTAGGTTAACATGTAAACAGATGTTTATAGTTTAGAAACACAGTGTGTTGGGCCTGGAGATTAGGGTGCCCAACTTGCACTCTGTAGGTCACAGGTTTGAATCCCAACCACACGAAATGTGCTCACCCTTTCAGCTGTAGAACATTATAATGTATTAATCATTCCTACTATCTGTTGATGAAAGAGTAGTCCAAGAATTGGCATTTGATGGATGTCGACTAGCTGCTTTTCCTCTAGTCTATTGGTTCTGAAGAAAGTACAGTTATAACAGGTAGCTCACATGAAGCTTTCTGTAAAATTCATAAAAACAATAAAATCATTACGTTATTTGTTTAAAGAATTCAAATGTTATACATTTATAATAATTAATATTGTTGATTCACACCTTCACTGTTGTCGTTAACAAAAGGTGACGATGTATGTGTTTTTTGTATCCTGGCATTGGTGAAAGGCCTCATTCTCACTGGATACAGCAGATGTAATGTGATTGACATGTTGTGATAAACCATTATGGGTTCACAGTATTTTTTTATTGTGTCTGAGGTCTGATGAACAACTCTGGGAACAGTAAAATCTGGTAAATTCAGGAAAAGTAACATTTAATGAGAAATTAATAAAATGAATAATGTTATTCCTTACCTGAATTGTGAATAATTTAATAACAATTGTTGTTAATTAGAATTTGTGTGATTCACACAAATACTTGTTGTTCTTGAAAACTGATGATGTATGTATCGTCTTGACCACTGCTATGTCTGCTTTATCTCATCCAGCTTGATGAGTTCTGGTACTGGGTGAAAGGCCTTGTTGACACTTGATATAATAGATGTATTGGAATTGCACATTATAATGCATTCTGCTTCACTTTTACTCATAGGTTTTTTTTACTCAAATATTAAAAAGTGCAGAACACGATGTCTGACTAGGTTCTTCTAATTTTTTTGTAGTTTGAAGAAGATCCCAGAAGAAAGAACTGATTTAAAGACATTAATGGTAAGTTGACAAATATTCCTGTCATTTTTGGTGTCATGTTTTTATCTGGTTCTTAACTGCCATGGAACAGTTTTTGTAATGTATTTCACATGGTTGTTGGTTTCTGACCACTTAGGACATAGAGATATTCATTGTACTTATTAACTTTTTCTTCAGTACGTTATGTGTTTCGATCACAGTTATTTTATAACAACACTAATTGCTGATAGACCCTAATAAAGATGTCTGAAGAGTTTTTGAAAGAAATAAATGTCCTTAACAGACCTTTTGGACATTACAGGCACACATTGTCATGCTCCAGAAAGTCCTTTTTCACACACAAAAGTATATTTACAATGTCCAAACATCCAATGTTTATTTTCAGTGATATAATGTACGAATGTTTTATATATGTGATTAGTAAGTGTAAAAAGAACATTTGAAGTACATGCTTGTAACAGCACTTTGTGGAAATTGTTATGTAATAATTGTAAGTTTGTTCTTTAATTTTATCAAGTTGTATCAAAAATTATACTCAACTAGCACAAGAAAATGCATGAAACTGTGAGAAAATGACAATACATAACAAGTAAAACATTGAAGTAAATGACAATACATAACTAGTAAAACATTGAAATAAATGACAACACATAACAAGTAAAACATTAGAGTAAATGACAATACATAACATGTAAAAGATTGCAGTAAATGACAATACATAACATGTAAAAGATTGAAGTAAAGACAATACATAACATGTAAAGCATTGACGTAAACGACAATACACAACATGCAAAATATTAAGGTAAAGTACAATACATAACATGTAAAAGATTGAAATAAATGACAGGACATAACATGTAAAAGATTGAAGTGAATAACAATACATAACATGTAAAAGATTGAAATGAATGGCAATACATAACATGTTAATCATTGAAGTGAATGACAATTAATAACATGTTAAACATTGAAGTAAATGACACTACATAACAAGTAAACATTAGAGTAAATGACAATACATAACATGTAAAACATTGAAGTAAATGACAACACATAACAAGTAAAACATTGAGGTAAAAGACAATACGTAAATAAAACATTGAAGTAAATGACAATACATAACATGTAAAAGATTGAAGTAAAGACAATACATAACATGTAAAGCATTGACGTAAACGACAATACACAACATGCAAAATATTGAAGTAAAGTACAATACATAACATGTAAAAGATTGAAATAAATGACAGGACATAACATGTAAAAGATTGAAGTGAATAACAATACATAACATGTAAAAGATTGAAATGAATGGCAATACATAACATGTTAATCATTGAAGTGAATGACAATTAATAACATGTTAAACATTGAAGTAAATGACACTACATAACAAGTAAACATTAGAGTAAATGACAATACATAACATGTAAAACATTGAAGTAAATGACAACACATAACAAGTAAAACATTGAGGTAAAAGACAATACGTAAATAAAACATTGAAGTAAATGACAATAAATAACGTGTAAGATTGAAATAAATGACAATACATAACAGATAAAACATTGAAGTAAATGACAATACATAACAGATAAAACATTGAAGTAAATGACAATACATAACAGGTAAAACATTGAAGTAAATGATAATACATAACATGTAAAAGATTGAAGTAAACGACAATACGTAATATGTAAAGCATTGAAGTAAACGACAATACACAACATGTAAAAGATTGAAGTAAAGTATAATACATAACGTAAAAAAATTGCAGTGAATGACAATACATAACATGTAACAGACAAGTAAATGACAATACATAAGATCTAAAAGACTAGTAAATGACAATGCATAACAAGTAAAAGATTTAAGTAAATGACAATACATAACAAGTAAAACATTGTAGTAAAATTATTGAAGTAAATGAAAATACATAACATGTAAAAGATTGAAGTAAATGACAATACATAACATGTAAAACATTGAAGTAAACGACAATACATAACATGTAAAACATTGAAGTAAACGACAATACACAACATGTAAAAGACTGAAGTAAATGACAATACATAACAACTAAAAAATTGAAGTGAATAACAATACATAACATGTAAAACATTATGGGAATGACAATACATAAGTAAACCATTGAAGTAAATGACAATACATAAGTAAAACATTCAAGTAAATGACAATACATAACAAGTAAAACATTAGAGTAAATGACAATACATAACATGTAAAAGACAAGTAAATGACAATGCATAAGATCTAAAAGACTGTAGTAAATGACAATGCATAACAAGTAAAAGATTGAAGTAACTGACAATGCATAACAAGTAAAAGATTGAAGTAACTGACAATACATAATATGTAAAGCATTGAAGTGAATGACAATACATAACAAGTGAAACATTGAAGTAAATGACAATACATAACCTGTAAAAGATTGAAGTAAATGACAATACATAACATGTAAAACATTGAAGTAAATGACAATACATAACATGTAAAACATTGAAGTTAATGACAATACATAACATGTAAAACATTGAAGTGAATTACAATACATAACACGTTAAACGTTGAAGTGAATGACAATTAATAACACGTTAAACATTGAAGTAAATGACAATACATAACATAGAAAAGATTGAAGTAAATGACAATACATAGCAGGTAAAACATTAAAGTAAATGGCAATACTTAAGTAAAACAGTGAAGTAAATGACAGTACATAACATGTAAATCATTGAATTAAATGACAATACATAACAAGTAAAACATTGTAGTAAAATCACTGAAGTAAATGACAATGCATAACAAGTAAAAGATTGAAGTAAATGACAATATATAACCTAAAAAGATTGAAGTGAATGACAATACATAACAAGTAAAAGATTGAAGTAAATGACAATACATAACATGTGAAAGATTGGGGTAAAGTACAATACATAACATGTAAAGCATTGAAGTAAATGACAATACATAAGATGTAAAAGACTGTAGTAAATGACAATGCATAACAAGTAAAATCATTGAAGTAAATGACAATACATAACATGTAAAAGATTGAGGTTAATGACAATACATAGCAGGTAAAACATTGGGGTAAATGACAACACATAACAAGTAAAACATTGAAGTAAATGCCAATAAAAAAACTTGTAAAACATTGGAGTAAATGACAGTACACAACAAGTAAAACATTGAAATAAATGATAACACATAACAAGTAAAACATTGAATTAAATGACAATACGTAAGTAAAACATTGAAGTAAATGACAATACATAACTTGTAAAACATTGAAGTAAATCACAATACGTAAGTAAAACATTGAAGTAAATGACAATACATAACAGGTAAAACATTGAAGTAAATGATAATACATAACATGTAAAAGATTGAAGTAAATGACAATACGTAATATGTAAAGCATTGAAGTAAACGACAATACACAACATGTAAAAGATTGAAGTAAAGTATAATACATAACGTAAAAAAATTGCAGTGAATGACAATACATAACATGTAACAGACAAGTAAATGACAATACATAAGATCTAAAAGACTAGTAAATGACAATGCATAACAAGTAAAAGATTTAAGTAAATGACAATACATAACAAGTAAAACATTGTAGTAAAATTATTGAAGTAAATGAAAATACTTAACATGTAAAAGATTGAAGTAAATGACAATACATAACATGTAAAACATTGAAGTAAACGACAATACACAACATGTAAAAGACTGAAGTAAATGACAATACATAACAACTAAAAAATTGAAGTGAATAACAATACATAACATGTAAAACATTATGGGAATGACAATACATAACAAGTAAAACATTAGAGTAAATGACAATACATAACATGTAAAAGACAAGTAAATGACAATGCATAAGATCTAAAAGACTGTAGTAAATGACAATGCATAACAAGTAAAAGATTGAAGTAACTGACAATGCATAACAAGTAAAAGATTGAAGTAACTGACAATACATAATATGTAAAGCATTGAAGTGAATGACAATACATAACAAGTGAAACATTGAAGTAAATGACAATACATAACCTGTAAAAGATTGAAGTAAATGACAATACATAACATGTGAAAGATTGGGGTAAAGTACAATACATAACATGTAAAGCATTGAAGTAAATGACAATACATAAGATGTAAAAGACTGTAGTAAATGACAATGCATAACAAGTAAAATCATTGAAGTAAATGACAATACATAACATGTAAAAGATTGAGGTTAATGACAATACATAGCAGGTAAAACATTGGGGTAAATGACAACACATAACAAGTAAAACATTGAAGTAAATGCCAATAAAAAAACTTGTAAAACATTGGAGTAAATGACAGTACACAACAAGTAAAACATTGAAATAAATGATAACACATAACAAGTAAAACATTGAATTAAATGACAATACGTAAGTAAAACATTGAAGTAAATGACAATACATAACTTGTAAAACATTGAAGTAAATCACAATACGTAAGTAAAACATTGAAGTAAATGACAATACATAACAGGTAAAACATTGAAGTAAATGATAATACATAACATGTAAAAGATTGAAGTAAATGACAATACGTAATATGTAAAGCATTGAAGTAAACGACAATACACAACATGTAAAAGATTGAAGTAAAGTATAATACATAACGTAAAAAAATTGCAGTGAATGACAATACATAACATGTAACAGACAAGTAAATGACAATACATAAGATCTAAAAGACTAGTAAATGACAATGCATAACAAGTAAAAGATTTAAGTAAATGACAATACATAACAAGTAAAACATTGTAGTAAAATTATTGAAGTAAATGAAAATACATAACATGTAAAAGATTGAAGTAAATGACAATACATAACATGTAAAACATTGAAGTAAACGACAATACACAACATGTAAAAGACTGAAGTAAATGACAATACATAACAACTAAAAAATTGAAGTGAATAACAATACATAACATGTAAAACATTATGGGAATGACAATACATAAGTAAACCATTGAAGTAAATGACAATACATACGTAAAACATTGAAGTAAATGACAATACATAACTAGTAAAACATTGAAATAAATGACAATACATAACAAGTAAAACATTAGAGTAAATGACAATACATAACATGTAAAAGACAAGTAAATGACAATGCATAAGATCTAAAAGACTGTAGTAAATGACAATGCATAACAAGTAAAAGATTGAAGTAACTGACAATGCATAACAAGTAAAAGATTGAAGTAACTGACAATACATAATATGTAAAGCATTGAAGTGAATGACAATACATAACAAGTGAAACATTGAAGTAAATGACAATACATAACCTGTAAAAGATTGAAGTAAATGACAATACATAACATGTAAAACATTGAAGTAAATGACAATACATAACATGTAAAACATTGAAGTTAATGACAATACATAACATGTAAAACATTGAAGTGAATTACAATACATAACATGTTAAACGTTGAAGTGAATGACAATTAATAACACGTTAAACATTGAAGTAAATGACAATACATAACATAGAAAAGATTGAAGTAAATGACAATACATAGCAGGTAAAACATTAAAGTAAATGGCAATACTTAAGTAAAACAGTGAAGTAAATGACAGTACATAACATGTAAATCATTGAATTAAATGACAATACATAACAAGTAAAACATTGTAGTAAAATCACTGAAGTAAATGACAATGCATAACAAGTAAAAGATTGAAGTAAATGACAATATATAACCTAAAAAGATTGAAGTGAATGACAATACATAACAAGTAAAAGATTGAAGTAAATGACAATACATAACATGTGAAAGATTGGGGTAAAGTACAATACATAACATGTAAAGCATTGAAGTAAATGACAATACATAAGATGTAAAAGACTGTAGTAAATGACAATGCATAACAAGTAAAATCATTGAAGTAAATGACAATACATAACATGTAAAAGATTGAGGTTAATGACAATACATAGCAGGTAAAACATTGGGGTAAATGACAACACATAACAAGTAAAACATTGAAGTAAATGCCAATAAAAAAACTTGTAAAACATTGGAGTAAATGACAGTACACAACAAGTAAAACATTGAAATAAATGATAACACATAACAAGTAAAACATTGAATTAAATGACAATACGTAAGTAAAACATTGAAGTAAATGACAATACATAACTTGTAAAACATTGAAGTAAATCACAATACGTAAGTAAAACATTGAAGTAAATACAGTACATAACATGTAAAAGATTGAAGTAAATGACAGTACATAATATGTAAAGCATTGAAGTAAACAACAATACACAACATGTAAAAGATTGAAGTTAAGTACAATACATAACATGTAAAAGATTGAAGTGAATGACAATACATAACATGTAAAAAATTGAAGTGCATGACAATATATAACATGTAAAAAATTGAAGTGAATGACAATACATAACATGTAAAACATTGAAGTGAATGACAATACATAAGATGTAAAAGACAGTAGTAAATGACAATGCATAACAAGTAGAAGACTGTAGTATATGAAAATACATAACCTGTAAAATATTCAAGTGAATGACAATACATAACTCATAAAACATTGAGTGAATTACAATACATAACATGTAAAAGATTGATGTAAATGACAACACATAACAAGTAAAACATTAGAGTAAATGACAATACATAACATGTAAAACATTGAAGTAAATCACAATACATAACATGTAAAACATAAGAGGTAAATGACAATACGTAAATAAAAGATTGAAGTAAATGACAATAAATAACATGTGTAAGATTGAAATAAATGACAATACATAACAGATAAAACATTGAAGTAAATGGCAATACATAACAGGTAAAACATTTAGGTAGTAATTGACAACACATAACAAGTAAAACATTGAAGTAAATGACAATACATAATATGTAAAGGATTGAAGTAAACGACAATACACAACATGTAAAAGATTGAAATAAATGACAACACATAACAAGTAAAACATTGAGGTAAATAACAATACATAACAAGTAAAAAATTGAAGTAAATGACAATACATAACAAGTAAAAAATTGAAGTAAATGACAATACATAACAGGTGAAACATTGAAGTAAATGACAATATATGACATGTAAAACAGTGAAGTAAATGCCAATAAAAAACTTGTAAAACATTGAAGTAAATGACAATACATAACTTGTAAAACATTGAAGTAAATGACAATACATAACAAGTAAAAAATTGAAGTAAATGACAATACATAACAAGTAAAAAATTGAAGTAAATGACAATACATAACAGGTGAAACATTGAAGTAAATGACAATATATGACATGTAAAACAGTGAAGTAAATGCCAATAAAAAACTTGTAAAACATTGAAGTAAATGACAATACATAACTTGTAAAACATTGAAGTAAATGACAACACATAACAAGTAAAACATTGAAGTAAATGACAATACATAACTTGTAAAACATTAAGGTAAATGACAATACATAACTTGTAAAACATTGAAGTAAATCACAATACGTAAGTAAAACATTGAAGTAAATCACAATACGTAAGTAAAACATTAAAGTAAATGACAGTACATAACATGTAAAAGATTGAAGTAAATGACAGTACATAATATGTAAAGCATTAAAGTAAACTACAATACACAACATGTAAAAGATTGAAGTAAAGTACAATATATGACATGTAAAATATTGAAGTAAATGACAAAACATGACAGGTGAAACATTGAAAAAAATGATAACACATAACAAGTAAAACAGTGAGGTAATTGACAATACATAACACGTAAAAGACTGAAGTAAATGACAATGCATCACAAGTAAAAGATTGAACTAAATGACAATACATAACATGTAAAACAGTGAGGTAAATGCCGATACATAATGTGAAAGATTGAAGTAAAAGACAATACATAACATGTTAAAGGGTGAAGTAAATGACAATACATAACGTAAAAGATTGATGTAAATGACAAAACATAACAAGTAAAACACTGAAGTAAATGACAATACATAACAGGTGAAACATTGAAGTAAATGACAATACGTAAGTAAAACATTGAAGTAAATGACAACACATAACAAGTAGAAGATCGAAGTAAATGACTATACATAACAAGTAAAACATTAAAGTAAATGACAATACATAACATGTAAAAGATTGATGTAAATGACAATACATAACGAGTAAAACATTAAAGTAAATGACTATACATAACATGTAAAAGATTGATGTAAATGACAATACATAACGAGTAAAACATTGAACTAAATGACTATATGACATGTAAAATATTGAAGTTAATGACAATATAGAACAGGTGAAACATTGAGTAAATGACAATAGGTAATTCAAACATTGAAGTAAATGACAATACATAACAAGTAAAAAATTGAAGTAAATGACAATACATAAGTAAAAAATTGAAGTAAATGACAATACATAACGTAAAACATTGAAGTAAATGACAACACGTCAGTAAAACATTGAAGTAAATGATAATACGTCAGTAAAACATTGTAGTAAATGACAATACGTCAGTAAAACATTGTAGTAAATCACATTACGTAAGTAAAACATTGAAGTAACTGACAATACATAATATGTAAAGCATTGAAGTGAATGACAATACATAGCAGGTTAAACATTGAAGTAAATGACAATACATAACTAGTAAAACATTGAAGTAAATGACAATACATAACTAGTAAAACATTGAAATAAATGACAATACATGACATGTAAAACATTGAAGTAAATGACAATATGTAACATGTAAAAGCTTGGAGTAAATGACAATAATACATAACATGTAAAAGACTAAAGTAAATGACAATACATAACATGTTAAAGAGTAAAGTAAATGACAATACATAACATGTAAAGCATTGAAGTAAATGACAATAGATAACATGCAAACAATTGAAGTAAATGAAGAGTATGTAATGAGAAAAAACGAATTTTATCTTTAAATTCTTATAAGTCCATTACATTTACAGATAAACTTGCATTATGTTGAAGCTGGTATTACATATTTGCAGCACCATATGTAAATATTTGTAGCTGCCTCTGTTGTGATACAGTAAAATATCTTTTTCTGGCTAAAACTCCAATTATAAACAGTATTTAGAACTTTTACAGGCAGTTATTCCTGTGATGTGGAAAAAAATCTAAATTATTCTGTTTCTTATATCTTTATTTACACCTGTAGATACCAGTGGATAAAGATGACAGAGTTGGATTCGGGATTTTATTAACAACATATATCAGTAATCTTATCAAAGCGTAGTTTGTTATTCAACCCTTAATATTGTGCAAGTTTTTATTTCTTAATTTTAAGAGAAGTGTTTTCACACATGTACAGTCGTCGTGTGGCAGTTGATGTGTATTTACTCTAAATAAACATGCTTCTTTCTCATATTTCAACTTCTGAGTTTTAATATAAAGTTATAATATAGATATTACTGAGAAATAATCTAATTTTATTGGATATAAACATATTGATTTTACAGAAATATAAACTCAGGTTTCTTTGTTCACATACTGTATTTTAAAAAGTCTTTACTAAATTCCAATTTGAAATCACTGAAGTTTTTACCATATGTCAGTGATGTTTTTAACATCCATCCAGAGGAATGTTTTAAATATAAATGTTGGCATAGGGTAAAGAACAAGCCTTCTTAACTTCGAACATTAGTTTGGTAAACAGGAAACTAGAGCAGTATTACAAAGTTTAGGATGCAAGAGAAGTTAGCTTCACTATTACTGCCTGTTGAACTGGTAAGATGTTGGAGATGCATGTGTGTGCTTGACAAAAATTTGATAAGGTTGGAACAGTGCTTCTGAATTCTAATCAAAATACCTGTATAAACCTAATTGAGGAAATTATATGTTTCAATGAACTTTTAGCAGAGCGTATTATTCCTGGGAATGTTTTTTTATAACATTCATTTAGAGCAAACTACAAGATGAAATTATTTATTTAAAACACAGGATGTATGAAATCTCTGTTTTAATTTTAAATGTGACATATACAATAGTTACCAAATACCCTTCATCTTGCTTCAGGATAAAGTAATTCAATTATATAATTATTAAAGACATATATGTGGACCATGTTGATATTTTTAAAACACATTTTCAATTTCTTTTGAAATATTTCTTTGTCCATTTTCTTTTAAGTGTGTTGTTTTTTTCAGTTATGGTAATGACATACAAGTCATTAACAAAAATTTCATGAATAATGCATTTAATTAATTAAGGAAACTCTGTTACCTCAAGACGTTTTTTTATAATCATTTGTTTTGAATATTCTGTTAGAACCATCCTTTCATCAAACAGTCAGAGACAGAGTCTGTTGATTTTGCTGGATGGATATGTCGAACCATGGATTTAAACCCAGTATCACCAACTAAGAGTACACAAGACAGTCAAGTGTAAGAGAAGACATTTTGCAGTATTGAGTATTGTGAAAACATTCTGATTTTTACCATCTATGAATTTTTTTTCTTAAGTAATGGCAGCTTTGACAGTTTGTCGTTTCTGATAAGACAAAGACTTCCTGAATTAAAATCCATCATTATCAGGTGGATTGGAATCAAAGAGAATAGTTGACAACATTTCTCTAGGTGTACCAACGCTGCTATCATTCAGATGTTTTCATTTTGAAACTTTAAAGATGTGTTGAACTACAGTTGTGATACTTAATATTAAAACATTTTCAGAAAAGAAATTTTTTTGCTGTTTGTTGTATTTTTAAAAATACTTCTTGTAATGTTAGTTATTACTTGCCACAAACATGTTCTTTTTGTAACCTTAGTTATTACTTGCCACACACGTGTCCTTCTTGTAACCTCAGTTATAACTTGCCACAAACATGTCCTTCTTGTAACCTTAGTTATTACTTACCACACACGTGTCCTTCTTGTAACCTTAGTTATTACTTGCCACACACGTGTCCTTCTTGTAACCTCAGTTATAACTTGCCACAAACATGTCCTTCCTGTAACCTTGGGTATTACTTACCACACACGTGTCTTTCTTGTAACCTTAGTTATTACTTACCACACACGTGTCTTTCTTGTAACCTTAGTTATTACTTACCACACACGTGTCTTTCTTGTAACCTTAGTTATTACTTACCACACGTGTCCTTTCTGTAACCTTAGTTATTACTTACCACACGTGTCCTTTCTGTAACCTTAGTTATTACTTACCACACACGTGTCCTTCTTGTAACCTTAGTTATTACTTACCTCACACGTGTCCTTCTTGTAACCTTAGTTATTACTTGCCACACACGTGTCTTTCTTGTAACCTCAGTTATTACTTGCCACATACGTGTCCTTCTTGTAACCTTAGTTATTACTTACCACACACGTGTCCTTCCTGTTACCTTAGTTATTACTTACCACACACGTGTCCTTCCTGTTACCTTAGTTATTACTTACCACACACGTGTCTTTCTTGTAACCTCAGTTATAACTTGCCACATACGTGTCCTTCTTGTAACCTTAGTTATTACTTACCACACACGTGTCCTTCTTGTAACCTTAGTTATTACTTACCACACACGTGTCCTTCCTGTAACCTTAGTTATTACTTACCACACACGTGTCTTTCTTGTAACCTCAGTTATAACTTGCCACACACGTGTCCTTCCTGTAACCTTAGTTATTACTTACCACACACGTGTCTTTCTTGTAACCTCAGTTATAACTTGCCACACACGTGTCCTTCCTGTAACCTTAGTTATTACTTACCACACACGTGTCCTTCCTGTTACCTTAGTTATTACTTACCACACACGTGTCTTTCTTGTAACCTCAGTTATAACTTGCCACACACGTGTCCTTCCTGTAACCTCAGTTATTACTTGCCACAAACATGTCCTTCTTGTAACCTTAGTTATTACTTACCACACACGTGTCTTTCTTGTAACCTCAGTTATTACTTACCACAAACATGTCCTTCCTGTAACCTTAGTTATTACTTGCCACAAACATGTCCTTCTTGTAACCTTAGTTATTACTTACCACACACGTGTCTTTCTTGTAACCTCAGTTATTACTTACCACAAACATGTCCTTCCTGTAACCTTAGTTATTACTTGCCACAAACATGTCCTTCTTGTAACCTTAGTTATTACTTACCACACGTGTCCTTTCTGTAACCTTAGTTATTACTTGCCACACACGTGTCCTTCTTGTAACCTCAGTTATTACTTGCTACACACGTGTCCTTCCTGTAACCTTAGTTATTACTTACCACACGTGTCCTTTCTGTAACCTTAGTTATTACTTGCCACACACGTGTCCTTCTTGTAACCTCAGTTATTACTTGCTACACACGTGTCCTTCCTGTAACCTTAGTTATTACTTGCCACACACGTGTCCTTCTTGTAACCTCAGTTATTACTTGCTACACACGTGTCTTTCTTGTAACCTCAGTTATAACTTGCCACACACGTGTCCTTCTTGTAACCTCAGTTATTACTTGCTACACATGTGTCTTTCTTGTAACCTCAGTTATAACTTGCCACACACGTGTCCTTCTTGTAACCTCAGTTATTACTTACCACACACGTGTCCTTCTTGTAACCTCAGTTATTACTTACCACACACGTGTCCTTCTTGTAACCTCAGTTATTACTTACCACACACGTGTCCTTCCTGTAACCTTAGTTATTACTTGCCACACACGTGTCTTTCTTGTAACCTCAGTTATTACTTGCTACACACGTGTCCTTCTTGTAACCTCAGTTATTACTTGCTACACACGTGTCCTTCCTGTAACCTTAGTTATTACTTGCCACACACGTGTCTTTCTTGTAACCTCAGTTATTACTTGCTACACACGTGTCCTTCTTGTAACCTCAGTTATTACTTGCTACACACGTGTCCTTCTTGTAACCTCAGTTATTACTTACCACACGTGTCCTTTCTGTAACCTTAGTTATTACTTGCTACACACGTGTCCTTCTTGTAACCTCAGTTATTACTTGCTACACATACATAATTGATTATACTATATTTATTAAGAATTGTAGGTTTTACTTCCTGAATGTTTCTTTTTTATTCAATACATGGTTGTTTTTATCACAACAGAAACTCATACGTTGTGTAATAAAATATCTCAAGAAATTCACAGTTACATTGTTCTGAGAATTTCATTAAATAACTCAAGACGAATGACAGTCTTGTGACTGTTTTTATAAAAATTTGTGTTTGTCAGTAGTTTTACAAAATTTTCTAAGATGTTTTTAAGGACTGTATTTCGTAGATTTAATTAAACTTTACTGGAAGTTAAGGACAGTTTGATAAATAATTTCTTAGGTGACTCTTAGTTTCCAGCATGAACTGTTGTATGTGTTACCAAAATTGCTCATATTTGTGATTGTTGTGTTTTATTGCAAATTTTGAGATTTTGATGAAATTATTATTTATGTACTGTATGTTTTAACGTTTAATATTATGTTTATTGCAATGTTTTTAACATGTATTGCTTCTTCCATGTGTTGTATGAAGAAACCGCATTTAAGCTTACATCTTTCATTAAAAGTGTGAAAATAAGTGGATTAATTAGTATTTAGTACTTTTTCTAAACAAAATTAATAAATAAAACTGTTAATGGAAATGGAAGTGATATAAAATAGTAAATATTTAATGAAAACTGTTACTATAAATGAAAATATAACATTGTAAATTACTAATTAAAACAGTTTAACTAAAAATAGAAGTGATAGGATATGGTAAATTATTAATTAGTGTTACTAGAAATGAAAATAACGGGATGTGGTAAATTATTAATTACAGTAGTGTTACTAAAAATGGAAGTAATAGAATGTGGTAAATTATTAATTACAACAGTGTAACTAGAAATGGAAATAACGGAACATGGTAAATTATTAATTACAACAGTGTAACTAGAAATGGAAATAATAGAATGTGGTAAATTATTAATTACAACAGTGTAACTAGAAATGGAAATAATAGAATGTGGTAAATTATTAATTACAACAGTGTTACCAGAAATGGAAGTTATAGAGTATGGTAAATTATTTATTACAGTTTTTCTTAAAAGTTTAAGATAAGATTTAAAATGTGAACAAGTGTGTGATTTCACAAACACGTACAGTTCATGTTTTTAATTGTAAGTTCTCACTTCTTGTCAACAGAAAAACATTTTATTGTTTTTTTATAAATGTGCTTAGAAGGTGAGGAACTGTCAAATAACAAGAGAATCTGACAGAAGAGCTGAAATGTTGTCTTAGTGAATTCACTTATTTAAACCACAGTTGTTTTCACTGTATAAAAATTAGAATAAATAGAGATAAGTGTGCTTCTCAGTTGAAATAAGTAATATGATTTTAATCAGTTTAGTCCTAAGTTATACTGCATCACAGTCTGGTTATTACTGATTATTCTTATGTGTAAAAACTTTCAATGTTAATTTAATTTTTGTTCATGAACAATATAAATATATTTTTTAATGAATCGAGATTCAGTTGAACATATAAACGTAGTGCAACATTTTAACAAAGTTAATTGAGGTGTATTTATTTCGTACTTTAAGTTCATTGATGTAAAGATATACCATCAGAAAATTTACTGCTGTTTATCTTCAAGCTATTATTTACTTCAGTAAAATAAACAGTGAAAGGTTTCATACCTGCAGCTTTCTATGTTTTAAATAGGATGTGAAGCTGGGCTCTCATAAATAATTTTACATTAAATATACATGTTTATTCTGGTGTTTTTGTATTATAATATTTTAGGTCGATCGGTGTGCTGTTGTTTAATTGTGATGTCTTCTGTGCCTTTCTAGCAACTTCTTTCATCTTGTACTTTTACAATTTTTAGTAGATCATTGTATTAATAACAATTTTAGTTGCTACACGTAGTCTTCAAAACATTTTGCTGGTATTTTGGCATGAGTTGCATTTTTTTTTTTTTATCTTAGTTTTGGGAACATTTAGTTTGTGTGTGTAGAAACAGCATACAGACAAATTATTGAAAGAAGCAATCTTGAATCTTTCTGTGGATAAAACTAGTTAAAATTTTATTAATACAGTTTAAAAAATTCCACAACCTATTACTGCTCACCTGTAGTTTCTTTTTAATAATTTTATTTTGTATAAATAATTTGAAATTCGTGTTGTGGTTTTCGAACTTAAGTTATTGAAAATTCATAATTAGGTATTTTGAAGTTAGGAAAAGGTACAAAGAATTATTAAAATATTTTCAGTTGAGCTGTTGAAGCTATAAATAAATATAACTTTATTAATATATTTCAATTGCTTCCTTCCATGTAAATTTAATAAAATCATTAGCAGCTACTAATTCTATTTTTTGAGACAAAAAAATTACACCAGTGGAAGGGTTATTGACTGTAAAATCTACATCCCTTGTTTTAAACATCAAATTATTCTCTTAACTTCATGTATTGTAACTGTGGAAAACAAGTACAAAGATTATCCATAAAATTCATTGTTTGTAACTTTTAAAGCTTGGTTTCCTTTACAAACATGATATCTTCCAGTTCGTTTATATTTTAGGTTCTACAGCTCGAAAACCATGGTTTTAGATTCCAAACCTAAATTGTGTTTATTGGTAAATGAACTTCAAAACACTTTGGAACGATAATGTTATCCCATATGAGTAAAAAATCAGTGATTTTTAAAGATATTCTAATATAAATCCGTTACTCAGGGAACTTCTGAACTTACAATGTTTGTTTAATTTCACAAGCTCTCAGAGAAATCTTCAGTATAAAAACAGGCTTAATGATATTGTTCACATATTTCTTTCTTCTTAAGTTCTTGCTGCTAGTAACTAGAACGTTATGGTAACCATTCCAAGTACTCCTATAGATACTGTTTGTATATTTTGGTCAGAATGACTGTAGTAAGCAGCAAATATATAGATATTGTTAAGTTACAGTTCTACTATGGAATTTAAGAAAAACATTTCTCTGTATTTTTATTCATCCGCATTGAAATAAAATATCCTGGGACAACTGTATATTGTGTGCAAACTGTTTCTATTTAGTGTTGATCCGTATACATTCACATAAAGTCCATATATTTCCATAATCAGCCTATCATTTACTTACAGTTTGTATTAGCCCTTCCACAAGTACTAATTTTGTATTTTTAAAAATTGGGGGAATATAACACAAATAGTTTAGTGATTTACTGCACACTATATTGAAAACAAGGCCTATAAACCATTGGATTCAGTGTGAAAAACCCTAATTACCTTGTTATTGGTATTACATATCACAAAATTTGCTAAATACATTAGATATCTGTAGCACACCTTCGGCAATGATATACAAATGAGATGCATTGTATTGTAATTGAGATAATTGTGTTATGGTCTAAAAAATAACAATGTATAACTTGAAGGTTTCAAAAGAGTTTTTACAAAAGGGAACACATTATTTGTTTTGTATAAATGTTCATAACGTAGTCTACAAGTACATCCTTGTATGGGTATTTCTATTTCAAATGTGTTAGACAACTTCACACAAATTAAGTTGATATATGTTTTAGCACATGTGAGCAAGTCTCCCAGTCAGATGTTATATAGCACATTGTGAATAGTTTCTAAAATGTACGATACGTTAGTCACAAAAGAGCCATCATGGAAGCTGTGTGGAAATGTTTCATCTAATCAGTCTGTTAAAAAGACCGAAATTATTATTTCAAAACTGAAAGTTAGGCAGTATAGAACTGCAAATTACTTTGTAAATAATTATGTCCACACTTACAGAAACACGAATAGTTATTAACTATTAACATAATCATGAGGCTGGTATCTAATCCAGTTTCAGAGTGCAAAATGAACTAATTTATGATTTAGCAGTTCATTTATTGGATCATTAAAAAATTCACTCACTGTAGTTAAAA
Organism: Carcinoscorpius rotundicauda; assembly: GCA_011833715.1. Classification (NCBI taxonomy): domain Eukaryota; kingdom Metazoa; phylum Arthropoda; class Merostomata; order Xiphosura; family Limulidae; genus Carcinoscorpius; species Carcinoscorpius rotundicauda. The sequence goes on along the minus strand of CM022399.1, from coordinate 5,961,770 downwards.
TATGTGGCCTATCAAATTAAAACCTGTTAACTAAACCTCTAGTAATGTTAAACTTGGGGCATCATTGTAGTTAAAATATGTGGCCTATCAAACTAAAAACCTGTTACCTACACCTATGGTAATGTTTAACTTGGGGCATCATTTTAGTTAAAATGTGGCCTATCAAACTAAAAACCTGTTAACTACACCTATAGTAATGTTTAACTTGGGGCATCACTGTAGTTAAAATATGTGGCCTATCAAATTAAAACCTGTTAACTACACCTGCAGTAATGTTTAACTTGGGGCATCACTGTAGTTAAAATATGTGGCCTATCAAACTAAAAACCTGTTAACTAAACCTGTAGTAATGTTTAACTTGGGGCATCATTATAGTTAAAATATGTGGCCTATCAAACTAAAAACCTGTTAACTAAACCAAGAGTAATGTTTAACTTGGGGCATCACTGTAGTTAAAATATGTGGCCTATCAAACTAAAAACCTGTTAACTACACCTATAGTAATGTTTAACTTGGGGCATCACTGTAGTTAAAATATGTGGCCTATCAAACTAAAAACCTGTTAACTAAACCTGTAGTAATGTTTAACTTGGGGCATCATTATAGTTAAAATATGTGGCCTATCAAACTAAAAACCTGTTAACTAAACCAAGAGTAATGTTTAACTTGGGGCATCACTGTAGTTAAAATATGTGGCCTATCAAATTAAAACCTGTTAACTACACCTGTAGTAATGTTTAACTAGGGGCATTATTATAGTTAAAATATGTGGCCTATCAAACTAAAAATCTGTTAACTAAACCAAGAGTAATGTTTAACTTGGGGCATCACTGTAGTTAAAATATGTGGCCTATCAAACTAAAAACCTGTTAACTACACCTATAGTAATGTTTAACTTGGGGCATCACTGTAGTTAAAAGATGTAGCCTATTAAACTAAAAACCTGTTAACTAAACCTTCAGTAATGTTTAACTTGAGGCATCACTGTAGTTAAAATATGTGGCCTATCAAACTAAAAACCTGTTAACTACACCTATAGTAATGTTTAACTTGGCGCATCACTGTAGTTAAAATATGTGGCCTATCAAACTAAAAACCTGTTAACTAAACCTATAGTAATGTTTAACTTGGGGCATCATTGTAGTTAAAATATGTGGCCTATCAAACTAAAAACCTGTTACCTACACCTATGGTAATGTTTAACTTGGGGCATCATTTTAGTTAAAATGTGGCCTATCAAACTAAAAACCTGTTAACTACACCTATAGTAATGTTTAACTTGGGGCATCACTGTAGTTAAAATATGTGGCCTGTGAAACTAAAAACCTGTTAACTACACCTATAGTAATGTTTAACTTGGGGCATCACTGTAGTTAAAATATGTGGCCTATCAAATTAAAACCTGTTAACTACACCTGTAGTAATGTTTAACTAGGGGCATCACTGTAGTTAAAATATGTGGCCTATCAAACTAAAAACCTGTTAACTACACCTATAGTAATGTTTAACTTCGGACATCATTTTAGGTAAAATGTGGCCTATCAAACTAAAAACCTGTTAACTACACCTATAGTAATGTTTAACTTGGGGCATCATTGTAGTTAAAATATGTGGCCTATCAAACTAAAAACCTGTTAACTATACCAAGAGTAATGTTTAACTTGGGGCATCACTGTAGTTAAAATATGTGGCCTATCAAACTAAAAACCTGTTAACTAAACCTATAGGAATGTTTAACTTGGGGCATCATTGTAGTTAAAATATGTGGCCTATCAAACTAAAAACCTGTTACCTACACCTATGGTAATGTTTAACTTGGGGCATCATTATAGTTAAAATATGTGGCCTATACACTGCAGTTAAAATATGTAGCTTATTAAACTAAAAACCTGTTAACTAAACCTATAGTAATGTTTAATTTGGGACATCATTGCAGTTAAAATATGTGGCCTATCAAACTAAAAACCTGTTAACTAAACCTATAATAATGTTTAACTTTGGGCATCATTGTAGTTAAAATATGTGGCCTATGAAACTAAAAACCTGATAACTACACCTATAGTAATGTTTAACTTGGGGCATCATTGTAGTTAAAATATGTGGCCTATTAAACTAAAAACCTGTCAACTAAACCTATAGTAATGTTTAACTAGGGGCATCACTGTAGTTAAAATATGTGGCCTATCAAACTAAAAACCTGTTAACTACACCTATAGTAATGTTTAACTTGGGTCATCATTTTAGTTAAAATGTGGCCTATCAAACTAAAAACCTGTTAACTAAACCTATAGTAATGTTTAACTTGGGGCATCATTGTAGTTAAAATATGTGGCCTATCAAACTAACAAGCTAGTTAGTATAACAAGCTGATCACTGGTATACTCCCACTTATGATAAGGGAAACTCTTTTTATGCACTTGATAAAGAGATTTGTGACTGTTATAATTCACTTAATGATAAAGATATTTGTTATTGATGTAGTCCAATTAATGATAAAGAGTTTTGTGACTGATATCATCCATTTAAAGATAAAGAGACTTGTAAATGATTGTTATAGTTTAATTAATGATAAAGAGACTTGTATCTTGTATAAAATATGAAGAAACTTAGCTTTCAAACATTAGGCTGACAATTTAGAATCTACACTAATATGTTTTATTCACTTTCATGAATGTAAATATAATGCACCAGTTTTCAAGTTATTCTTATGTGATATAATGACATTTATACAACTTGTTAAAATCGGGTACAGACTTTTAAAATCCTATGTCAATGTCCAAACTACGATTAAATATTTATGCAAAACTAAATGTTCATAAATAAAAAAATAACTATTTTAATTACAATACCACACTGTCAGTGATTCTTTTAAAAATAAAATACATCTAAAGTTGTATCAAAAGGTCAAAAATAGAATCTAGCTTTATTTAAACATGTTATCTATAAGTAATAAAATAAGAGAAAAACAACAGGGAACGAATGTTGCTTTCATTACAAGGGTTAGATTTATGTTGGTGCATATTAGTAGAAAGCACTATAAGGGTTAGATTTATGTTGGTGCATATTAGTAGATAACATAGCTATACAATAGTTCTTGTTAGCGTAACTAAGACAAGCCTTATACAGATGTTTTATTTTGTATACAAACATAATACAAAAATGGGAAATGAATCTCTAAGAAAATAAATGTGTAATGTTTTATAAAAATACATGGAAGCAAAACTAATTTGTAAGTTTTTGAATTTCTTATCGAGCAGTTTTAATTGTGAATTTTATCTACAAACTAAACTAAGTCACACGAAAACACTATAATAAATATAGTAATGTTAACTACTTCGGCACTAACAGTATTGTTTGCAAAACAAAAATCCTTTCTTTTACATTTCAGGTCATAAATAACAAAAACACAACACTTCACACAAGAACACTTCTGGCAGGATGTGCTATTTTTTCTCTAAAATTACTTTATATATTTCGTCAAGAACCTACTTGCAGATTCAATTTTCACTTGTAGTTGGAAAAACCCGTTGTTGTTTTCGCTTGTTACATAACCCTTAAAGTTAAACGCTACACTGTTTCATGTCTACTGTATTTATTCACTGATTGTAAGATAACGTTTAAAGTGATTTAAAGAAAGAAAAAAAATGTAATTATTTGAATTTATTTTAGGCCTAAACACAAAGCTTGGTGGGTGAACCAGATATTTCTGTTTCAATAAACCATATTATAAATAAGCCGAAAACACATTGCAGTTGTCTCCGTTTCCTTGGTTGTTTTTTTTTCATTCCTAAGCTAAAAACCCGTTTTAGAATTATTAATAAGTTGCAAAGTTTAACATTCTATATGGTTAATATGCGATTCTCTTAAAGAAAGAAAAAAAATATAAGAATTTCATTTTTTATTAATTTCATAGTTGTTAAACACGAAAAAATAAATTATAAAATAAATCTAATAACGAAAAACACATCATAAACCTAAATAATGGGAAACTTTTAAACGTGGAAAGTATTGAGTTAGAAACTTCTTGAAAAAATTTTCGAAAACACTAATTATTGGTGGCTGAAAGCAAAAAGGTCTCTTGGACTTGTGATTATTCTTCAAAATATAAAATCTGTAAATATATTATTAAATATGATGACGATATATATAAAAATTAATACTACTCTATAATGAAAAAAGAAACATAAATTAGTATTATTTGCTTTTTACAAATTTACAGTAAACCAGCTCTACAGCAAATATGACCGAAAATATAACATATTATAATTGTGTGTCATTGTGCGATGATTGATTCCAGTCAAAGTTCTAATAAATTTAATGCTGCCTGTCATCTAGTGAAAAGACCAGTAACTACTAATACTTAGGTGTATTATACTTTTACATATCTCCCTGCAGTGGAAAATTCTTCTGCATATTTCACTCGTGATAAGGTAAAGTGTGAATGGAAATACGATTTCGTTCCGATGTGCCTGAAATAAGAAGAAAAAAATAAAACGAAGATTAAATTATTTGGTACTTTAATTACAGTACAAAAATTATCTTTAAAAACCCTCACAAATGTTACTTATAAATTTCAACATGAAGTAATTTTAAAAGTAAAAAAACAAAATGTTCCAAGTAACTGACATACTATCTACAATGAATTTAACATAAAAGACAAATGTATGTTTAAGTTAAACTAAAATTATATCAAGCCAAGTAAGCTTTGAAAATAAAATTTCCTTTTAAATAAATGTAGCAGTAAAATAATATTACAGAAAACTCACAACAACAGACAGAGTACTTAACTGTTTAGACAGTCTTGAGTTCAGTTAAGTTCTAACACTGATACCTGGCTTGTAAATTTTAATGGATTGTAACTGTCTGCTGTATGACGGAGTTTTTCTTTCTGTGCTGAGGTCTTCCTCAGACCAGCGGAGACCTAAATATAAAAACCGAAACTCTGTCCCTTTTCCATTCAATTGGCAGCTGAAGTCCATTAAAGTTTTCAAATCTACTATCATACGTGGTTAAAACTATCTCGCACAGAACCAGTATGAATCCATTGTTAGTTGTGGCTCTAATGGAGGGTATCCAGATTTCGATTCCCTTGTGATAAAGCTTAATGAAGTTTATTAAGATAATTGTAACGCTATAAACCGTTTTTCGATACCCTTGGTGGGCAGAACACAGATAGCTCTTCTCTGTGACGTTGTGCTTAACTACAAAAACAAATTAACCCCTTCAGAGATGGCAGATTAATTCGTGTTCTGTTTGGTTTCTAAAGGCTACTACCATGGTGTCTCCCCGTATTGGTTCCAATGATTGTTACGTGTATTAGACTAGTGGCTTGTTTTTTCTCAAGGCGACAGTTGTATCATATGTGAAATATTACAGCATTCGAACGTATTGAATATTCTATTTTTTTTTTGTCCAGTTTAGTGAACAACCAATGTAGGTTTCAGCATAACTTCTTTTTTATTATAACCATTAAAAAGTTACATGTATAAGCCGTAAAAGAATGAAAAAAACTAATTCAACGGACAACAGACAAAACGCTTTTCCAGTTCCTCTGACAGCAAATTTAAATTCATGTTTACGACACACTCGTAAAGACCCATCATAAAGTATCAATAAAGAAGAATACTGATACAACATTACAAAGAACGAAATGTTATTCAGTAACTACACAATATCAGCAACATTTTTTAAAATAAATGAACTTCCTCCTTCAAACAAACAATATCATTTGCCTTTTCTATGATATTGTTATAATGCTGATACTAACAATTATAGATGTTAATTGTCAATTACTTTTCTCTTAGAGAGACTTTAAATGGTAATAACACTGTCTAAAATTAATCAATCTGAATTTTCTATGTCCATTTACTGAAGAAAATCATTCACCTGACCATGTCTGCTTACATGTGGTCTCCGACACAACCTCTGTATGGCAAGAATAACTCACCCGAACACGACTGTTACCTTGTAGTCTCCAACAAAACCTTTGTTGACAAGAGACACTCACCTGAACATGACTGCTTGCTTGTGGTTTCCAACAAAATCTTTGTTCGACAAGAATGTTTCATCATTTGACACCAGTTTAAATATGTCTGATTATTGGTGGCACACACTGGGACTGACTTTACTCGTGGGCAGGTCAGTGGACAATGGACACATGTGGGAAGCCTAGTTTTCAAACTTAATAAGCACGTTTTCTTTTGATGACATCGAATTGTCTCACAAGTGGCGTTTGCTGTGATAGTAAATGTAAACAATATAATATATATAAATGTAGTAAAAAACCAAAATAACATAATTTATCTTGCAAGGAAACATTAAACATCAAAACCATGTTTCTTACAAATAGTTATAAGTTATTTCGTATTTCTAAACTTATGTCAACTGTCTTGTCAAGACTTCAACAAATAATTGAACTTGTTTCGTAAGTCACGCCTCATTATTACCAGCTTAAGAATCTTCGAAAATTATATTCGAAAGAAAGGCAGCAGAGGCAGTGTAGAAACCGTTTTGTTAAAATGGGTAGTTAACTTTAACATGAATCTTTTGTTCCTCTTGTTAGGCCTGGCATGTGGTTAAGGCACTCGAATCCCCGTCATCTTCAAATATACTCGCCCTTTCAGTCGTGGGGGAGTTATAATGTCAAGGTTAATACCACTCTTCATTAATAAAAGTAGCCCAAGAGTTGATGGTGGGTGGTGATGACCAGCTGCCTTACCGCTAGTATTGAGCTCCTAAATTAAGAACGATTAGCATAGATAGCCCTTGTGTAGATTTTCGCGAAAATTCAAAACAAAAAAATTCACTTCTTTTGAAAAAAAAATATTTGGCGAACCGAAGGTTGTATAATCATTGTATTCAAGTATCACTTGTTGAATCGAGTAAAATGTGGTATATTTAATGTTAAGTAACAGGTATAAATTACACTCAGCAAGTGCAACATAAAAACAGATCTACTGAAAAAATCCGCCATTTATTAGTCAATAATCATGGTTTAATTAACATTTTATCTTTTTTCACGTGATAAACATTTCGAAACACTAAAGAAACCTTTTATGGAATAGATTCAACAACCAATGAACGTCGTTTTCTGTCTAATTAATGAAAGATAATAACCATAATAATAAGGAACACATACTTCATCGGCTGTTTTCGCCGATTGTATAATGAATGCATTTTTATACCATATGTCTCTGGACGTCATAAAAAAAACACAGCTTAACATACATGCTTGCATAAACCTCGTGATTCTAGGTAAAAAAAAATGAACGTGACCCTTTCTTTGTACTTTTCCATGTATTTAACATGTTTGTCGCCGTTACTTTGAATTAACGTTTTTATTTTATTGTTATGTAAATCTGTTAATCTCTGGTGAAGAATAATGGTAAAGAAAATTAGGTTAATTTCTCAAATAGCTGACTCTAATAACATGATTCTCAACTGATGGCCCCCAGTGGCTCAGCGGTATGTCTGCGGACTTACACGCTAAAATCCGGGTTTCGATACCCGTGGTGGGCAGAGCACAGATACCCCATTGTGTAGCTTTGTGCTTAATTCAAAACAGCAACAACTCAACTGATGTTCTGATAAAAATACTTCAAAAATTTTCTATTCCATATCTGATTCGTAATGAAGCAAAGAAAAAAAAAGACAACCAGAAATAAAGAAATAATTAACTTTCAACAAATCGTATGTTTTATATTTGATGTGTGTTCAGCCTCAAGATAAGTAAAATAAACATGGACATAATGTGGTTGAAATACAATCACAGATTCTTTTGTTTTGAAAAACCCTCAACAAACAATCTAGTGTTAAAGATGTCTTAAGTACATTATCAGTATCTCATCTAACGTATATAAAAGCAGGTGTATGTCACGTTACGTCACGTTTCATTTCTTGGAACAGCAGTCACAAAAGCCAAAATGCATTGGACCAGATAAAACAGTTCGATTACTGTCTGCCCATTTAATGACGGGCTAAGAGGAGAGCGCTCTGAAACCTTATAAGAGTAGTAAGTATTTGGTATAATAACCGTAAAGTCAAGACTTGGCGAGATCACATAGCCTGGAGACAAGCGCACACAGTTTATGATGAAAGTAAAAACTTGAATCATTTCTGTATTAAAATGTTTTACATCTCCAATGTATTTAATAAAATCAAACAAACTAACCTCTTTAATCAGAGGAGACTCGAAATTTAAAATTCCACAAATATTTTCCAGTTTTGTTTTCTATGCATTTCATTTTACACTTTCAGTAATAAAATAACGGTGCAAGGGTGTGTGTTTTTCTTATAGTAAAGCCATATCAGGCTGTCTGCTGAGTCCACCGAGGGAAATCGAACCGTTGATTTTAGCGTTGTAAATCCGTGAACATACCGCTGTACTAGCGGGGTACTGCTGGTATAAGAGAATAAATAACAAAATGTAAAAGTGAAACGTATAATAAAAACTATGAAAAAATAGAAACATAAACATACAGAAAAGTAAAGAAAGAACAAAAAGAAATATACAGAAAACCGTGAGAAAATCTACAAAAAATAAAAATTAGATCAAAAGGATATTTACAAAAAATTAAAATACCAAGAAGAAAAAATTAAAAGGTGTAAGATGTAATTCATTAAACCCAGTGTTCGTCCCAAAATCTTGTTTTACCCTTCGGATGGTGACATCATGCATTAATGCTTCCGTCCGGTTGGCTGAGAACTAATCAAAACGATATTATTATTTACCACTTATAAACAGGCTGGAAGTTTCCTGAGTGAAACCAAAACAAGCAAAAAGTAAGTGTGGTCAATCAGTCAGCTAAAAAAGGGTGTAATGACAATTATGATCCAATTAGTCTGGTCAATCAGTTAGCTAAAGAAGGGTGTAATGACAATTATGATCCAATAAGTCTGGTCAATCAGTTAGCTAAAGAATGGTGTGATGACAATTATGATCCAATAAGTCTGGTCAATTAGTTAGCTGAAGAAGAATGTAATTACAATTATGATCCAATAAGTCTGGTCAATCAGTTAGCTAAAGAAGGGTGTAATGACAATTATGATCCAATAAGTCTGGTCAATGAGTTAGCTAAAAAAGGGTGTGATGACAATTATGATCCAATAAGTCTGGTCAATCAGTTAGCTAAAGAAGGGTGTGATGACAATTATGATCCAATAAGTCTGGTCAAACAGTTTGCTAAAGAAGGGTGTAATGACAATCATGATCTTGAATTTGACGTTGAAAGAGACTAGTGATAAAAGAGAATAATCCTAAAGACTTCGTGGCAGTGCTTCTCAATCAAATAATCAAAAGAGGACATCATCCTAGTGGTGCAAAAAGACCACAAGAGCGGTATCTAGAGGTAGAGATAATAAATAGGCTGAAGTAGATTTTCTAGATAGGTCAGCCACATGTAATGACTTTGAGAACTTTGCCGAAGAGTAGATGCGATCCTGGTGTACACATTGAGATCAATGATAACTCAATGCCCCTCAAAGTAACCTCTCTTCACTACTATCAATGTGTACACGAAAGCACAAGTTAAAAAAAAAAGACGTCTGTGTAGAGACAGCCTAGGTACCTGAATTTTACTCACTGTAATCTACTGAAGTTTCTAGCAGTGACAATGTTTGTGGACAATAACAAATGACCCAACAATGAAGACTACTTCACCACAAACCAGTTTCCCTACACACTCTTCTTTCACCAAATGTTCAACATGGAAAGATGTGAAGCTATTTACTAAACAATGTGGGCATTCCTGATATTGAAGGGGAAAACAGAATTAAGAAAACTGAAAATGTAGAAAGTGTGGTGATAATTATTAGGACATCATGACAATACTTCAGGCAGAATGAGCAAAGAATTATGGGTTTAAAGAGTTAAGAAAGAAGAACAAAAGTAAACTTAACTGAAGAGAAGAAGCTGTCTAATACTTGTATGATTATTATTAAAACAGCATTGAAATGACAGCTATGAAGTACAGATGGACATGAATTATAAAGTTCAAGTATATAAAAAGCACCAAAAAAGTACCAAACGAACATCTGTGACACAAAAAACACTTGGATCAGCCACATAAGTACCAAATGGACATCTGTGACACAATAAAACACTTGGATCAACCACACACAAATAACCAAATGGACATCTGTGATACAATAAAACACTTGGATCAGCCACATACAAGGTATCAAATGAACATCTGTGACACAATAAAACATTTGGATCAGCCACATAAGTACCAAATCGACATCTGTGACACAATAAAACACTTGGATCAGCCACATACAAAGTACCAAATGAACATCTGTGACACAATAAAACACTTGGATCAGCCACATACAAAGTACCAAATGAACATCTGTGACACAATAAAACACTTGGATCAGCCACATACAACTCTCTCTCTCTGTGCATCTATCCAAGCGTTCTTCAACAGACACCCTTAGCTTCGAAGTATAGAATAGAAAACCCATTTGGTCTATCTATATTTGTTACTATCATAACTATATTATCTGTGACTATGGGACCTTCATAAAGTACACCATCTATATCATTAAGTAAGAGAATTAAACAAGGCTAGTTAAACCTACAGACTATGTTAAAAAAGTATCACGAGAAGCATATAAGACTCAATTCACAATAACAGCATAAATTGGTTAAACAGTGAACAATAAATAACACATCTTGCTTATAATTCAAAAGGATTAGGCTTAATAACATTGAACAGCCATCCAGATGAGAGTTGTAACAGCTAGCAAACATTAATATCTGCCTTATCTAACAGTGACACACCAAAAGGAATTCTCTAAATCGAATTATAATAGTTGTGTACGACGAAAAATGAAACATTAGCTAAATCTCTGAAAGATCCAGTGAGGCTTGACCACTTATTCAATCCTGATGCTGGCAGGATTCATTGGCACCTAACCAATTCACAGATGCTAGAGTAGATGATGATTTTTAAGTTACCATACAATAAAGCAGGTGATCTCCACTTGGTAATGAAAATTAAAACTGTCGACAATCAACTGATTCAGGGATCATCAAGAAACGTTAACTACTTCTGATGGAAGGTAGGAAAAGATTAGTTAAGCTGTTAAACAACTTTTTATTCAGGAAAGGAATAATAACCCAAAGGTTGTATCAACTGCAAATTTCTAGAAACTGTTCCCACGTAGCGCCAGAAAAAGGAAATTACAATAACTGATAAAAATACGAACATTACATCAGACACTGTGTTGAATCAATCGTTTATAATAAATAAAAAACTCAATATTTTAAGGTTGAAAACACCTCATATTTAGAAATAAAAGTGTTACTTTTAATAACTTGAAAAGTGTATTATTTCGTTAAATCAGTCTATAAGGTTTACTGATGGGAAGCCATGCAGTATATTGATTAACACTGTTTCTATGATTATGGTTATCTGTCGCCATTTTGTTATTGAAGATGGAATTTCTCACAAAAATAAAGAAATAACGTGAACAGAAAGCATAAAATTATATCAGGTTGCCCTCACTGTGTGTACTTCTCTATAGTTACCCTCACTGTGTGTACTTTTCTTTAGTTACCCTCACTGTGTGAAACTTCTCTTTAGTTGCCCTCACTGTGTGAAACTTCTCTTTAGTTACCCTCACTGTGTGTACTTCTCTACAATTACCCTCACTGTGTGAAACTTCTCTGTAGTTACCCTCACTGTGTGAAACTTCTCTGTAGTTACCCTCACTGTGTGAAACTTCTCTGTAGTTACCCTCACTGTGTGTACTTCTCTGTAGTTACCCTCACTGTGTGTACTTCTCTATAGTTACCCTCACTGTGTGTACTTCTCTATAATTACCCTCACTGTGTGTACTTCTCTATAATTACCCTCACTGTGTGTACTTTTCTATAGTTACCCTCACTGTGTGTACTTTTCTATAGTTACCCTCACTGTATGTACTTTTCTATAGTTACCCTCACTGTATGTACTTTTCTATAGTTACCCTTACTGTGTGTACTTCTATACAGTACCTGATACGTAAGTAATTATGCACATTGTGAACTGACTCCATGTGGAAATGTGGATTTAAGGTTAGACAATCTTTATAGTCTACGACCAAAACACCTACATGCAATGGACTTCAAGATCACAACAAGGATGAACACTCAGGATAATAAAGACAACCAACTTGGAATGAAAAAAAGTATAATTCAGAAAAATAGGTGGAACAAACTGTTAATACGTGAATGGAACAAACTGTTAAAACACGACTGGAACAAACTGTTAAAACACGACTGGAACAAACTGTTAATACGTGAATTTCCAGTTAGAAAATGCTCACTTTTATAATATCACCAAGAGTGAACCTCCCGACCATCTATCAAGAAAAGCCTTCAAGTGACCAGACGGTCAGCAGCAGTAAGGAACACAATATTCCCAAGTGACCAGACCACCAGCAGCAGTAAGGAACACAATATTCCCAAGTGACCAGACGGTCAGCAGCAGTAAGGAACACAATATTCCCAAGTGACCAGACGGTAAGCAGCAGTAAGGAACACAATATTCCCAAGTGACCAGACGGTAAGCAGCAGTAAGGAACACAATATTCCCAAGTGACCAGACCACCAGCAGCAGTAAGGAACACAATATTCCCAAGTGACCAGACCACCAGCAGCAGTAAGGAACACAATATTCCCAAGTGACCAGACCGCCAGCAGCACTAAGGAACACAATATTCCCAAGTGACCAGAAGGCCAGCAGCAGTAAGGAACACAATATTCCCAAGTGACCAGACCACCAGCAGCAGTAAGGAACACAATATTCTCAAGTGACCAGACCGCCAGCAGCACTAAGGAACACAATATTCCCAAGTGACCAGACGGCCAGCAGCAGTAAGGAACACAATATTCCCAAGTGACCAGACCACCAGCAGCAGTAAGGAACACAATATTCCCAAGTGACCAGACGGTCAGCAGCAGTAAGGAACACAATATTCCCAAGTGACCAGACGGCCAGCAGCAGTAAGGAACACAATATTCCTAAGTGACCAGACGGTCAGCAGCAGTAAGGAACATAATATTCCCAAGTGACCAGAAGGCCAGCAGCAGTAAGGAACACAATATTCCCAAGTGACCAGAAGGCCAGCAGCAGTAAGGAACACAATATTAAAGAAAACAACGATAAACATCTTATGATATAACAGTTTAGGTAGTTTATATTTACTCTATAACAATTCCCGACAGAAATACAAAAAGTTATCTTCAATTGTTTTCTTTGGTAAATTTACAATAAACTGACACACTTTCAGAAGAATGAAATAATGAATGGATTTATATTTTAGTTTCTATTGTATAGCAGTATAAATATCCTAATAAGTGTAAAGAATATGTAACAAATACGCAACTCACTTCTGGTATGTGAGCAAAATAAAATATAAAAACTGTGTTTCTTACTGTTATTTTTTCATTAAAGTTACTGCTTACTAAACTGAAGTCAATCCAGTTACTGTTTTACTGCTGCTTACTAGACTGAAGTGAATCCAGTTACTGTTTTACTACTGCTTACTAGACTGAAGTGAATCCAGTTACTGTTTTACTACTGCTTACTAAACTGAAGTGAATCCACTTACTGTTTTACTACTGCTTACTAAACTGAAGTGAATCCAGTTACTGTTTTACTTTATTAGTTGGTTACTTTACTGGATTGACAGAGTTAGTAGCCCTACGTTTTCCGCTCGTTGACAGCCAATCAGAACCCACTTGTTAACAGGCCCAGACAGCACTGAAAACAGTAAACCACATTTCCTGTTTACCTGTTGTGAAAGTCAAAAAACAAGCTACTTAAAATAACTTTGTTATCTTGGCGGAGATGCTGACACTTGAAAAGACTATGAGACAAAATTCCAAGGAGTTGGCCATTACATAACGCAACACACTTTCACAATCGGCATTTGCACAAAAAAAAACGAACAAATTGATGTCTGCATGGTTGGCGCCACCCTTCAGAATGACACATGTTGTGTATACAAACTCAATCAAGCGTATGCACTAAAAACGTCTTGTAATTCGATTGTGTACAATTCTTCTGTATACACTTTCCGATTCCCAGGGAACAAACGTCCATCTTTATAAGAGCTACAAAACAATGCACGTTCCATTTAATTACAAACTACATACGTTTTAATACATTTACTTGTAAGTTGTATAAATGATCATGTTAAGCCTTCTAATGGAATGTAGTCGTCTTATATACGTATACATTTTAGAACCAATCATACCATCTTCCTTATCGTAAACATAAAATACTGAACTGTGTATGAGCAGCTTGATGGCTATCGAGACAAAACTAAAACTTAAGTTAACGAATAAATATCTCAAACCTTATAATCCGAGCGCTTTCGAAAACTGGACCTTTCCTCATCAGAGTCAATCTGGTTTTGTATTTTGTCTTTAACAGTTTTTCAACCCGCATGTTTTTTTTCTAATTGAATTTTAATGAATATTCACCTATAATAAATGTCCAGATCAATTGTAGTTGATGTCCAGATCAGTAGTGGTTAATGTCCAGATCAGTAGAGGTTGATGTCCAGATCAGTAGTGGTTGATGTCCAGATCAGTAGTGGTTGATGTCCAGATCAGTAGAGGTTAATGTCCAGATCAGTAGAGGTTAATGTCCAGATCAGTAGAGGTTGATGTCCAGATCAGTAGTGGTTGATGTCCAGATCAGTAGTGGTTGGAAAAGATGAATATTGCTACTCATATTAGTCACAAACCAGAGCGATATTTTATTATTGAAATATTGATAAGAAAAGTACCATAAGCAATGTGTGTTTTAATTCAGATTTAGTAACATTTATCTACCTATCTGTTAACACTTTTCAAGAAAATTGTAAAGCTATTAGTTTTCTCAACATATCTATAAGAATCTGTCCGTCCTGGTGTTTAAAAAACAAGGTAGGACAGCGCCGAACTTAACAGACCTCTCACGAGCCAGTGGGACACTTTTTTTTTTTTGGAATAAAACAAAAACAAAAGCTACCCAATTCGATTTTTGTTAATTTGAAATTAAATTTTTAAACATGTTTTATTGGCTAAAAAGAAGGCATTTCCTGTACTCTTTTTAGCGTTGAGGCTGCGAAAAGTGATTTGAAGTGGAACGTAATTGAAATGTGTCAGTCGCATCACGAACTTAATCACAAAGGACAAGAAACATGGAAGTCTCCAAACGACAAGCAAAGATATTCAAGAACCATTTAGAATAATTTCGGTAGATACTGTGTAGCAGGCGGAGTACAATATTGTATCTATAGCTACTTTTAAAGTCTACTCATCCTACTGCTGACTATGATGATGCTTCGATCTTCCTTACCGAATCACAAGTGAAATCGTTCGAGTCTCAGTTAAAAGCTGAATATAAAGGGTTTGCAAGTTCTTAATTAGTAATACTAAGAATGTGGCTTTATTGATATAAACTGAATTTCTTTCGACCAGGTAGACCTTAGTACTAGCTAGTATGGGGACTTAAAGATGCTGAATTTTAATTTAAAAATTATGAAGTAACGAACGAAAACTTCTATCTAAAGCCTTATTTCATATTATGGTTGACATTTATCATTTTAGTGCTGACTGAAGGATGAAAGCCTCTTTCAGTGGAGACGACCAAAAACTCCGGATGTTATATACGGATAAAAGTTGAAAATAGTTAATATCTGACGTATTAGTTTTGTTTGTTTTTAATTTAAAGTCTCTCATGGGAAATCGAGTCCCTTAATTTAGCGTCGCAAGTCCATAGGCTTACCACTGTCTCATGAGAGGGCTATTCCTTTCATACTTTCAGTTCGTTAGACCGACAGTTCTTGTGCACAGATTAAATAAAAATAAGTTGCTGACACCAGGTTCTCCACGTGCAGGAGAAAAGAACATTGTGGATCATGTTCGATCGAATTTGTTTTAGCTTTTATGTTTTTTTTGCTTTGAACCTTTTATAAAACAATGACTCTACATGTCGAAACGTTTGTGGCGTAAACTTACGATTTTTATATTCGTTTGGACTGCTTGATTAATGTGTGTCAAATATGAACAACATTGCTTAATCTGAAGAAACTTCAATGTGTATTTTTGTTCATGGGCAAGGTCTGATAATGACTGAGTGGGTTAAACCCGACTCAGAAGCTAGGGGTCTGATTAAACGTGACTCAAAAACTAGTGGTCTGGTTAAATCTGACTCAAAAGCTAGTGGTCTGATTAAAATAATTCACCAGCTGAAAAATACATGAAGCCCGGTCTAGCACTCTCCAGGTCAACCACTATCTTTACCTAAGTCGCTGTGTCCAAAATCCCCAGGTAGACCATCATCTTTACTTAAGTTGCCGTATCCGAGATCCCCAGGTCGACCATCATCTTTACCTAAATCGCTGTATCAGAGATCCCCAGGTCGACCATCATCTTTACCTAAGTCGTTGTGCCCGAGATCACCAAGTCGACCATCATCTTTACCTTAGTTGCCGTATCCGAGATCCCTAGGTCGACCATCATCTTTACTCAAGTCGCAGTGCCAGAGAACCCCAAGTCGACCATCATCTTTATATAAGTCGCAGTGCCCGAGATCCCCAAGTCGACCATCATCTTTATCTAAGTCGTTGTGCCCGAGATCACCAAGTCGACCATCATCTTTTTCTAAGTCGTTGTGCCCGAGATCACCAGGTCGACCATCATCTTTATCTAAGTCGTTGTGCCCGAGATCACCAAGTCGACCATCATCTTTATCTAAGTCGTTGTGCCCGAGATCACCAGGTCGACAATCATCTTTATCTAAGTCGTTGTGCCCGAGATCACCAGGTCGACCATCATCTTTATATAAGTCGCAGTGCCCGAGATCCCCAAGTCGACCATCATCTTTTTCTAAGTTGCAGCGCCCGAGATCCCCAAGTCGACCATCATCTTTACCCAAGACGCTGTGCCCGAGATCCCCAAGTCGACAAATATCGTTACCTAAGTCACGGCTGAAGCCTTTAAAACACATATTACATTTTAAATGTTTTGTACCAACGTTAGGAACTGGAACAAAGGTAAAGTAGAAATTAAAATATATAAAAATAGCAAAGTTAAGCACAAGTTAGGTACATAAATAAGTTAGCACAAGATGTGTTGGCCCGGCATGGCCAAGCGTATTAAGATGTGCGAGTCGTAATCTGAGGATTGCGGGTTCGCATCCCCGTCACGCTAAACATGCTCGCCGTTTCAGCCGTGGGGGCGTTATAATGTGACGGTCAATCCCACTATTCGTTGGTAAAAGAGCAGCCCAAGAGTTGGCGGTGAGTGGTGATGACTAGCTGCCTTTCCTCTAGTTTTACGCTGGTAAATTAAAGACGGCAAGCACCGATAGCCCTCGAGTAGCTTTGTGCGAAATTCAAAAACAAACAAACGAACAAAGATGTGTTACGCACACGTTAAGTACGAAATAAATTGGCACAAGCTGTGTTAAGTACAAGTTAAGTACAAAATAAGTTAGCAGAAGATGTATTAAGCACAAGTACAAAACAAGTTGGCACAAGATGTGTTTAGCACAATATATGTTAAACACAGCATAAGTTAAGGCTAATTCAGACCTGAACTAAACTAATAGCCAATTTATTCACGCGATTTAGGCTTTGTTGTTTCTCTGATTGTTTTCATTATTATGATTACAGATGTAATAATTCCTTATTCGATGCTTTCTTTACAACAAATCATAACAAGTGGTATTATTATTGTTTTGAGTTGATTAAATGTTATATAAGGAAAGTGTTACACGACTTCAATCAATCCACTCTTGCTTTTCATTTTCTCAATGATCTGTTTTTGGAAGAACCAATCACGACAAAATGAATAAATATTACACTCTTCTTTTCAATTTATTTTTCCATGAAATTAAAATATCTTCTTTTGCCACAGACAGGTGGATATGTTGACTGTCTTTCTACCTTTTCCTTGTTAAAAAAACAAAAACTCTTTCGAGACTGGAATTTAACGTTTGCAAGAAAACACACTTTAGAACTTCTGTGTTATAGTTAAGGCTGTCAAATTATATTTAAGGTCACACTCTCTCCATATAGAATCCGAAACCTTACTGTTAGCTATATAAATTTTCAGGTTTACCGCTCAGCATGGCTTTGCATATCAAAATAATGGTCACCTAATAAATCATGATGCTTATCGGTCGATTACTTGTTCTGAAACTACTAACCAAACAGGTTTGATTCCAATATTTTAAGCAATGTATCAGAAATATAGCAAGACAATTCTTCCTTAATATTTCCATTTAGGTTCTCTGATTTTTAATATTCCCATTAAGGTTCTCTGGTTTTTAATATTTCCATTTAGATTATCTGGTTTTTAAATCTTCAGTATATAACACTTCTTGTCAACTTTGGGTTTCTCACAAAGCAGCAACTAAAGGAATACATGTTTGTAGTAATTGTTAATATGGAATACGCGAATTCTGTTCCTTCAATAATGTTGACTAACTTCCGACTGCCATAATCCCTTCCACTTTACTTACAATAAATTGCTTTAATATGAGAATTTTAAGCTCTCAAAGCCCGTAGATTGGGTTAGCACTCCTAAGAGTGACACCACGGGCTGAAGTCGGACAGTCGGACAATTTACGAGGCAGTTTTCAGTCAACCAAACGGTAGTAACTAAACAATCATCTTCTAGTTTCCCAATACTTTCTCTCATCAGCTTTTTTTCTCCGCTCTTCGGCAAGTCAATAGCTGCAGGGTTTGAAGGACCTCACTTTTTTTATTGCTGCACTTTGAATGGAACATGTAATCTGTGGGTGGCTTGAACGCCCAAAACTTTTACTACTTGTGCGACACTGCTACGAATTATATGCGGCAACTTTACGAGCCGTTAACATTAGTGTGCGCTAACTTTTATGAGACATAAACTCGATTTCATTTCTGATGAGTGGTCTGAAAACAACTCGCCGACTGATGGCGTGGATTCGTTTCTAACAGGGTCCCATTTGATTTACCGCTGCACGAGACAGCTAGTGGCCCTAGTGTTAGAATACAGAAATTGTTAGCAAACTGCCTGAGATTAAGTGTGTAAAATAAGTTCCATGAATTTTAGGGTAGATAACACGTATTCCAGAAGTTCCATAGTACCCTTCTGTCGGTTTATCACCTAGCTTCTTTCTCCTACACTACAAGCAATAAATTTTCTAGAATTACTTTATTCTTAAAACCTAGGGATTCTTTAAATGGAGTAATGTTGACTGGACACTAGCGACTGACCTGACCTAACTTCACAATGGACAGAACAAAAGCTTTCAAGCACATCAGACAAACGTTTATCTTATTTACAAAGACAAAATAATTACAAAAGTCTGTACCTACCCGGAAACAAAAACTTGTGTTTAGTTTTACCTTAACTGTTAACCGCTTTAATCACAAATTTTTATTGCTTTACACTCAGCTCTACTTTCATCGATTTCGGACCCAGTAGTAGAATTAACCTTTTATCACAAAATCGAATAATAAAGCATCATCTTGATTCTATTAAAACTTCCATTATTCTATTCAAACTAAAATGAACACTGATGAACTCTTATTCAAAACCCGGAAATAAACGTACGTAATTGATATGAAACATGTCGTAGAAGTTTCTTTTGTCGTAAATTCTAACATAACTGCATATCCAATTTTCACATTGTAAACGGCAAGGTTACTTTATTATATAACAACATTTTTAGGCTTAACACGAACAGTACATGCAGTAGTATTGTAGCTTTGACCTCATAGTGCCTAGCTCTAAATATGGTTCATCTCCAGGTATTAAAAACAACAACAACTTTAAACCGACTTTAACCAATGTTACTCAAAGTTACGGAGTTTGGTGTTGATTAAACATATCCATGATACTGTACACATTTTATTCCAATTCTGTGATGGATTGATCTGTTGGTTTCACGTCAGATTCATAGAAGCACGTGATCGATGCCACATGACTGAAAACAGCGAACTGGAAAGTATGTCTATCGGAAATTCCTTTGTACTAGGACATTGTGTTTCCCTTACCTATATATCTCAAGCAAAGTTTAATCGTGAGCAAGGTCTATTTATAACATAGCTGGTTAAAACACCACAAGATTAGAAACGTATAATCTCATAACTCCTCAATAATACAGAAATGTCCACCCTTCAAATAGAGTACGAAACAATGTTCAGTCTGTCTTTCTTAAAGTCTTCTTCTGACTATAACTGTTTAAACACAGGATTTTATTTTTGAAAATAAGTTGATATAACAGACCTTATTAAAAGAATGAAACAGCATATTAAGAAATGTTTATTTCTTGGGGAATGAAACTTAAAAGCTGTCGATTTACAGATAACAAATAAACAGCTACTTCACGTGATATTGTTTGTTTTGGAATTTCACACAAAGCTACTCGAGGGCTATCTGTGCTAGCCGTCCCTAATTTAGCATTGCAAGACTAGAGTGAAGGCAGCTAGTCATCACCACCCACCGCTTGGCCATGCCAGGCGCACGTGAAACTTTCTACAAAATATTGTACTTGAAGCACTTGTCAAATTCCTCTATGGCAGAAGTGTCTTACTAGTTAGTTCTAGCCGTATCTCTGCGTTTAAATATTAAAAATATCGAGCTCTGAAGTTTGGGGTCGTGGGCTCGTTATACGAGTAACTGCCAAAGCCCATTATTTCGTCAGACGACGGATCATTTGGGGTCATGATATGAGACGGCTAGCGTTTTCTGTGGCTCTGCGCAAATATCCGAAGAAACACGCAAATACTACAAAATATAAAATTTCAAAATCACGAAACTAAATCAGGCCATGATACAACTCTGGTGGAGTTGCAAGGAGATTAATATTGGATTGATTCTAAGCCTACTTCTGACATTGTTGACTAAAAACATTGCAGACGCATTTTTTAAACGTCTTTCTCTTATATTTATTTATCCACAATAAAAATTAACTCTTAAAAATAATAAATGAAGACCACAACTATAATTTTAAGTCATAATTTCAGTCATGGTACCGAATAATGTAGATCGACTGACACATGAGTCACCAGTACATTAAACAAGCTGTAAACAGAATTTGGAAAAAAATGGTACCTTAAGAAAATTCATATTAGTAATATTTAAAATTGTGAAAGTTTGTACAACTGTCACTAGACTGTATTACTAGCCATTACCCGTGTTAGTAAAGTAAAATAATAAGTTGCTATTTACAAAATATAGTAAGGCCACGTGTTTCAGAAACATTAAAGTATTCATTTCAAAATACAGTCTTTGATGATATAGTGAGAGACAGCGGATTTGTTACTCTAAAATCCGGAGTTTGATTCTTGTGGTGAACAACAACACAAAGCCAACATGACTACAAGGAAACCACTTTAACAACTAAAGATTCGAGACGGTTTGAGTAGATAACGAAGTAAACTATCAAAGATGAACAACGGACCACGTTACTCCATCATAAGGCGCCTAACAAGGATACAGGATTGTCCAAACTTTGTACATTTGTTTCCTTCACTGTCTACTCAAGTCGTCTCAAAACTATCGACCGAAGTGACAATCAATCAGTCATTATACACTCTTCTCTGTAAATGGTCTCAATCATTTTACCTAAACAATACATGATTGCACGTGAGTAACTGTAAATACTTAACCTCTGTGATGTGTTTTACGTGCTCTACTCCTTTCTGCACTCAATACGATGAAGTTTTCGCGCCAAAAGAGCTTTATAAATGCTGGTAATTACATCACTGACGAAAGGCGGAAATTGATTTTTTAAAAAAAGTAAACAAACGTGATTTTCTTTTACAACAAAACCAGTTTTGTGTTCGATTACTTTAATTCGGTTCAAATTAACCATTACATTGTCTTTGTGCTCTATTACTGAACTTGACCCAAAATGAACCTTCACAGTGTCCTTATGCCCAATAACTCAACTTGACCCAAAATGAGCATTTACAGGTTCCTTACGCTCTATTACTCAACTTGACCAAAAATTAACCTTCACAGTGTCCTTGTGCTCTATTACTCAACATGACGTAAAATGAATATTTATAGTGTCCTTGTGCTCTATTACTTAACTTGACGTAAAATGAATCATTACAGTGTCCTTATGCTCTATTACTCAACTTGACGTAAAATGAATATTTATATTGTCCTTATGCTCTATTACTCAACTTGACGTAAAATGAGTATTTATAGTATCCTTATGCTCTATAACTCAACATGTCGTAATATGAATATTTATAGTGTCCTTATGCTCTATTACTCAACATGACGTAAAATGAATATTTATAGTGTCCTTATGCTCTATTACTCAACATGACGTAATATGAATCTTTATAGTGTCCTTATGCTCTATTACTCAACTTGACGTAAAATGAGTATTTATAGTATCCTTATGCTCTATAACTCAACATGTCGTAATATGAATATTTATAGTGTCCTTATGCTCTATTACTCAACATGACGTAAAATGAATATTTATAGTGTCCTTATGCTCTATTACTCAACATGACGTAATATGAATCTTTATAGTGTCCTTATGCTCTATTACTCAACATGACGTAAATGAATATTTATAGTGTCCTTATGCCCTATTACTCAACTTAACGTAAAATGAATATTTATAGTGTCCTTGTGCTCTATTACTCAACTTGATATAAAATGAATATTTGTGGTGTCCTTATGCTCTATTACTCAACATGACGTAAAATGAATATTTATAGTGTCCTTATGCTCTATTATTCAACTTGACGTAAAATGAATATTTATAGTGTCCTTATGCTTTATTACTCAACTTATTACTCATGTTACGTTGATAATTTTTTTGGACCAGTATCCACATTATTACGTTATGTATTAGTACTTCCAATAACAGGAAATTTGATGGAAGTTAATTAAATGTTAATATGTATCAAATTTATTATACTTGCCATCAAAGCTGATAGACACAATTTCCTTTGTAAACACAAACATATTTTAGTATACAAACATAAAAACAATACAATTTATAACAACGGTTATTACTGATAGTTATTTCAAATGATAGGTTTTAAACACAATAGTTTTAGAAACTTACAGACAACACTGAGTTTTAAGTCCAATCTAGAAATGAAAGTTTTATCAACGATCCAGGATCAAGTTGAACAAATTAATTTTGAGTTGGTATTGTTTCAACTTGGTTGAACTAGCTAAACTTGGCTGGCCTCACAACGTTTACAAGCTCACTTCTTACAGATGAAGATATTTAATGTCCTCGCAGAAATACTAACGCTTGAGGTTATTCACTGAAATTGAATGGTTTGTAATGTTCGACATCTATAAAAGTCCTGGCCAAATTATGTAGTTTTCCGATTAATAGACGTCACAATTATAGCTTTATAGGCCTATAGTACATTGACTGTAGCTGTCCAAAAGACCTCAAACGTTTATAGAAATTTCGACATTCTTTTAGCGTTGTTTCATTAAACAAGTATTGTTAATTGTTACACTCAAGAACGTTTTACAAATTTTGAGAATAGGCGGAACTTATGCAATATACAGTCAACAACGCACGTCACATGCAAAACACATACTGACAGAAGCGTAGGCACTGAAATAAATGTACAACAGCAAATGAGTTACACTTAACTTCAGCTAAAAAATAACCTTCATAATGTCTTTATTTTTCATATCTCAATTTGAGTTAAAATTAACCTTTACAGTGTCCTTATGTTTCATATCTCAATTTGAGTTAAATTATCCTTTACAGTGTCTTCATATTTCATGCCTCAATTTGAGTTAAAATTAACCTTCACAGTGGTTTCATGTTTTATACCTCAATTTGAGTTAAATTAACCTTTACAGTCTCTTCATGTTTCACATCTCAATTTGAGTTAAATTAACCTTTACAGTGTCTTCATGTTTCATACCTCAATTTGAGTTGAATTAACCTTTACAATGTCTTTATGTTTCATACCTAAATTTGAGTTAAATTAACCTTTACAGTGTCTTCATATTTCATACCTCAACTTGAGTTAAATTATCCTTTACAGTGTCTTCATATTTCATGCCTCAATTTGAGTTAAAATTAACCTTTGCAGTGTCTTCATGTTTCATATCTCAATTTGACTTAAATTAACCTTTACAGTGTCCTTGTGTTTTCTACCTCAATTTGACTTAAATTGACCTATACAATGTCCTTATGTTTCATACCTCAATTTGAGTTACAAGTAACCATAAGTGTCCTGATGCTTGTTACTTAACTTAAACTAAAATTAACATGTTAGAGTGTCCTTATGCTCCATTATTCAACTTGAAGTAAACTTCACCTTTACAGTGTCCTTTGTAGATTTCTGTAATTGTCCCGCCCTTTCCACACGAGGCTCTTCGTAATTCACATAGGCTGGTGTAAGTGACGTTGTCAGAACCACATAAGAACCGAGGCCGTTTCTTAACTGGACATTGCTTTCTGCAATGAACACAGTGAGGTTGGAAGTACTGGTCAAGCAGACAAGTCTTCTTTCCCGGACATCTAACTTTGTTACAGCTGTTATCTGTGGATAAAATTATTCTATTTGTAACTATGTGACTTTCCAGTATTCACACACCAGCTTCTGTAAACAACACCAGCATTTGTTCAGGAATTCTGATTATTGTAATAACCACAAACTGAGGTATCTGGACAAACGTAAAAACACTGTAAAACAGAATTATTAAAAAGACAGGAAAACTCTCTTTACCAACTATCACTGTTAACTATGATTTATGGTTTGTATTCGTCAAGTATATACATACTTCTATGTTTTCCACTATATATGGTCTCCGTGATCAATCCATTTCAGTGATCTAAAGAAAGTTATGGGTGTACATCCACTGTATGGTTATGGCTATACATCCACTGTATGGTGATGGGTGTACATCCACTGTACATTATTCACAGTAAGATTGTGCAGCAGGACAGCTAGACCTCAGTCCTTGAATATTACATCATGCACAACTCTCTAGACCTCACTATTGAAATATTATGACATGTACTACACTCTAGACTTCACGAGTCAAATATTATATGTCATACACCACTTTCTAGACATTACTAATTAAATATTATGTCATACACGACTCTCCAGACCTCACTAATTAAATATTATATGCCATACACGACTCTCTAGACCTCATTATTAAATATTATGGCATACACCACTTTCTAGACCTCACTAATTAAATATTATGTCATACACGACTCTCTAGACCTCACTAATTAAATATTATGTCATACACGACTCTCTAGACCTCACTAATTAAATATTATGTCATACACGACTCTCTAGACCTCACTAATTAAATATTATGTAATACACGACTCCCTAGACCTCACTAATTAAATATTATGTAATACACGACTCCCTAGACCTCACTAATTAAATATTATGTAATACATAACACTCCATACCTCACTAATTAAATATTATATGTAATACAGGACTCTCTAGACCTCACTACTTAAATATTATGTAATACATAACACTCCATACCTCACTAATTAAATATTATGTAATACACGACTCCCTAGACCTCACTAATTAAATATTATGTAATACATAACACTCCATACCTCACTAATTAAATATTATATGTAATACAGGACTCTCTAGACCTCACTACTTAAATATTATGTAATACATAACACTCCATACCTCACTAATTAAATATTATATGTAATACAGGACTCTCTAGACCTCACTACTTAAATATTATGTCATACACGACTCTCTAAACCTCACTAATTACATATTATGTCATACACAACTCTCTAGACCTCACTACTTAAATATTATGTCATACTCGACTCTCTAGACCTCACTAATTAAATATATGTGATACACGACTCTCTAGACCTCACTACATAAATATTATGTGATACACGACTCTCTAGACCTCATTACTTAATTATGTAATACATAACACTCCAAACCTCACTATCCAAATATTATATCATACACCCCTCTCTAGACCTCACTATTTGAATGTTATGGCATGCAACACTTTTTAGATATCTTTTAACTTCAAATCATGAGTTATATCTCTTTCAGTTATTATACATGGTAAATAGTGTTTGATGTACTTCCTTTCATGTTGTCTTAATAATATACACGTCACAACTAAAGTAAACAATAAATAATTTACACGTCACAACTGAAGTAAAGAATGAACAATATACACGTCACAACTGAAGTAAAAAATTAACAATATATACGTCACAACTGAAGTAAGGAATTAACAATATACACGTCACAACTGAAGTAAGGAATTAACAATATACACGTCACAACTGAAGTAAAGAATTAACGTCGTATGCATCACAATTTTACTCAGACATTACTGCTTGTAAATTAACAGTTAATTTTTATACTTAATGGGATTCTTGAGTAATGTTACTCTATCTCATTGATGGATACTTGTATTGGGAATAATTATATCTCAATAAGAAGAAAGAGACTCCAGAACCGTGGACCAGGGCTTGAACCGATGACTTCTGGTATTCAAGGTCAACACTCTTTCACTGGGCTATCCGAGAGTACAAACCATCAATGTTTATCGGAAAGTCATCTTTTTATAAATGTGTTCATCTTACCTCTTTATGATACTTCAATTTATATGAAATCCATCTCGTTTAACACGTAGTTTTCTATTTCTAACCAGTCATATGACAATTTTTAACATAAAATAGCAAATAACCTTTTGATTGTTCCACCATATGTTCACCCACCATCAAAAATAGTCATGTAGCAATATATCCGAAAATCAACATCATGGAAACTCAATCAAAACGTTAATCAATATGAAAATAAATATTGTAATAATGATATAACAGTTAAAGTAAGAAAATATTACGATGCACTGTTTGTCAAAGTGAATATTGTAATTATGATATAACAGTTAAAATAAGAAAATATTACGATGCACTGTTTGTTAAAGTGAATATTGTAATAATGATATAACAGTTAAAGTAAGAAAATATTACAATGCACTGTTTGTCAAAATAAATATTGTAATAATGATATAACAGTTAAAATAAGAAAATATTACGATGCACTGTTTGTCAAAGTGAATATTGTAATTATGATATAACAGTTAAAGTAAGAAAATATTACCATGCACTGTTTGTCAAAGTGAATATTGTAATTATGATATAACAGTTGAAGTGAGAAACTATTACCATGCACTGTTTGTCAAAGCTTATTATAGCTGGTACACCTTGGCAACTTTCCATTCGGAACTCGCACCCAAACCATAAAGGTAACAGGAAGGTTGCTATCCAACAACAAATGAATCTGATACTACCACTTCGTGAACACAGTTGTTCATGGTTAACTTGAACATTTTGTGGATTAGTAGCTTACGACATACCATCAAATTTGTAAACCCACCTCGACAAGGACTAAAATACGCTATTTCCAGGTTTGAATTTTTCCTACAGCGAACCTTTAACAGTTTACAGACGTTTCTGTAGGTCCTTCCGTCATTTCCACACACGGGCCCTGCTCGCCGCTTCAGTTTGGGGCATTTTGGTCTGCAAACACACTTTGGTTTACCACGTTTCATCTTGCATGCCCTTTCATCCGGGCATTTCACGAACTCGCACGAGTCTGGGAAAATAGTAATAAAGTATATGCCACATGAGCATAGTATTAATTGTCAGGTAAAAATATTATGTTAATGTTATTCAGTATATAAAATGGACTCTTCTTTACTAAAAATTAACTCTATTAACATAAGTTTAATTTCGAAATTTAAGTTCTGAAAAACGGAACAAAAAGCATGTAAACTTACATCGACACGTGTGTTTATAAACACGAAGTTCAAATATTTTAAGTAAATTTATGTGAGTTTACTAAATCACTTTTTAATTTATTCAAGAGACATGTTTCCACGTTCCAGACTTCCCTTGACGAACGGTCTCCATAAGCTTTAGAAACAGAATCTTTCTAAAACAGACAACACAAACATTCATATCCATTACACTGGTTTGAAAATTTTCCAAAACAGATTTCATTACATAATGCACGAGCTTTACCTACCCATTATTCCACAAAGCTGCCCCAAAACGTGTAAATATATTTTCTAATTTGTTTCAAAAGAAAATTAAGCTTACAAGAACTTGGACTAGACGTGAGAGTGGTGAGAAATGAGTAAAACAGTGACGCAGAAGACAAAAAGTAAAAGAATGCATACAGTTACAGAGAATTACAAATACGAGCAACTAAAATGGTGGCAAATGCCGAATAATCTAATAATCTAAATACTAGTATCGTCTGCTTGATTTTGAATTTTGCGTAAAGCTAGTCGTCCCTAATTTAGCAGTGTAAGATTAGAGGGAAGGCAGCTTATCATCACCGCCCACCGCCAACTCTTAGGTTACTGTTTTACCATGGAATAATATGATTTCCCGTCACTTTATAACGACTCTACGACTGAAAGGAAGAACATATGTTGTGTGGCAGGGATTCTAACGCGCGACCCTCAGACTACGAATCGAGCGTCCTAAGGACGTGGTCGTGACGGGCCTCGTACGATGTTGGAGCTGCAAAACATAAAATTAATTTATTTTTAATTAATTAATGTTTGATAACTGTGCAACAAATTTTCTTTAAATAGTCCATGTTGATATTTATTTTAGGCTCAATATAAATATTCATTTTTAGTGCTAATTCAACAGTCACGTTTAAATATCTCATTCGGTACTTACATCAAATTACCAGTATTTAAACAAATATCAATTTATACACACACCCCCCTGTCGACGAAATCGTGCACATAGGTAGCTGTTTTAAGAGTCTGACCTCACTGACTAAACGGATTGAACACAAGCACATGTATCGAGTTATTCGCACTGATTCACATTCTATCAAATATATCTTCACCAAAATTTGGTAAGTTGGTCTTCAGTTTGTACTTAATGTCTGTTTTATGCAAGTTACTAATAAGTGATTAATTTTGACCTAATTAGTGAGGTAATTAAATTGAGGATATGTTTTGATACAGAGATGTATAATGTTACGTTTATTATTGTGAGGTCACAATTCGAGCACTCCTCTGACTGGTACGTAACAAATGTTTCTGTCTGGTTATTATGTAACGACTGTTTTTAACTCATTAGTATGTCACAGATATTTTTATATGAGTAGTAAGTAACGTATGATTTTATTTGACTAGTACGTAACGGTTTGTTTGTTTTTGAATTTCGCACAAAGCTACCCGAGAGCTATCTGCGCTAGCTGTCACTAATTTAGCAGCGTAAAACTAGAGGGAAGGCTTGTTTGTTTGTTTAGAATTAAGCACAAAGCTACTCAATGGGCTATCTGTGCTCTGCCCACCACGGGTATCGAAACCCGGTTTTTAGTGTGTAAGTCCGCAGACATACCACTGTGCCACTGGGGGGCAGAAGGAAGGCAGCTAGTCATCACCAACCACTGCCAACACTTGAGTTACACTTTTACCAACGAATAGTTGGATTTAGCTGAAAGGGCGAGCATGTTTGGTGTGACGGGGATTCGAACCCGTGACCCTCGGATGACGAGTCGAGTTACTTAACCACCTGGCCATGCCGGGCTGGGTCGTGTTGTAGCCAACGTGTTAAGAACCCAGTTTATAAAATGTTCAACTATTCCATTGTAAATGTTGTTTTATATTTAATAAAAACATAATTAATTGAATGTTTTAATTATTTATATTAACACCTTAAATTCTAACTTTTTAATAAATTACTTATCTAAAATAAATAATTATTTTTATTTATTTCAAAACAACCCGGTCTTTCAGCACATTAAAATGTTTTTTTAAAATTCATTTCATGAAGTAATCTCTGTTTTAAACGAACCATTAACTCTATGCTGAATTCCGCTACCAGTGGTATCGTCCTGGTTACGATAGATAATTAAAATATCAACATATATTTTTTCTACAAGCTTCCACATGGACACTTCAAAAGTACATTATTTTCAACATACTTGAAACTCTTATATCATTACCAACGTATAAATTATTAATAGTCAATACAGACTAGTTATTATTTTTATTACAGCAGAAGCAACAATAAAAACATATTCTAACCAAAAACTCGTTAAAATAGCACATTCTATATATGTAGTTCTCTAATGAGTCAGCGGTAAATTCACAGATTCACAATGGTAAAATCCGGGGTTCGATTACTAATGATTGACAACGTGCTGACAATAATGAAAACTGTTTTTGTATCATCATATATAAAACGTTTCGCTACAAAACATACTTGTGGTTACTGATATTCCAACGAGTAATGTTTTAACAAACTCTAGATGACATGGTAACCTCCTTTCTTTCGTTTCGTCTGTATGGATTAAAAAAGTTACCAGGTGTCTTTTAAAAACATTATAGTATTATTCAAACTAACATAGCATTTTACCTACGAAGCAACATTGTCACAAACAGATATGCTAGAATTTCACTGGTTAAATTGTAGATGCGACAATTACATTACTGGTGCACTTTTACTTCTGATAGACTGAAAGTAAACATTCTCCTCAAGGCTGGTTTACACATAACTTCACCAGATGCGTCACTTTCCTTTTAAAAGTCTTCACAAAAAGTCGATGTATCATGATTCAAGCATTTCAAACTTTCGACGAAGTCTTCCGTTAAACTCTGTCAGACTTGTTTATCAAGAGAATCTTAGACAGATCGGGTGACCCTTTGGTTGATAATAACAAAAAAAAGGCTACTTGATGACAAGATGTGTTGATAAGAAGCCAGTAATGAAGGCCATTTCTGACGAACTATCATGGGGATATATTTATAAAACTCATACTGACAAATTAGAATTAAAACTTGAATTATACATGAAACTTTATATTTGACAACTGCTGCGAACAAAGCATGCGATTAATGCAACAAAAATAAGTAGGTAAACAGATTAACGTTGAACAAACTCACTGAAAATATTACAAACAGATTAGCGTTGAACAAACTCACTGAAAATATTACAAACAGATTAGCGTTGAACAAACTCACTGAAAATATTACGACCAGATTAGCGTTGAACAAACTCACTGAAAATATTACAAATAGATTAGCGTTGAACAAACTCACTGAAAATATTACAAATAGATTAGCGTTGAACAAACTCACTGAAAATATTACAAACAGATTAGCGTTGAACAAACTCACTGAAAATATTACGAACAGATTAGCGTTGAACAAACTCACTGAAAATATTACAAATAGATTAGCGTTGAACAAACTCACTGAAAATATTACAAATAGATTAGCGTTGAACAAACTCACTGAAAATATTACGACCAGATTAGCGTTGAACAAACTCACTGAAAATATTACAAATAGATTAGCGTTGAACAAACTCACTGAAAATATTACAAATAGATTAGCGTTGAACAAACTCACTGAAAATATTACAAACAGATTAGCGTTGAACAAACTCACTGAAAATATTACAAACAGATTAGCGTTGAACAAACTCACTGAAAATATTACGACCAGATTAGCGTTGAACAAACTCACTGAAAATATTACGACCAGATTAGCGTTGAACAAACTCACTGAAAATATTACGACCAGATTAGCGTTGAACAAACTCGCTGAAAATATTACGAACAGATTAGCGTTGAACAAACTCGCTGAAAATATTACGAACAGATTAGCGTTGAACAAACTCGCTGAAAATATTACGAACAGATTAGCGTTGAACAAACTTGCTGAAAATATTAAAAACAGATTAGCGTTGAACAAACTCGCTGAAAATATTAAAAACAGATTAGCGTTGAACAAACTCGCTGAAAATATTAAAAACAGATTAGCGTTGAACAAACTCACTGAAAATATTACAAACAGATTAGCGTTGAACAAACTCACTGAAAATATTACAAATAGATTAGCGTTGAACAAACTCACTGAAAATATTAAAAACAGATTAGCGTTGAACAAACTCACTGAAAATATTACAAATAGATTAGCGTTGAACAAACTCACTGAAAATATTAAAAACAGATTAGCGTTGAACAAACTCACTGAAAATATTACAAATAGATTAGCGTTGAACAAACTCAATGAAAATATTACAAACAGATAAGCTACACAGGGGTTATGTACGCTAGCAGTACCTTATTTTGCAGTGTAAGACTAGAGGGAAGACAGCTAGTCTTGATCACCCACCGCCAACTCTTGGGCTCCTCTTTTACCAATAAATTGTTGGATTAACCGTAACAATATAATGTCCTCACGGTTGAAAGGATGAACATGTTTGGTGTGACGGGGATTCGAATCTGTGACCTTCAGATTACGAGCCGTGTGCCTTAACCACCAGACTATGCCGGGCCTAACATCAGTCGAGAACTTTAACCCACCTGGCCAAGTCGGGCCTAACATCAATCGAGAACCTTAACCCACCTGGTCATGCCGGGGGTAACATCAGTCGAGAACCTTAACCTACATGACCATGCCGGGTCGAGTCAAAGTTTTTCTAACATTATTTTTTTTCTAATATAATTTGATGAACAGTTGTCCTTCTTTAAAGAGCTTCAATAAGGTTCTAAAAGAACCATTTAAAGCTAATTAAACTGCCTAAGTGTTAAATTTAAACAACAATTAAGTCAACGAGTTTAAACAAATGTTACAAGGTTTAAAATTGTAATTAGCATATCTGATAGGTTTACAGACATGCATGAGAAACAAGTAATGGAAAATAACAAAAAAGAATCCCATGTCTACATGGTTTACAAAGATAGACAAAAAAGTATTGTTGAAAAATAGACTAGAATCTCACTACTGACCCAGTTGTCTTAAAATAGTGACATTCTGAATAACAACATGTAATCTAGTTTTATTCATACATCAGAGAGGGAGAAAAAGAGAGACTAAAAACAGTCAAATTCACAAAAGAAAAAGTTCTAAAGAATGTATTTCGTAAAGTTGTGATGAACACTTTTAAAACATAAATGTAAGATTTGTCTTTATGAGGTCTGTTCAAAAAATACACGGACTATTTGAATGGCGCGGCTCCAGTTGGTGTCGCTAGGTTCGCACAGATAAGCTGATTACGACGCCATTTCCCGATTGCAGATATCTTCATTTGTGTATTAGTTACGCGGTTTTAAGTGAAGTGCGATTTTTTCGTTTGGTGGATTTTAGAATGAATGACCTGAAAGAGCAACGAATTGTGAAATTTTGTGTTAAACTTGGAAAACCTGCGACTGAAACTTTTGCTATGCTTAACACGGCTTACGGTGATGTTGCTGTGAAGCGTACGGCATGTTTCAAGTGGCATGAACGTTTTAAGGATGGTCAAAAGTCCATTGAAGATTATGAGTGTTCTGGACGTCCTTCCACGTCAACTGACAACCCACACATCGACAAAAATCAACACCTTTGTGCGGGCAAATCGACGTCTGACTGTCAGGGAGCTTGCTGAAGAGTATGGGATATCAGTTGGATCTTGTTACGAGATTTTGACCGAAAAATTGAAGATGCACCGCGTTGCTGCGAAATTCATCCCTCAGAACTCGTGAATTTTTGGCCAAACACTCGATCACTGTTCTTCCCCACCCCCCTACTCCCTTTACCTTGCTCCTTGCGATTTTTTCTTGTTCCCTAAACTCAAAAGACTCTGAAAGGAAGAATATTTTAGACGATTACCGAGATTAAGACAAATATGACGAAGGAGCTGGAGGACATTACAAAGCAGCGTACCAGGACTGTTTCAACAAGTGGAAACACCGTTGGGATAAGTGTGTGCGTTGGGGAGGAGAGTACTTTGAAGGGGTCCCAGACCTGTAACTCCTAAATAAAGTACATTTTGTTTTATGACGTCAGTCCGCGTATTTTATGAACAGCCCTCGTACAAAACACAATAAACATTTTTAACATCTACAGCAAGACTTTAGCATCATGTTAAACAACACCGACATTGAAAGAATGTAACTTATTAACACTGAGACTCAACACACGCCACTACTTGTCACCTTAAGCATTAATACTCGCATTCGGGAAAAATGTGTTACTATTAAACACAAATAATGTAAGTGTATGAATAACTGACATCAAATCGAGCAATACTAAACATGCAACATGAAAGCACGTTTTAACACGGGCACTGCCAAACATGCAACATGAAAACATATTTTTGATGTGATGATATTAACATGGACACTACTAAACATGCAACATGAAAATATATCTTTCAATGGGTTATTATTAAAATGGGCACTACTAAACATACAACAGGAAAACACATATTTTAAATTTCATATATTTTAATGTGCTGACATTAACATGGACGCTACTAAACATAGAACATGAAAGTACAATTTAATGTGCTAACATTAGCATATGCACCTCTAAACATACAACATAAAAGTGTATTTTAATGTGTTTATATTAACAAGGACACTACTAAGCACACAACATGAAAATATATTTTAATGTACTTATATTAAACATACCGCATGAAAGTATATTGCAATGTGTTATACGAACATGGACACAACTAAACATACAACACGAAAGTGTATTTTAAATAGCACTCCTTATAAAAACTTTTAAAAGCTAACCATACACATAAACTAACTAAAGTTCTTCCCTAATCATACTTCGTTAAAAATCTTTATTCAAACTTCAATATAATCGCTGTTTAAGCACAATGTATTATCTCAATAACGCATGTACAGACTGAGTAGGCTTAACTTGTGTATTCTCTGAAATCCATTTTCTCCGAGATTTCTGTGGATAATTTTTTAACCAGGTGAGATTACAAGTTCTATTTATAAAACTTTTTTTTTATAATTTTCCTATTGTTTAAAAAAAGCTAACTTACATGAAATGTTGTTCGCTTCTGATTATACAAGAAATAAACACAATTAAATTATAGATGTGGGGAAATCGGATGCTTTTTTTTATGGCCTCATTAATGATCTCGTGTGGTCTTTAATAGAACCTGTTTTCTGTGAGATATCACTTGTTAAAAGACACGGGCCTCTAGCAATAACGTATAACGAAAGATAAACCCGATGGATAATGAAAAATCATGACAAACTAGTCTACACATTATCTTGCGAATAGAAGATTGCAAAATCGAAACCAAATTATCTCTAAGTATATTTTTATTTGTGTACTTTAACTGTTATAAAAACAATATAGGGAGAAAATTCGCTGAATTTATTTCTTGGTTTTGAATTTTTCTACAATCAGTTATCACCCACAGTATTGTTTGTCAGTTACTCAAGTTAAATAGTGAACATTAACCTCATCGTGTGGATTTTCACTACAAAATAACAAAAGACCTTAAAATAATAGAGCTAAATGTATAAAAATATTCACTATACATATTTATATATTTTGTTTGTACAAGAATTCTGAACATATTCAGAATTCCTCTCTGAACAATCTTCATACTAGGATGACAGATATGATCAGTGATGTAACTCACACACAACTCTTCCTCTCTAAACGATCTTCATACTAGGATGACAAATATGATCACTGATGTAACTCACACACAACTCTTCCTCCCCAAACGATCTTCATATTTGGATGACAGGTATGATCAGTGATGTAACTCACACACAACTCTTCCTCCCCAAACGATCTTCATATTTGGATGACAGGTATGATCAGTGATGTAACTCACACACAACTCTTCCTCTCTAAACAATCTTCACACTAGGATGACAGGTGTGATCAGTGATGTAACTCACACATAACTCTTCCTCCCCAAACGATCTTCATATTTGGATGACAGGTATGATCAGTGATGTAACTCACACACAACTCTTCCTCCCCAAACGATCTTCATATTTGGATGACAGGTATGATCAGTGATGTAACTCACACACAACTCTTCCTCTCTAAACAATCTTCACACTAGGATGACAGGTGTGATCAGTGATGTAACTCACACATAACTCTTCCTCCCCAAACGATCTTCATATTTGGATGACAGGTATGATCAGTGATGTAGCTCACACACAACTCTTCCTCCCCAAACGATCTTCATATTTGGATGACAGGTATGATCAGTGATGTAACTCACACACAACTCTTCCTCTCTAAACAATCTTCACACTAGGATGACAGGTGTAATCAGTGATGTAACTTACACATAACTCTTCCTCCCCAAACGATCTTCACACTAGGATGACAGGTGTGATCAGTGATGTAACTCACACATAACTCTTCCTCCCCAAACGATCTTCATATTTGGATGACAGGTATGATCAGTGATGTAGCTCACACACAACTCTTCCTCCCCAAACGATCTTCATATTTGGATGACAGGTATGATCAGTGATGTAACTCACACACAACTCTTCCTCTCTAAACAATCTTCACACTAGGATGACAGGTGTAATCAGTGATGTAACTTACACACAACTCTTCCTCTCTAAACAATCTTCACACTAGGATGACAAATATGATCAGTGATGTAACTCACACACAACTCTTCCTCTAAACGATCTTCATACTCGGATGACAGGTGTGATCAGTGATGTAACTCGCACACAACTCTTCCTCTCTAAACGATCTTCATACTAGGATGACAGATATGATCAGTGATGTAACTCACACACAACTCTTCCTCTCTAAACGATCTTCACACTAGGATTACAAATATGATCACTGATGTAACTCACACACAACTGCAGATGCGTTTGGGAAACTTCAAAACCGCATTCGGCTTTGTATCCAAAACGATGGTGGATATATTGAAGTTAATACTCTCACGATTAAATTTTAAATGATTTCCTCTTTTCTATTTGATTTTACAGATTATTTACCTTATATAAAAGTGAAGTTATTAAAGATTCAAACTAGACAAAGACTTCATGGACACCCTGTATATACAGTCTTTGCCAAAAATGTTTCCATATTTTGTAATAAATAATATTATGTTATTATTTAGTGCTGTGAAATTGAAAAACTGTTTGTTATATTAAACATCTATATATGTAATTTGTATGAAGATATAGGTTATATGAACATCGTGGGCGATTTATTAAGTCGTCTAGCAATTTTATCAGAAACCTGCAGAAAATTTGTAATTCATTATTTTACCTGTCATAAAAATCCTTACCAATACATAAATAATGACAAACTATAACATCAAATTATTATAAATAGCATCTGTAACCATGTATGAGTTCATATTCAAATATTCAGCATTTGGTTGGTCTTCCTTCTACTCTGGTTTAAGGTCGTGATTAGCAACCGTTAAACTCAATTCTGTCCATCAGTTCTTAAAGAGATTACAATCTGGAGATTTCACTGATCATCACAGTCTTATGACGTCCTTCTGGTGGAGATAATTCTGTATAACACCCACAATGTGACTTTGTCATCCTGGAACACAAAGTTGTTGTCAAACTTTACCCAGCATATGTAGGAGGAGCCACTGACGTTTTATTGAAGGATATGAATTCTACCATCAGATTATCAAGCCTGGAACAGGACTCATCTGAAAAGATGACATATTACCAGTGTCCTAACTTAAGTTAGCATGCCGTATTACCCAAGTAACACAATTTCGGCGGTTAATTCTGGTCAACTTGAGTTTACAGACAGCTCTTATTGCAAAATAGCCTTGTTTGGTCAGTCTTCTGTTCACTGTTCTTTTGGATATCCTGAAATAAATGTGTTTATACCATTCCTGTTGTGAGATGTTGAAAGACTTCTTTCGACCTAAACAAGATAATTGACCTGTTCAAAACACGGTCATTCTGGGTAACATTTCTTCAACGTCTGCCAGTAAATAATCCTGGAGCAACGTTTCCTATAGTCTGATGACGTTCAAAGATTCTGGATACAGTAATTTGGGGTTACATTACTGTCCTTACAGTGCCCATTTACATCATAACATTTCGTTTATGTTACACTTACACAGGCCTAAAGATTTTCTTACATTTTCCCCTTCTTAATCACAATAGATAATTTTAAAAAATGCAGATAAAATCCTGTATCAAGATTATTAAAAAAATATATATTGTCTCTTCTTATCTCCTACTTTCTCAGAAACTCTGCAAAACGTGTTCATGTTTGTTTCTACTCCTGATATAACAACAAAAATAACACTAAACTAATATTTGGTAGATGTGTTCACAGCATTTTTCGACCTTAACGACCAAAGATAATCGGTAGATTATTACAGATAAAAGCCAATTTCTTGATAATTTAAGAAGAAAACTATATACAACAATGAATAATAGAGCTACAACACACAGTTCTGTTTTTGTTTTGTTTTTTACAACTCTAGGCCTATTGGTTGATTTTATTCCATTAACATGTTAGCCGAGTAACTAATAGTATTGTATTTTAAATCTAAATTTAAAAAAAAAAATCATTAAAGCTAATAAAACACAACTCCTTCATTTCTATCAGATATCAATTAATCTATAAACTACTTATATTTTTTATTTTAAAGCAGTGAACGATCTGGTGATGAAGGGACTTAAATCGTCATCTGTTATCAAGTCCTGCCACTCTGGGGCGCTTAAGATGACACTTAATCCTATGTTTCGTTTGCAAAATACTAGTCCAAGAGTTGATGATAGATGATGTTGACTGCCTTCCGTCTAATTTATAATTTATGGATAGTTCGTGCAATTAATGCTTGAGTAGCTTTTCGTGAAACTCAACAAACAAACAAATAAACGTCAAAGAAAGGCCAACTTCACAGAGACGGCCTGCACTAGCCATAAACTGGTAAGGTTGACCAAAAGTTTTTAGTTGCATAAATAGGCATGGTTGATAAATTCATATTAATAATTTGCTGTGTTTTCACCGACATGAATTTATCATCAGGGTTTGTTCTTTCACCTTATAAATAGATAAAACTATTTCATTATTGAAGTTGTCGTAACATTTAAATTTGATTTAACATACCCAGTTTTTAATAAGGTTAACTGGTTGAAATTTAATATTCAAAAAGAAAATTTTTCATATATAATATGTTAATTTTTCCTACCTTTTAAAGGACAGCGTTCATATAATATCATGGAATATTATTTCATTATAAATAATTTATTTCGTTTCGAATGCCAACAAAGTGTTTGTGTTTGTTTCCTTTCAGCAAAGCCACGTTGGGTTATCTGCTATGTCCAGTGTAGAGAATCAAACCTAGGATCTTAGCATTATAAAACCGTAAAGGTACTGCTTTCCCACCAGGTTTTTTATTCGAGTGTAGTTCGGAATTGAAATCCGAATAAATTTCATTAACACAGGTGTTAAGTGATAGTTAAAAACGTTAAAAATTGTGGATGATTAATAAAGAACAAAGTAAAGAATATATCTTCTTTAGCTTCTAAACTCTGCTAGAAGACTTCTACATTTTATTGTAAATAAGTAACAGGAAGTTTCACTGATAATAAATCTACTGGAATTCATTTTTTCGACATAAACATTTTACCTTTACAAGGTTGACAAGGGACACCGCCACCAAGTACCGTTAAGTAGAAAAGCTGACCAGGTGGAATGGTTTGTGATGTCCACGCTGTATTGGCTCTGTTGTCGGAACAGCATTCCTGATGTGAAATATTTGCTCCGAGAAAAGTCGTACAACGTCCGTTTTTGTTAACTTTAAACCAACAGTATCCCGCTGAACCGAAATAAGAAATATTATATATACATATATACACACACACATGCAAAACTTGTTAAATTTTAAACCAGCAGTATCCTGCTGAACTGAAATAATATATATAAACTTTTTATTTGAATGTTAACAAGCAGTATTTTGTTAAATTGAAATAAGAAATATATATACATATACAAAACTTGTTAAATTTTAGACCTGCAGTATCCCACTGAACCAAAATAAGAAATATTACTATGGGTAATACTACACACAACAGTTTCTAGCCGGTTCCAATATGTACAAAATGGGATTTTCGTGCTGTGAGGAGAAATATGGAAAATAAGCCAGAACAAACAACCTGTATAAGTACATATGTGGTCTGACATCACAGGAAGTTATATCCACAACATATGTTTCACATTAATAGATGCTTTGTTCGTAACATGTATTAAACACCATCAGACGCCATCTTCATAACATATGTGCTATACCACCAGACATTATGTTCATAACATAAGCTACAATGACGTTGTAGTTATATCAAAGTCTTTTCTCAGCCTGAGTAGAATGTACATCAACACTGATAAGACACTATAATAGTGTTTCTAACGAGTCCAGATTTACACAGTTCTTGGATGGAGAATGAACCTTGGTTTGTTAAGTAACCTCCTAGGAATCGTCTACAAGCTAATGCAAAATACGGTGGTATTTCTGCTGTGATATGATGTTTAATATGGAAAGATGCTTGATACATCACAAAACATTGTGCTCCTCAACCAACTTACCAGTTAAGACAGTGTTTTTAACATGTGTTCCTACACTAGACCAATACAAATCCCTCGTGGCCAATTACCGGATTGATACCGGTCACATTTGTCGATCTTTGGATGTTTCTTGTACCAAATAAGCAAACCTTAGGAAGAGCTTTATCCAAACTGTAAGAGTGCGGATCAATTCCACACGTTCAAGATCTCAGGTCCTGTAAGTACAACGTGTAACATTGTTTTTACCTTACATAATAGTATGACGTGACAAGTGGCCTATTGGCTGCCCTTCCTATAAATTAATTAAAATAAATAAATAATCTAAAAGCCAGGCCTTAGCATTTGTACACTTATCAGGTTTTTCTTAATGCCACTTAAGTTTACTATTTCCACATCCGAAAGCAGCCATTCCAATGGTCAAATGCTCTTTTAGAAAAATGGGACATTCTCAGCTGAAGATGACTCCTACCCTGCCATCAACACTATCATTATTCCTTTACAATATTAAACACCTAAATCAAATTCCTCCAAAACAATTTTATAATATCAAGCTCTTCATCTCATAAGCAATTCTAATAACCCTCCTCTGAGCCCTTTCCAACAATTCAATGTTCTTCCTAACGTAATGAGTCCAGGACTGATACAAAATGTTCTAAATGTGGCATAACCAGTGACCCATTGAATGAAATAATAACCTCTATAGTGTACTCAATATTTCTGTATGAACAACTTAAACTCTTGTTTGTTCCACCACTAGTAACAGCACACTGCTTGAATGGCGTTAAAAACTGATGAACTATTACACCAAGATCCATTTCTTTAATAATAATGTTAAGGTTATTTCTATAGGAATTATGATAACTTACGTGCAGTATTTTGCATTTATTGTAATTAAAATCCGTTAGCCATTTATTGGCCCGTCTCACTAAATGATTTCAATCGTTTTGTAAACCAGCACCATCCTCTTCACACCTAGTAACATCCAAAACCTTAATATAGTCTGTACATTTAAGTCATTTATTGGCCATTCCTTCATTTATATCACTGATGTATCAAAAAGAACAAAGAAAAAGTGTTAAGATTTAGTCTTGTTTGGCTAACCTCCGTTTATAACAACCATCTGCTTTCTTTCATCCAGCTACACTCACATCCAGTTAGCTAACGTATTTTCCACATCCACCTTTAGGAATCTCTCGCTTAAATTTAACTGCTAAAGCCCAAAAGATCAATAGTCCAATTTTCGCGATTCGTATTTATACTGCAAATCAAGGTAAAATATGGTAAAGAACACATCCACGAGGTAAGGACAATCTTTTACCCATTATTTTCTTGTGGAGTAGGCATCTATTTATTAATTGGTATACTTTGTACTTACAAAATACAACAGCATTTAGCTTGTAAAATTTCTACAAATATGAATATATATTGATAGTAACTGTAAGAAGAAAACAAAGATGTTATGGACTCATTACAATATTTAGAAAGTGTCCTCTAACAAGCGACTACTTGTGCCTAAAACGGACTAGACGTAGAATTATGAATAACTGACGAATCAGAATTGATACCGTTTAAACAATGACTACCAGATGACGAAAACTTAAAGTTGCGAAATGGTTAATCGTAGCCACTGGTTGAAAGTTGAGTAACTAAGTGAAACAGTAAACAATTTTTAAAACATTCACATACCTGTTGAGATGTTACAACACAGTAACACAAAACGTGTCTCGGCAATAATTCTTATCAAACTATACATGGATATTTTTTATATTGATTTTCACGCATCTTCTATTTGAGTAATTTTCCAGAATGTAAACATGGGTAAAACTTATTCATTAATAAATCTTTTGGAGCAGTTAGTATCATAATGAACAACATTACAAACACTTATTTCGTGCTGTTTTTTATAGTCTATACCCAGTATAAGAATATTTTAATCCACTATGATAAACTACTTTAAGCAATGAAACAATGGCTGACAAACTACTTTAAGCAATGAAATAATGGCTGACAAACTACTTTAAGTAATAAAATAATGGCTGACAAACTACTTTAAGTAATAAAATAATGGCTGAAAAACTACTCTAAGCAATGAAATAATGGCTGAAAAACTACTCTAAGCAATGAAATAATGGCTAATAAACTACTTTAAGCAATGAAATAATGGCTTACAAACTACTTTAAGCAATGAAATAATGGCTTACAAACTACTTTAAGTCATAAAATAATGGCTGACAAACGACTTTACGCAATAAATAATGGCTGACAAACTACTTTACGCAATAAAATAATGGCTGATAAACTACTATACATAATGCTTTGCTATATTTGGCTTAAGTCCCACTGTTTTCTTTTTTCCTTTCCAAGCTATACAGAGAGACTTTATCAATGTAAAGGAATCTTTTTATTGGTACTTTAAGTATAAACAAAGTATCTGATTAGATATTAGGCTCGTGGAAAAACTTAAAATTCAAACATTAGTATAGATAAATAAGAAGGAATTGTAATGTTAAATTATCAGGACCAAGGTGTTAAACACGACTGATACACGACAGTTGATTAACACATAAATTGTTATTACTAATGTTCTGTGATAAAACAAACACAAATTAGAAAGATATCGAACTAGAAATGTCTGATACCTCAAGCACGTATGTTGATTAACTTGATCAGTGATAAACATTTGAAATTTAAAGATTAATACAACTTGACGGAAAATTTAAATGCAATGTTTCACACCCCAAGTCTGTTTATCAGTTCTTGATTCTGGTAAATTCAATAAAGTAGTCAAAAAGTACCGTCAAAAATAATTTACTACATTAAGGAATCCTTGAGGGTAAAACACTAAAACATACACATAAAACATGACTATCGTGTGTCAAGAGACGTAAACTAATTTCAACTTCAAAACTTTGAAACGATAGATATTTATTGACCGATAAACATTACTTCAGGGTTCACGATATTAAATGTATTAACACATAAACATTACTTCAGGGTTCACGATATTAAATGTATTAACACATAAACATTACTTCAGGGTTCACGATATTAAATGTATTAACACATAAACATTACTTCAGGGTTCACGATATTAAATGTATTAACACATAAACATTACTTCAGGGTTCACGATATTAAATGTATTAACACATAAACATTACTTCAGGGTTCACGATATTAAATGTATTAACACATAAACATTACTTCAGGGTTCACGATATTAAATGTATTAACACATAAACATTACTTCAGGGTTCACGATATTAAATGTATTTAGACATAAACATTACTTCAGGGTTCACGATATTAAATGTATTAACACATAAACATTACTTCAAGGTACACGATATTAAATGTATTTACACATAAACATTACTTCAGGGTTCACGATATTAAATGTATTAACACATAAACATTACTTCAAGGTTCACGATATTAAATGTATTAACACATAAACATTACTTCAAGGTACACGATATTAAATGTATTTAGACATAAACATTACTTCAGGGTTCACGATATTAAATGTATTAACACATAAACATTACTTCAGGGTTCACGATATTAAATGTATTTACACATAAACATTACTTCAGGGTTCACGATATTAAATGTATTTACACATAAACATTACTTCAGGGTTCACGATATTAAATGTATTTACAAATAAACATTACTTAAGGGTTCACGATATTAAATGTATTTACACATAAACATTACTTCAGGGTTCACGATATTAAATGTATTTACACATAAACATTACTTAAGGGTTCACGATATTAAATGTATTCAGTGATGTCGAGAAACCCACTTGTTGAGAATTATATATGCAAAAATGTGAGCCTGACGATGACCGAAGGTCGAAACGTTGCTCATTCTTCTATTTAAAATATTTTCTCAACCCAAACGAGCTGTTTTTGCATATATAATTAAATGTATTGACACATAAACATTACTTCAGGATTTTCATGTAAAACTCTTGTTCTCTTCCAGGTCAGGTAATGTAAATAAAATCACGTATTCTAAATAATTTTATCTTAAAACTAATTTTCTTCCAGGACATAAAATTACCCTAAAGTCAAACTGAGAGACAAGTTAAATTCAAAATTGTCTGCACTGAACTCTTTTTAAAACTGTATTATACTTTGTACTTTTAAAACTGTATCACACTGTGTACTTTATTCAATATTTTATCCATAACGTTATTTTCATTTGTTTTTCTATGTTTCTAGTGG
Organism: Carcinoscorpius rotundicauda; assembly: GCA_011833715.1. Lineage (NCBI taxonomy): Eukaryota > Metazoa > Arthropoda > Merostomata > Xiphosura > Limulidae > Carcinoscorpius > Carcinoscorpius rotundicauda. Next base: position 5,917,181 of record CM022399.1, on the reverse strand, counting down.
TTTCATTCAGACGTTGGCTGGATTAGATTCTCGTTGAAAATGATAGAAAACATATTTGTAGTGGTTTCATTTAGACGTTGGCTGGATTAGATTCTCTTGTTGAAAATGATAGAAAACATGTTTGTAGTGGTTTCATTTAGACATTGGCCGGATTAGATTATCTTGTTGAAAATGATAGAAAACATGTTTGTAGTGGTTTCATTCAAACAGAGGCCAGATGTTCTTGTTGACAATGATGTAAAAAAGAATATTTAATGGTCATCTATTCTTTATTTGAAAATGTTTACTTTGCTGTTATCTTGTTTCAATCGTCACAAAATGTTCTTTCATTAGTTGAAACTATGAACTTTTCTAGGTAGCAACTTTCATTTATCTTATCATACCTTGTTGAAACACAACTAGTTTTTTTATAATTTTATTAATCATCCTTACTGGCATTATTCGTTGTGGTTTTATTCTACCTCTAACATTTCACTTCAGTTGAAACCGGATCGCTCAAAGCTACTCGAGGGCTATCTGCACTATCCGTCCATAATTTTGCAGTGTAAAACTAGTGGAAAGGCAGCTAGTCATCACCACCCACCGCCAACTCTTGGGCTACTCTTTTACCAACGAATAGTGGGATTGACCGTCACATTATATCACCCCATGACTTAAAGGGCGAGCATGCTTGATGTGACAGAGGTTTGCTGTGAAGAGAAATGATAAACACAAATCACGATGTCTGAGACATTCCATACTCTATCACTGACATCGGGTCAAGGATAATTGGCAGCTGTGTTTCAGAGTTTGTTATTTTACAAACAATAAAGAAACTTTTAATTGTTGATATGTAAGTCCATCTGCCGAGAAGAGTGACATCGTTAAGACATCCGCCCAATTTACATATCTCATTTAATCTAAATATTTCTGCCGTTCATTCCGGAAGCAGTATACGAGTCATCCCGGAAGCAGTACACGAGTTATCGCTGAGTCAAAGTATTTAAGAACCTAGTTGTCAACAACATCAAAATATGCTGAATGACCGTTATCAATAAGAGATAATGAAGTTAGTTTAATTTAAACATCACACAACAATGCAGAAAGACACATCGGGCTCTTCGCTCTTTCCACTCAGGGGAATCAAACCTCTAATTTTAGCGTTGTAAGTCCGTAGATTTGCTGCCGTTCCAAAGGGGAACCATAGCATAAGACAACGTGAGTAGGTTAGCATGTGGTTCGATGTTAAGTTAATCCGAGGGTTACGGATTTAAATCCCCATCACATCAAACATGCTCGCCCTTTCATCCATGGTGGAGTCATACTGTTATGATCAATCCCATTATTCGTTGGTAAAAGAGTATCCCAAGAACAAGCAGTAGGTGGTGATGACTAGCTGCCTTTCCTCTAGTCTTACACTGCTAATTTAGGAACTGCTAACACAGATAGCCCTCGTGAAGCTTATCCTCTAGCCTTACATTGCTAATTTAGGAACTGCTAACACAGATAGCCCTCGTGAAGCTTATCCTCTAGCCTTACACTGCTAATTTAGGAACTGCTGACACAGATAGTTCTCATGTAGCTTCCCTCCAGTCTTTCACTGTTAATTTAGGAACTGCTAACACAGTTAGCCCTCGTGAAGCTTATCCTCTAGCCTTATACTACTAATTTAGGAACTGCTAACACAGATAGCCCTCATGTAGCTTCCCTCTAGTCTTACACTGTTAATTTAGGAACTGCTAACACAGTTAGCCCTCGTGAAGCTTATCCTCTAGCCTTATACTACTAATTTAGGAAGTGCTAACACAGATAGCCCTGGTGAAGTTGTAGCTTAACGTGAAATTTAAAAAAAATCGATGTTAAGCATTTTTACAGTTTCGTAATGACCAGGTGTGACTAGGAATCCAAAATTCGCGGTTACAATTTCCTGTCCAAACATACCAGCTCGCCCTTTCAGCCGTAAAATCGTTATAATGTCAAAGTCAATCCCATTATTCGTTGCTAAAAGAGAGTAGCCTGAGAGTTAGCGGTGGATGGTCATGATATTATTTTCCTTTACTCTTTTATTGCTACATTAAGAACGGTTAGCGCTGGTAGCCATTTTGTAAGTTTTGCAAACAAAGTATGATACAAATTGCAAAAAACGTCAGTGTCAAGTGTTATACAACATGTATAATATTACCATCATACGGCATATATAATAATGCCATTTAGCACTTGTTTCACTGTGAAATGTTATACAACATACATGATGCCATTTATTTAGTGCTTATTTCAGTGTCAAGTGTTGTAAATACATATAATAATGCCAGTTAGTTAGCACTTGTTTCAGCGTCAAGCGTTGTACAATATATACCAATGCCGTTTTCTTTCACTTTCAATTGTTATACAACAATACAGAGTGATGTCAGCCGGCATGTTCAGGTGGTCAGAGCGCACGACTCGTAATCTAAGGGTCACGGGTTCGAATTACCGTGGCACCAAACACGTTCGCCCTTTCAGCCGTGGGGGCGTTGTAACAATGCGATAAATTCTACTACTCGTGTGTGAAAGAGTAGCCCAAGAGTTGGCGGTGGTTGGTGGTGACAAGCTATCATCTCTCTAGCCTTACACTGCTAAATTAGGGACGGCTATTAGAAATAACCCTGGTGTTGCTTTTGAAAAATTCAAAAACAAACAATCAAACAAATAAAGCCATAGTTGCGGCCGTAATTGACACGTAAAAAAGAGTGTGTAAAATGATCCGTAAGACACAGGAAGATTAGAGATGGAAACTGACCACTAAAAAATTTCCGTGCTGTTAAAAAACACATACAAAATCTTGACGTTCTTTAGTAGGGTCTGTAGATTTATGAAAAGTCTAAGATAAAAAGTATTTTTCATTTTAACGTGAAATTTTTCTTGTATTCAGATTAATCACAGGCTGAACAGTCTGAATGGACGGAGATTTTAACAAACAAAGTGTAGTAAAATATTTTATTAAATGTCTTATGCTTTATTTGTTTGTTTTTGAATTTCGCACAAAGCTACTCGAAGGCTATCTGTGCTAGCCGTCCCTAATTTAGCAGTGTAAAACTAAAGGGAAGGCAACTAGTCATCACCACCAACCGCCAACTCTTGGGCTACTCTTTTACCAACGAATAGTGGGATTGACCGTAACATTATAACGCCCCCACGGCTGAAAGGGCGAGCATGTTTGGCTCGATGGGGGTGCGAACCCGCGACCCTCAGATTACGAGTCGCACGCCATAACGCGCTTGGCCATGCCGAGCCACATGCTTTATTTACAAAATACTGACATGTTTACCATGTTTCGTTGGAGAATGTACAGTTTCAGTGCTAGCTGAAAGATTGACCCAGTCTGTAAAGATAGAGTTGAAGTAAATATATTTAGTGGTTCGTGTTTTCTTATAGTTATTTTGTGTTTCTGTTCACAACTTAACGTTTCCTTCAACACGACAAATGTTTGTTATGCAAACTAGGCTTAACTTGTCATATCCCTCCCTATAATTACCCCGAATTTCCAGAGAGTCAGTCATGGCCTTGGGATTTAGGTTCCTGGTTCATGCTCCGTTTCAGCAAAATATACCCTTTTTATTTTGGGACTATTGATGCTTTGGAACAAATCCTGCTGTTCGATTTGTCTAAAACAGCTCAAGAAATTGTGTTATGTGGTGTTGACTGTCAGATCAAAATTACTAGTGACTGCATACGTATTTTTACAAAAAGAATGGTAAGTTTAGGAACTTTTTAAATTTATTTATTCAACTGGTTACTTTTCTAGAGGTTCTTACCGTGGTATTATTGTATTTCTACCGTCAGAACTCTGGCATGTTTCCCCTTCCCTTGGTCAAAGGAGCAAAAAAGAAAAGGAAGAATTATTAGTTTTTCTAACCCTTCATCGTCGGCACTGATTGTTAAGAATCCAATTTAGCGAAGTTAAATTGAGTCGCATTATGATGGCCCTTAAAATAACAAGATTTCTTGCCCCTAATTATAAACTTTGCCCCTCCGCCAATGGAAAAAAAAAAAAACAAGAAACAAAAAAACATGGTTACAGGTTCAGCATTACGCCTTCTTCTACAAACAGCCACGAAAAAAAACAGAATATACAATTTCTAATAATTCAAGTTAAGGGACAAGAACCACTGACTGCAACTTGGCTGGACGCCAACTAATCGTTCTTGTTGCTCCTCCAGCGGTAAAAAAACAAAACATAGAGTAAACATTTTAGTTCCAACATTCACCGTTTTCAGTCTTAGCAACATACAATATTTACACAAAATTATACTCCAAAGAGATCAAAATATTCCAATTGGCAAGATAAGAAATTTGATCCGAGTGTTTTAAGAAGTTATTATGTGTAGTAAAATATAGTATTTATTATCGATATAATGTTTAAATCTTGATTTGTTTTACTAACAGTTCGTCTGAGTGACATGCTATTGGCATGAATCCGTTAATGTTACAGATGTATACAATTCATGTATTACATATTAAAGAGATGATACCCACGTCTAAGTTTAAAAGTTTAACGCATTTTGTTTAAGAGGGACCATATATTATTACTTTGTAAGTGGCAAATAAAAACTTTCCTACATGACAAGTCGTCGTTACTACGTTTTTAAGCAAGTTTCCTATGGCACACTAGATAATATTGCAAGAATTATTTGAATTTAATGAATATTTTGTACCAACTTGTTTGATAATATACGATACACACAAAACCAGCAAACATTAAAGTAATAAAACGCAAACATTGCCACCTGTAACTGTGCCAGAATTTCGAGCATCTAATAATAAAATTGAGATTAAAATCTGACTTTTTGAAAATTATTATAAAACAATGGTAATAAAAGTCTATTTATTAAGAAATAAAAGCGTCGGTTTCTCAATTGTCCGTCACGTGCACAAAAATTGAAATTCAATACCCATCAAGTAACATATAAAGTCCAGTGGATGTTACTTTTTTCCTTTCCTAAATACCAGACAAAAAAACATAATAAGCATTCGTTACGAAGTCTAGCCTTAAGGGAAACTCCGATAAGAAACTATTTCAGCTGGCCTAGCCCTTATCATTTCTCACTTTCTAACGTAATCTTATTGGTCGAGACACAATTAACTATCGAATGACTGCTGTGGGCTGAACAATGAGCGTGATTTATCTCGAGAATTTCCACTAATTGAAGTTTTTTCTACATCTGTAGTGAAGATTGCGTCTTTGCTGTAAAGTTGGATATCTGATGTCTGTAAAAATCTGACAATAAGCAGCTTCGATTGCGAAGAAAGTCGAGAAAAACAAATACAAAAACCAAAGTGCGACCACCTTTATGAAACGTTCTTTGCATGATATATTTTAAGTCAAGGACTACGTTTACATTAAGAAAAACACGTTCAATGCGTCTCGAAAATATCTGAAAAATTATTCATAGATAATTCCAACATGAGGTTAACAGAACGTGTGACTCTGTCCAACATGAGGTTAACAGAACGTGTGACTCTGTCCAACATTAGATTAACAGAACGTGTGACTCTGTTGGTAAAATTGTAAAGGAAATTTTGTTTGTTTGTTTCGAATTTCGCACAAAGCTACACGAGGGCGCTAGTAGTCCCTAATTTTGCACATCCCGCCAATTCTTGGGCGACTATATTACCAGTTAAAAGTGGAATTGACCATAACTTACAACGGCCCTATGGCTGAAAGGGCGAGCATGTTTGTTGTAACTGGAATTCGAACCTACGACCCTCAGATTACGAGTCGATCGCCCTAACCACGTAGTCATTAAAGAAAGTTCAAGTAGGTTTACACAGCCTTTCAGAATGTTGATGAAGGAGAAAACCATTTTATAAACTGAGTTAAACTTTCATAGAATAACAACTCATATTAATTTGTAAATTACTTTGAAGAAAATGAAATGATCGAATGGTAGAAGTATAAGTTATTTTTGATAAAAAATACCTCAGAAAGACTTGTCAAAATGAACTGTTATCTTCAAATGTATTTAAAATGATAAAAATACCAAACCTCAGAAAGACTTGTCAAAACGAACTGTTATCTTCAAATATTTTCTCAACCCAAACGAGCCGTTTTTGCATATATAATTCTCAACAAGTGAGTTTCTCGACATCACTGATTGCTATCTTCAAATGTATTTAAAATTACGCTTACAATGTGAAAGCAAATTAATTGGATTATTGGGTTAACGGCACAGTCTGAGTGTTTCCTTTCCAAACTGCATAAAAAACCTCACCAGATGTCAGTAGAAAGTAGGTTAGCTTTGTTTTTTTTATTTCGCGCAAAGCTACACGAGGGTTATTTGCGCTAGCCGTCCCTAATTTAGCAGTATAAGACTAGAGGGAAGGCAGCTAGTCATCACCACCCATCGCCAAATCTTGGGCTACTATTTTACCAACGAATAGTGGGATTGACCGTCACATTATTACGCCCCCACGGCTGAAAGGGCGAGCATGTTTGGCGCGATGGGGATGCGAATCCGTGACCCTCGTGTTACGAGTCAAACGCCTCAACCCACTCGGCCATGCCGGGCTTACTTCTTTCCAGCGGATAAATACTGCACGTAGCAGTTGTTAGTTATTGTGTTTAAAAATTATGTGATGTTTTTGAAACTTAAACAACGAAAAGAAAGTGAAAGCTTTGAATTTGTTCTTTGTTTTAATTGTAATCACATATAACACATGAGCAGTTACCAAATATACCATTAACAAACATGGCGACATAGAAGAGTATTTATATTCTCTGGCTAGAAGAGATGAAATTGTTTATTTTAGTGCAAAATCACTATTGTAGAGTGTGTTGAAAAATAATACCACTTAAAACTTATATCAAGAAGGGGTAGTGATAACGTGAGGGATCAAATTACACACAAACAGGATTCGTGATGGACCAGTTTCTGGACTTTTTGTTTCTTTGTTATTAAGTATTAAGTTCCACACTGTTTGGTGATAGATGTCGTGTACATATCGAAGATGACTAGTGTGTAGACAATACATTTTTGACGTGCGATATATGTATGACCTACACTTTGATGGGAAGCGAATATCGATTGTTATCACGAGAGTCACATAGAGAGCGTAGATTTATTTATAGAGATGCTGCGTACTGAAACCTGCATATATGTGGCCTGCATCCATCGTTAGCTTTGTAACACTCTTAATGTGATTTAAATCTATAAAGCATCACTTGTAATGTTCTGTCCCACTCCTTAACACACTTGGCCATGCCGGGCCCGAGGAAGAAGCAGAAAGTAAGACATGGATTGTGTCTTCAACTTATGTAAACTAGCACGTTCCAGGTAAGGTAACACTAACGATTCAAATATAAGGCGAGTAACCATTTCGAACAAAACATATCTTTCAGTACACATCTGTAAACATGAAACAAAGTTCTTACTAAATACTGGAACCACCAGTTGTCTCCTTCATCAGACCAGTTACTGTCAGAGAGGCCTTTACTGATAAATAAACAATATCAGTGTGAGGTAGACAAAATTACATGAGCACTCACCTTACGGGTTCTCTTGGTTTCCTGACTCCAGGCGAGCACAGACACGAGCTGTGAGGTGAACAACATTACACTCACCTTACGGGTTCTCTTGGTTTCCTGACTCCAGGCGAGCACAGACACGAGATGTGAGGTGAACAACATTACACTCACCTTACGGGTTCCTTTGGTTTCCTGACTCCAGGCGAGCACAGACACGAGCTGTGAGGTGAACAACATTACACTCACCTCACGGGTTCTTTTGGTTTCCCGACTCCTGGAGAGTACAGACACGAGCTGTGAGGTGAACAACATTACACTTACCTCACGGGTTCTCTTGGCTTCCCGACTCCTGGTGAACACAGACACGAGCTGTGAAGTGAATAACATTACACTCACCTCACGGGTTCTCTTTACAGGTTCTTCACTAAACTCAATAATAAAGCTTAGTGTTGGCAGTTTCAGTTAGGGCTTCAGCGGACGTTTCTATAAAGTGAAACGTTGAGATTTATTAAATAAAAACGAACATGTTCGCTTATTTAACGAGCATTGTATTGAATATTTGGCTCAGATGAACACAAGACAGGCAGACAGTCATGCTGAGTTATCACAAAAGAACTAAACACGTTGTGTTTCTTTTCAACTGTTACTCATCAGCTAGTAAAGCGGTAAGCCAACGTACAACGCTAAAATAAGGGGTTCTACGTCCCTGGGCTCGGGAGACAGCCCAAAGTGACTCTGCTAGGAGAAAACACACACAAATACAACTAGCCCAGTTTCGGCACACAGTAAAGGATGATTGACAAGATGTGGACATAAGCGAAATTACAACAGGTCAGAGAAAGGTTAGAGATAGAAATGAAGACTGGACATTCCTGTACTTCGATCAGAGAGAGACGAGTCATTAATCTCAACCTTCTGTAATAAATAATGTTACAACGAGACTCAGATTAAAACTGGCTGTCATGCGCAGTGAGTTGTGTGCTTCAAAAACATTCATCAACTAGAAACCAATAACTGAATTTTCACAGTCCAGTAATTTCTACTATGACATTCTAAACTTAACACGACTTGCTTGACTGGAGTGTAATGTGTTCAGTGTGCCGTGTTATGATATTTAGCATTTTACAGTCCGGTAAGTCGTGTAATGATATTTAACTCTCTAGAGTCCGGTAAGTGATGTTATAATATTTAACTCTTTTTAAAGTCCAGAAAGTCGTGTTATGATATTTCATTCTTTAGAGTCCAGTAGGTGGTGTTATAATATTTAACTCTTTACAATCCAGTAACTGAACTTGTAATATTTAACTCTTTTAAAGTCAAATACGTCAAATTATGATTCTTAGCTATTTTACAGTCCAGTAAGACCAGATATAATTCTTAACTATTTTACAGTCCAGCAAGTCGTGTAATGATATTTAACATTTTTACAATCCAGTAAGTCCAATTATGATTTTTAACTCTTTCACAGTTCACTAAGGGAAGATATTATGTTTAACTCTTCACAGTCCAGTATGTCGTATTAAGATATTTAACCCTTTACAATCCAGTAATTCATGTTATAATATTTAACCTTTCACAGACGATAGTTCGTATTATTATTATTAACCCGACAGAGTCCAGTAAGCCGTTATGTTATATTTAAGCCTGCACTTCCGAGGAAGACATGTTCCTATGCTTATTATCTCTTTACACTTCGGTAATTTATTTATGATACTTTATCCTTTATATATGAATCACATGTTTTGCAGTATATAACCCATTTCAGTCAAGTAAGTCGTTTCGTTACGATATTTAACCCTTTAGAGACCAGAAGGACCTGACATGATATTTACCCATTTCTAGACACTAAGCTTTGTTACGATATTTAATATTTAACCCTTTATAAAATAAAACCTCGGAATGTCATGATATTTAATCCTTTAGGGTTCAGTAAGATGTATTATGATATTTAAACCTTTACAAATCAATAGGTCGTATTTATATAATTAACATACGCCGTAATATATAATTTAACAGTTTAGTACGCCGTAATGTAAAACTTAACAGTTTAGTTCGCCGTAATGTAAAATTTAACATTTAAGTACGCCGTAATGTAAAACTTAACAGTTTAGTTCGCCGTAATGTAAAATTTAACAGTTTAGTACGCCGTAATGTAAAACTTAAGAGTTTAGTACGCCGTAATGTAAAATTTAACAATTAAGTACGCCGTAGTGTAAAACTTAACAGTTTAGTACACCGTAATGTAAAATTTAACAGTTTAGTACGCCGTAATGTAAAATTTAACAGTTTAGTACGCCGTAATGTAAAATTTTACTGGACTTCAAAGTCCAGTAAGTGATTCGTTTATATTCAACTATTTACTGCCTACTAAGCGATTTCGTTTGAATATTTAACCGTGCGAGTCCAGTAAATCGGGTCGTTATGACTTCTCATGATTTACAGTCCAGAAAGTTTGGTCATAACGATTTCTAATTATTTACCCCCCTCCCCAAAGTGGCACAACGCTAGAAACCAGGTTTCGATAACTCGTGGTGGGCAGAGCACAGATAACCAATTACGTAGCTTCATAATTAGCTTTAAAACAACAACAATACGATTTCTTACTCTGCAGTAACTACTGATTTTATGATATTTAACCCTTTAAAGACCATTAAATGGTTTCGTTAAAACACTTAACGTCAAATCTACCATTATGCATTATTGAATCCTGTGATATTTATACTACGGTTTACATTTTCAGTCTATATAAGTCCACTGTACCTTATTATATTGGAAGTCTTCCAGTTGTTGTTAGATAGCCGTGTCGTGACCATCACGTGTACCTTAGCCAGGTTTTTGTCCACAGACATATACTACACCACTAGTTTATCACTAACAGCCACTTTAAGACTACACCCTCTGCTCTCCTTTCCTTGACTTATTTGTCCATATCAACGTTCAGGGGTACTGTTTCAGAGTACTGAACCAACTTACCTGCCAGAATACAAAGTGGTTATTATGTAATTTCTCCGATACTGGTACAGAGCAGTGTGTCATCTGTCGGTTAGACAGCAGACATTAAAACAACGTCAAATAACGGACACTTGATACTTCGATTTGAACTGTTGTGACGTTCGTAAAACGTGCGCATGTCATGAATCACGAGAATAATCACGCACTCTGAAGGCGACACCAAAGTAATAAACATGAATTGTAAAAACAAGAAATAAAAATATTTGTTATTCTTAACTTTGGTTTTATTCACTTTAAGAAACAATGTTGAAGTACATGTAGTTATTTGTTTATGTTTGTTAACTATCTTCATCTTGTTTGAGACTTCAGTCAGTCCATTTCGAGTTTTGGGTTTAGCCACCACAGCCGTAGAAGGTGCCCACTGATGGAAGTTGTTAACCCTTACTAAAGCGCCAACAGTTAGTTAAAGTGATTACTGTATCTTAACATCCCATAGTAATCTCTTTAACATAGAATTAACAGATTGTTAATGTTTATTGTATTTTGATCTCTCACAGAACAGCAGACAGAAATTATTATATTCTAGAGTTAGTTCCACTTTCTTCAGCCGTATACTTGAAATCAGAACGTTTCCATTCAGAGACTTTGAACTGTTTGCAATTAAACTACCTGTTTGAACCTATATCACCATTTACCACTACGAAAACGATTTATTTTGAAGCAAAAGACGAAACTTTCTCAATCATGAAGATCCAAGTGTCAGAAATTTAGGTCTAATAACGTAATTTAGCATGTCTGGTCTGGGAATCCAATGATTCAAGGTTCACATCCCGTTGCAATTTGCGCTTTTTAGGCAGTGGATGCACTATATGAGTGACGCCAAATTCCACTAGAATTACACTTTTTAATTAACTATAAATTACAATACCTCCAGAAATAAAGAAATACTATTTGTAATTTAGTGGCGATGCTGTGATTTTGTTTACGTTTTGTATTTTCCGCAACTAAACGCCTTTAGTAAGATTCATGTTTATCATGTTGTACTTATAACTGTTTTTATACGAATAAAGGTTTATTTTCCAACATTTGTTATTGTTATAGAGGTTGCAAATATGCCGTACTGTAAAACATTAACAAGTGTCGAAATTGTTCCAATAAAATGTCCCAAGATAAATAGCTTTCACGAACTGAAATGTCCGTCTATCCCGCGCTGCCGGAAGATACCGAATAACAGTTTTCACTCTACCTGCTCAGACACAAATGGTTCAAAACATTCGTTTCTTGTATAACTTTTATTTAGTTTGTCCGTTCACAGTGAAAGACAACAAATACTATGTTTTAATATAGCAGTAATTGACAAGAGAAATGTAATCTACAATGTATAAATTCCATATTTATTTTTTGAAAGACAGACAAGAGAACCAGTTCACTGCTGTTAAACGTGAGTTGTGTACAGTTTTCAATACTGTGTGACTTCCAGAAGATTCGTTATTTACAATACATACAGTATGTAAACTCAGTCATCAATTTCCAAACCGAATCCTGACATCTGTTGGATTTATGTTCAACTATCTTAAGTATACAAAGTAATTTTATTAAACCGAAAGCACTGAAAAAAATTACATGTTAAAAGTAACTGTATTTTGAAAAGCTTTTATATTTACATTTGTTTAACGAACACTGACAACGAATATTGTCAGTGCAAGTAAATAAAATTAATATATACAACAACACGTGACAGTGATAGATACCAACATACATCAACACGTGACAGTGATTGTGACACCAACAAACAACAACACGTGACAGTGATAGATACCAACATGCATCAACACGTGACAGTGATAGATACCAACATACATCAACACGTGACAGTGATTGTGATACCAACATACAACAACACGTGACAGTGATAGATACCAACATACAACAACACGTGACAGTGATTGTGATACCAACATACAACAACAGGTGAGAGTGATTGTGATACCAACATAGAACAACACGTGACAGTGATTGTGATACCAATATACAACAGCACGTGACAGTGATAGATAACAACACACAACAACACGTGACAGTGATTGTGATACCAACATACAACAACAGGTGAGAGTGATTGTGATACCAACATAGAACAACACGTGACAGTGATTGTGATACCAATATACAACAGCACGTGACAGTGATAGATAACAACATACAACAACACGTGACAGTGATAGATACCAACATACAACAACAGGTGAGAGTGATTGTGATACCAACATAGAGCAACACGTGACAGTGATACCAATATACAACAGCACGTGACAGTGATAGATACCAACATACAACAACACGTGACAGTGATTGTGATACCAATATACTACATCACGTGACAGTGATAGATACCAACATACAATAACACGTGACAGTGATAGATACCAACATACAATAACACGTGACAGTGATTGTGATACCAACATACAACAACACGTGACAGTGATTGTGATACCAATATACTACATCACGTGACAGTGATAGATAACAACAAACAACAACACGTGACAGTGATAGATACCAACATACAATAACACGTGACAGTGATTGTGATACCAACATACAACAACACGTGACAGTGATTGTGATACCAATATACAACAACACGTGACAGTGATAGATACCAACATACAACAACACGTGACAGTGATTGTGATACCAACATACAACAACAGGTGAGAGTGATTGTGATACCAACATAGAACAACACGTGACAGTGATTGTGATACCAATATACAACAGCACGTGACAGTGATAGATAACAACACACAACAACACGTGACAGTGATTGTGATACCAACATACAACAACAGGTGAGAGTGATTGTGATACCAACATAGAACAACACGTGACAGTGATTGTGATACCAATATACTACATCACGTGACAGTGATAGATAACAACAAACAACAACACGTGACAGTGATAGATACCAACATGCATCAACACGTGACAGTGATAGATACCAACATACATCAACACGTGACAGTGATTGTGATACCAACATACAACAACACGTGACAGTGATAGATACCAACATACAACAACACGTGACAGTGATTGTGATACCAACATACAACAACAGGTGAGAGTGATTGTGATACCAACATAGAACAACACGTGACAGTGATTGTGATACCAATATACAACAGCACGTGACAGTGATAGATAACAACACACAACAACACGTGACAGTGATTGTGATACCAACATACAACAACAGGTGAGAGTGATTGTGATACCAACATAGAACAACACGTGACAGTGATTGTGATACCAATATACAACAGCACGTGACAGTGATAGATAACAACATACAACAACACGTGACAGTGATAGATACCAACATACAACAACAGGTGAGAGTGATTGTGATACCAACATAGAGCAACACGTGACAGTGATACCAATATACAACAGCACGTGACAGTGATAGATACCAACATACAACAACACGTGACAGTGATTGTGATACCAATATACTACATCACGTGACAGTGATAGATACCAACATACAATAACACGTGACAGTGATAGATACCAACATACAATAACACGTGACAGTGATTGTGATACCAACATACAACAACACGTGACAGTGATTGTGATACCAATATACTACATCACGTGACAGTGATAGAACAACATACAATAACACGTGACAGTGATAGATAACAACAACAACAACACGTGACAGTGATAGATACCAACATACAATAACACGTGACAGTGATTGTGATACCAACATACAATAACACGTGACAGTGATTGTGATACCAATATACTACATCACGTGACAGTGATAGATACCAACATACAATAACACGTGACAGTGATTGTGATACCAACATACAACAACACGTGACAGTGATTGTGATACCAATATACTACATCACGTGACAGTGATAGATACCAACATACAATAACACGTGACAGTGATAGATAACAACAAACAACAACACGTGACAGTGATAGATACCAACATACAATAACACGTGACAGTGATTGTGATACCAACATACAACAACACGTGACAGTGATTGTGATACCAACATACAACAACACGTGACAGTGATAGATACCAACAGACAACAACACGTGACAGTGATAGATACCAATATAAAACAACAGGTGAGAGTGATTGTGATACCAACATAGAACAACACGTGACAGTGATTGTGATACCAATATACAACAGCACGTGACAGTGATAGATAACAACACACAACAACACGTGACAGTGATTGTGATACCAACATACAACAACACGTGACAGTGATAGATACCAACATACAACAACAGGTGAGAGTGATTGTGATACCAACATAGAGCAACACGTGACAGTGATACCAATATACAACAGCACGTGACAGTGATAGATACCAACATACAACAACACGTGACAGTGATTGTGATACCAATATACTACATCACGTGACAGTGATAGATACCAACATACAATAACACGTGACAGTGATAGATAACAACAAACAACAACACGTGACAGTGATAGATACCACATACAATAACACGTGACAGTGATTGTGATACCAACATACAACAACACGTGACAGTGATTGTGATACCAATATACTACATCACGTGACAGTGATAGATAACAACATACAATAACACGTGACAGTGATAGATAACAACAAACAACAACACGTGACAGTGATAGATACCAACATACAATAACACGTGACAGTGATTGTGATACCAACATACAACAACACGTGACAGTGATTGTGATACCAATATACTACATCACGTGACAGTGATAGATACCAACATACAATAACACGTGACAGTGATAGATAACAACAAACAACAACACGTGACAGTGATAGATACCAACATACAATAACACGTGACAGTGATTGTGATACCAACATACAACAACACGTGACAGTGATTGTGATACCAATATACTACATCACGTGACAGTGATAGATAACAACATACAATAACACGTGACAGTGATAGATAACAACAAACAACAACACGTGACAGTGATAGATACCAACATACAATAACACGTGACAGTGATTGTGATACCAACATACAACAACACGTGACAGTGATTGTGATACCAATATACTACATCACGTGACAGTGATAGATAACAACATACAATAACACGTGACAGTGACAGATACCAACATACAACAACACGTGACAGTGATTGTGATACCAATATACAACAACACGTGACAGTGATAGATACCAACATACAACAACCCGTGACAGTGATAGATACCAACATACAACAACACGTGACAGTGATTGTGATACCAATATACAACAACACGTGACAGTGATTGTGATGCCAACATACATCAACACGTGACAGTGATAGATACCAACATACAACAACACGTGACAGTGATTGTGATACCAATATACAACAGCACGTGACAGTGATAGATAACAACATACAATAACACGTGACAGTGACAGATACCAACATACAACACGTGACAGTGATTGTGATACCAACATACAACAACACGTAACAGTGATAGATACCAACATACAATAACACGTGACAGTGATTGTGATACCAACATGCAACAACACGTGACAGTGATTGTGATACCAACATAGAACAACACGTCACAGTGATACCAATATACAACAGCACGTGACAGTGATTGTGATACCAATATACTACATCACGTGACAGTGATAGATAACAACATACATCAACACGTGACAGTGACAGATACCAACATACAACAGCACGTGACAGTGATTGTGATACCAATATACAACAACACGTGACAGTGATAGATACCAACATACAACAACACGTGACAGTGATAATACCAACATCAGTAATAGATATGTGAGCACCATTTTAATTTTCTGTACTTTTTATTGTTCGTGACGTGACCTCTTTGTGCGTAAGATATCATTCGATGTCTAGATGTGTTTTTTTACTTTTGAAAGAGAGAGAAATAAATACACGTATCTTTCCGTGTGAGCCTAACTATTCATGTTTTATGAGCTTTCAGAACATTATGAACAGTTATTTTAATCTGATCATTCATATACTTTTGAATTTAAATGTTTATCCTCATTCTGATAATATAAAAACATCTGACAATAAAAAATACGATGAATATATTTTTGACAAAAAACACATTAATTGTTATTTTAATGCACAAAAATGTTAAAAAGAAATCATATAAAACAACAAAATACTTTGAACAAACTTTGTGATTGGAAATAAACACACGTAATCATGTTTAACGTTTTGAACAAAGACGAGATTTTGTTTAGTTATATTGTGTAATTGCACGTAGGGGTCACAAACAAGAAGATAATTAACAAAGTTATTATTGCATTTAGTGTGAAATATATTTGTTGTTGTAAAACAGATAGGGTTGTCTGTGGTCTGCTCACAAAGTGTTTGGAAAACCAGTTTCCAGAGGTGTAAATCGTGAGACACGGCACTGTGTTAGATGTGGAAGGATGTGATATCTATTTATGTGGAGTTTTAAAGAGTGGTCTAGGACTTCGTTGACCTATGTCCAACAAAGGTTCAAACCACACCACTTCCGGGTCTAATATTATCCTCTGTTGTAATACCAAAAACAGGAGGTAAGAACAGTCCCAAGATTCTGTTTTACTGGTGTGATAGGAAAACTGGGGAGGGGTAAGAGAAGAGAACGTTACTTTCTGGACCACACTGGTGAACGGATTTGAACAATATCACGAGAAAACATCGATCGGCAACCGATCTTAAATGGCAGATGTTGGCAGCTGGTCATTGGCTAGAAGACCATGAAAAAATAGCGTCGGAAAGTAGGAAGTCATGTTTCTGTCCGCCCCTCTTTCCATCTGGGCTGTGTAGTGTCCGCTGAAACGTAGGACCAGCTGTGTCTGTGGGTGTTACCTGTGTAGTGTCCGCTGAAACGTAGGACCAGCTCTGTCTGTGGGTGTTACCTGTGTAGTGTCCGTTGAAACGTAGGACCAGCTCTGTCTGTGGGTGTTACTTGTTTTAACATTCTTTCTCCTTGAAAGACCTTCCACAATGACTCACCTTCGGTCTCCTCGGCAGTAAGAAGAAACTCTTGCTTGAAAGAACTTGCAGTTCATGTATTGAAGAGAAACTTACCCTTCGGGGGTTTTGTCTTTTACTTAACCTTTTAACGCACAAATGACAGAAAACGTTTATTGTATTCAGACGTTAAAAATATACAAATGCTGCAAACGTAACTTTTTAATTTGTGTTCTAGTTTCTCTCATATCTTCCTCTTATAGGTTGTAGACACATTTATCTCTTCCTTTAGTGAAACTATATTGCAGATGCACAATAACTGTTTTCCGTGGGGTCAGATTATTATTATCTGTATGTTCTATACCACATCTTTCTCGATACGTGATCTATGTCAAGTCTAACAATACATAACAGTTTTAACTCCCTTACAGTATAACTTGTCCTCAAAATTCTATCGCTATATCTGAGCTTTAATTATGGTATACCTGTAAGAATTATAGACCCAACAATTGCTTAGGAGAATACATCATGTTAGAAATAGACATACACATGTTTGTAGGTTTTGGTTCTGTCAGAAAGGAAATCGTTACAAGTGAGAATACATCAATATCTCAGTGTTATTTATCTTAAACTCTGTTTTTATTTGTGTTTTAACTTGAGTAATACGAAATAAAAGAAGGATATATGTGATGTGGTCAGCTGATTATTTCACATATGATCCTCGCGCATCACGGGGAATCCCCAGTCAGCAGAGGCCTAAAGGTCAAATGATATTGGTGTAAACACTTCCTTGTTCCAATCCTTCGCATTTGTTCAAGGCCCATCATATGCAAGTTCGAACCGTGGTTGTTTTAGATATATTTATTATTCCTACTTGCTACCCTGTTTTACTCACGCATCATGGGAAGTCCCTTGTATCTCAGGGTGGCTGGTGTGGGTATTAACACTTTTACCAAAATAAAGCAGAGAACAACGTTTCGACCTTCTTATGTCATCTTCAGGTTAACCATACCAGTTGTTCTGACATGTTTTTACTTCAAGTGGGTTGGTTATCTTGTCAACACGAATTATTCTAACCGTTAACAATCTCGGAAACTCTTGAAGACCAAAATTTTAGTTTTGGGATTTAAACATGTTCAGAATTTGTTCCATAAAGAAAAAACTTGACTAGAACTGTGATTATTTTCCAATATATGTTTTAATAGAATTAAATGTACATTAGAGCCACACCTGTTTAGGACTAAACGAACTTGTTACTTGTGACATTATATACATAAACATATCACAGTTTCTCTAATGTTCATTGTTAAAATTTACAACGGATATTCATTACTGAAGATAAAAGAACATAACACGAATCTAATACGTGGCACGAATGTTAGTTTAAAACCAATTATTTATATTGGCACACGTGCAGTACTGACCTTGAATTGAACGTGTTAGCAACAAGCAGTTTACGGCAGCGATGTAAGAAAGAAGTCAACATTGAGGTGAAAGTGTTATTTAATATTTAAATTATTAAGTTGAGCACTATTGTAACAGATATACAAAAATAATACAAACTAGCAGAAAAACAACTTCATGCTTTGGTTTGTTCCAAAAGTTGAATGTTCGAACATGTAAACACACATTTGTAAGTCATTGGGTAAGCTCAGAATTTCGTTTTCTTTTTAGAGGTACTTCTAGAACAGTTCAACAACGGTAGACACAGCAAGGATAGCCCACAGTGTAGCTTTGTGTTTAAAATAAAGTTCTTTTAAGATCACAACGCTGGGTTAGGTTGTACAGAACAACGACCAGGAACGATGCTAAAACAGCAATGTCCTCCAAAAGCCATGTTCAACTGTGACTCAGTATTCCGCAACAGAAATGTCTCAGTCGTGAATTTTCTCACTTTTCAATAAACCTTGTACGGGGAAAAGTTGTAACCGTCAGAAACAACGTGTTCACGAGAAAGACACGCGTAATACAAGCACAAGGAAACGCTATGGAAAATATATAATATATTAATTTAGTTTTAGATTACTGGTTTTCTGTTATTCACCAATAATTTGATGTCAACTGTTTCATCATTTAACTTAAGTCTGCTATTAAAATATTTCTTAAGTTCAACTTAATACGACTGTCAGCACTTGTGACATTTTAAGTGGGCATTCAGCTCTTCAGATTAACTTGGCCAACACAGACTATTTTAGAGTTTGTATTTCCCAAACATTCTGTCTTAAGAGAACAGAAATAATTGTAAGTAGACCTTTTGAATGTTAGATGGAGCCACTACCTTCTCTCTACCTCATCATTACAGGTTTTCTTTGTTTGTTTCTGAATTTCACACAAAGCTACTCAAGGGCTATCTGCGCCAGCCGTCCCTAATTTAGAAGTGTAAGACTAGAGGGAAAGCAGCTAGTCATCACCACCCACCGCCAACTCTTAGGCTACTCTTTTACCAACGAATAGTGGGATTGAACGTCACATTATAACGCCCCACGGCTGAAAGGGTGAACATGTTTATGTGACGGGGATTCGAACCCGCTACCCTGTTGTTGATATAATGGAGTAAATATTGAATATTTAATGTGATTTCCATTGCTATAGTCTCTAAGTCGAAATAAAATTTACTCTCTCAGTATAGCTTTGCAACGTCATCTACTGTCTTGTTTCCAAAATGTATCCAGCACATGTTTTTATTCACCTATAATAACTAGAATATCGTGAAGCGTATGATTCTTCCACTACGTAACATATACATAAACACTGAAACTTATTCACACCAACTCGATAATTTGTAAATTGCATTTCGTACAAACGTCCTCTATCGAAACATCACACTGTATAAACGCAATATATAACAAAACATTTCGTGAACGACGGAGAAGATAAACTCTTTAATACTTTGGAAAAGAAACAAAGAAGGAATCGAAAATATTATTACAAACAAAACACGTTTCTCATCTAATCCTAAAGACGAAAAATTAATGTAAGTAGTGGGCGTGTATATAAACACGACCCGAAACAAATAATATAAAGGCTAAATACGTCACGAAAGTAGCGACTTAGGTTACAGTTGCAGCAATTGTAAAAATAACTATATATAACTGAAAACTTCACAGTTACGAGATTTGTTGTTCAAAACTACATGCTTGAATGTCGCACGATGTCGCCATGCGGGTAAAGGGCCTGTAAACCCAACACCCCCGGAAATGAGAAAGTATTAGATTAATCATTGTAAACATCACATGACCTTAGGATAACTCCTTGCGTAATAAACAGATATTGTGACGTTATCAAAAGTTACTGATAGCGAGAGTGGTATGGTGTCACCTCATGGGACCAGGGTCTCTCCATAAAACAAATTTATTATACAAATAAAAAAGTGCCTTTAGATTTATGTCCAAAATGTTGAAGGATTTTTAACAAAGAAATTATAATTGATTAAACTGACCAGTTTGACGCGTGTTTGTCATTAAATGGACGTGATAGTTGATACTTAATGAAATAAACACATAATGTTCTTTGTGGTTTGGTCTGAATTTCGCGCAAAGCTACGCGAGGGCTATCTGTGCTCGCCGTTCCTAATTACGCAGTGTAAGACTAGAGGGAAGGCAGCTAGTCATCACCACCTACCGCCAACCCGTGGGCTACTCTTGTACCAACGAATAGTGGGTTTGAGCATAACATTATAACGCCCCGCGGCTGGAAGGGCGAGCATGTTTAGTGTGACGGCGATTCGAACCCACGACCCTCAGATTACGAGTCAAGCGCCTTAACTAACTGGCTATGCTGGATCTTTTCCTTAGCGAAATTCAAGGACCTGAAATTGTAAACGGTAAATTTTACTTTCGTTATATTTCTATTTTCAACTTAGCGCAGGTGTTTATCGTAATTTTGCACATCAGTGAGAAGTTTGAAAGGCCTTTTAAATTTTTACCTTCGTTTTTTAAAGTTTTTAGAAGTCTCACCCAAAATGAGAAATCCAAATACGTTTATTTCTTGACCATAATTCTTTCTTTGCGAATATTTGATTAAAAGTCCTTCCAATGAAGAGGGTTCGATTCCCATCGGTGGGCTCAGCAGATAGCCTCATGTGGCTTTGCTATAAGAAAAAACACACACCTTCCAATGATGACGTATTCTTCCTTTATAACTTAGTTGTGCGACTAAAATTCGAACATGACACGAAATGGTTTATCACGCCTATTTGTCTAAGATCATTAGTTATCAAATGTGAACTAGTCCATATGTCCTATTCTTGACGTCAACTAGTCCATATGTCCTATTCTTGATGTGAACTAGCCCATATGTCATATTCTTGATGTGAACTAGTCCATATGTCCTATTCTTGATGTCAACTAGTCCATATGTCCTATTCTTGATGTCAACTAGTCCATATGTCCTATTCTTGATGTCAACTAGTCCATATGTCCTATTATTGATGTGAACAGTCCATATGTCCTATTCTTGATGTCAACTAGCCCATATGTCCTATTCTTGATGTGAACTAGTCCATATGTCCTATTCTTGATGTGAACTAGTCCATTCGTCTTATTCTTGATGTGAACTAGTCCATAAGTCCTATTATTGATGTGAACTAGTCCATATGTCCTATTCTTGATGTGAACTAGCCCATATGTCCTATTCTTGATGTGAACTAGTCCATATGTCCTATTCTTGATGTGAACTAGTCCATATGTCCTATTCTTGATGTGAACTAGCCCATATGTCCTATTCTTGATGTGAACTAGTCCATATGTCCTATTCTTGATGTGAACTAGCCCATTCGTCCTATTCTTGACTTGTGACTGCACATTCGTTAACCTATAGTTTAATATTCTAGTTTTACAGAATTGTTATTACAGTGAAAATGTTAGGAATGACTCTTATAACCAAGTGTCATCGTGGTTTTTATTCATACTTTTTAATTTCCACGAGTTCTTCATGAGAAGGTCTCGGTCTCAGCCCACTTTACATGCAGCCCCATTCATCTCTAAACACATCAGTCCCTGAGGTCGGGTTAACATTAACATAACAGAAACACTTTTCACGCCTAGTAACAAACTTGAAACAGTGGAATTCTTACTCTTTACAGAGAGGGGATTCTTTTTACAACTCCGTAGCAATAAAATAAAACTCTTTTCCTCAATAAAATCCACATATAAATAATAAAATATTTGATTTAACTTTACCAACACCACACAAAAGTCCGAAAGAACGTTTACTAAGTAAACATTTATAAACGAGCGGCTTACCTTCTGCCACAACAATGTAAAACCACACAGCCGACAGTGAATAGACAATTGCGAGTAACGGATGCATGATGCACGTGCTCGGAATCTCGTCTTTTCGCTCAAACAACCTGCTCCTAGTTGTCCAACTGTTGTTGAGCGATCCTGTAGTAAACTATGTGGCACGTGATCCACCGGAGGCGTGTTTTACTAAGACACGCCCATTCATTCATTTACAGAAATACTGAACCTTCATTCAATCCAGCTCACCAGCTTACATATTACCTAGCTCTGTTGCTATAGTTACAGTTTCATAGGCACTTGCAATCAAATTTCATAGTTAATAATAGTAAACACAAAAGATTATTATCTCGCCTTAAGTGTGCTAATTTTACCCTTGTTTATGTGTCTTTGAATGTTACCATTCCTGTACAATCATAGCTGTGTATCGTCAACAGACGCACGTCACAACAAGGTTATAGAATCATTAATCTGACGCTCAAAGAATATCTAACCAAAATGTCATCCATTTTTAATATTATACGAACGCTGTAAACAGTTCTTTTAGTTGTTATGAGTTTAAAGAGTAGCAAAATTAACAATTTATTAAAGTACCTCCTTATAAAAGTTGTGTAACATTTGATTTACTGACTGATTTAATTTACTGACTATGATTTGATTTACTGACTCTAATTTGTTATACTGACTGTGATTTGAGTTAATAACTATGATTTGTTATACTGACTGTGATTTGAGTTAATAACTATGATTTGATTTACTGACTGTGATTTGAGTTAATAACTATGATTTGTTATACTGACTGTGATTTGAGTTAATAACTATGATTTGATTTACTGACTATGATTTGAATTAATAACTATGATTTGATTTACTGACTATGATTTGTTATACTGACTGTGATTTGAGTTAATAACTATGATTTGATTTACTGACTGATTTAATTTACTGACTATGATTTGATTTACTGACTGATTTAATTTACTGACTATGATTTGATTTACTGACTGATTTAATTTAGTGACTATGATTTGATTTACTGACTCTAATTTGTTATACTGACTGTGATTTGAGTTAATAACTGTGATTTGTTATACTGACTGTGATTTGAGTTAATAACTATGATTTGATTTACTGACTGTGATTTGAGTTAATAACTATGATTTGATTTACTGACTGATTTAATTTACTGACTATGATTTGATTTACTGACTGATTTAATTTAGTGACTATGATTTGATTTACTGACTCTAATTTGTTATACTGACTGTGATTTGAGTTAATAACTATGATTTGTTATACTGACTGTGATTTGAGTTAATAACTATGATTTGATTTACTGACTATGATTTGATTATTTCCATACAATGATAATAAGATCATTTAATTAAATTTTCGACGAAACGCTTTGAAGAAAAATTGGTCAGAACATTTGCACTTTGACCTATCAGTACTGATAGGGTTAAGACAGAGAATGTTACAAAGGTTATAAACTTTAGTTGTTAACTTATCATGGATTTGTTATGTAGATTATATGTTTTTATTGTTAACTTTTTATGTAGGTTATAAGTTCCTGTCGTTAACATATTATGGATTTGTTATGTAAGCTGTACGTTTTTATTGTTAACTTGTTATGTAGGTTATAAGTTCCTGTCGTTAACATATTATGGATTTGTTATGTAAGCTGTATGTTTTTATTGTTAACTTGTTATGTAGGTTATAAGTTCCTGTTGTTAACATATTATGGATTTGTTATGTAAGCTGTATGTTTTTATTGTTAACTTGTTATGTGTGTTATAAGTTCCTGTTGTTAACATATTATGGATTTGTTATGTAAGCTGTATGTTTTTATTGTTAACTTGTTATGTAGGTTATAAGTTCCTGTTGTTAACATGTTATGGATTTGTTATGTAAGCTGTATGTTTTTATTGTTAACTTGTTATGTAGGTTATAAGTTCCTGTCGTTAACATATTATGGATTTGTTATGTAAGCTGTATGTTTTTATTGTTAACTTGTTATGTAGGTTATAAGTTCCTGTTGTTAACATATTATGGATTTGTTATGTAAGCTGTATGTTTTTATTGTTATGTAGGTTATAAGTTCCTGTTGTTAACATATTATGGATTTGTTATGTAAGCTGTATGTTTTTATTGTTATGTAGGTTATAAGTTCCTGTTGTTAACATATTATGGATTTGTTATGTAAGCTGTATGTTTTTATTGTTAACTTGTTATGTAGGTTATAAGTTCCTGTCGTTAACATATTATGGATTTGTTATGTAAGCTGTATGTTTTTATTGTTAACTTGTTATGTAGGTTATAAGTTCCTGTTGTTAACATATTATGGATTTGTTATGTAAGCTGTATGTTTTTATTGTTATGTAGGTTATAAGTTCCTGTTGTTAACATATTATGGATTTGTTATGTAAGCTGTATGTTTTTATTGTTAACTTGTTATGTAGGTTATAAGTTCCTGTTGTTAACATATTATGGATTTGTTATGTAAGCTGTATGTTTTTATTGTTAACTTGTTATGTAGGTTATAAGTTCCTGTCGTTAACATATTATGGATTTGTTATGTAAGCTGTATGTTTGTATTGTTAACTTGTTATGTAGGTTATAAGTTCCTGTTGGTAACATATTATGGATTTGTTATGTAAGCTGTATGTTTTTATTGTTAACTTGTTATGTAGGTTATAAGTTCCTGTTGTTAACATATTATGGATTTGTTATGTAAGCTGTATGTTTTTATTGTTAACTTGTTATGTGTGTTATAAGTTCCTGTTGTTAACATATTATGGATTTGTTATGTAAGCTGTATGTTTTTATTGTTATGTAGGTTATAAGTTCCTGTTGTTAACATATTATGGACTTCTTGCGAGTTTGAACATTTCGTTTCAAAGTAATAGCCTCATTTCTGCCTGAATGCGAAAGTATCGGATGTTGTCAAGTAATATAAATGTAAATAATTTTTGTGTATACTATTTATACTTTACCATAATATTATAATAATATTTTTATGCTATTTAAACTTTAATATAATATTATAATAATATTTGTGTATGTTATTTAAACTTTAATATAATAGTTTTTGTGTATGTTATTTAAACTTTAATATAATAGTGTTTGTGTATGTTATTTAAACTTTAATATAATATTTGAATGTATGGTATTTAAACTTTAATATAATATTTGAATATATGCTATTTAAACTTTAATATAATATTTTAATAAGTTTTGTGTATGCTGTTTAAACTTTAATATAATATTATAATAAGTTTTGTGTATGCTGTTTAAACTTTAATATAATATTATAATATTTTTTTATGTTATTTAAACTTTAATATGATATTTTAATAAGTTTTGTGTATGTTATTTAAACTTTCAGTAACAATCCGTGAAAACAAAACATTAGGTTTAAAATGACTGTTGAACGACATTAAAACTTCATGGTAAATGGTAATCTGTCTTTCTCTCGTGTAGAAACTTATACTGGAATGAACTGTTCATCGAACAGAACTAATAAAAGTCCAAATGTAAGAAACATTGGCAGTCTTTGCATGTACTCACACAGACACGCGCGTATGCGCTGTCTATCGTAGGAAATGGTGTAGTTTGTTTTCCATGAAGTTCATTGAAAGTGAAGGGAAATCGGTCTTCTCTAAGTTTCGTAGAGAGAAACGGGGACACGACTTATTAGGCTTGACAGTGAGTGTCACACATAACATACCCAAACTTCATTAGTTTTATTATTATTATTTATTTATTTTTGATAAAGGAACTCGAGCCTCAAATCCACAGTCTGGCAGACGCCATCATTTGGCCGTGCTGACCAAAAATGAAATAGAATAGCTTGCATGGAGTAACTTAGAATTATATGTATATCTACTTAACAATCAAAACACCTTCACCAAAGTGCATCAAAGTCTTAACATAAGAGTATCTTACTGCTGCTATCTACTGGTACTCTCCAGACTGAACTTCGATCCGTGAAGCTAGAAATGAAGAAGTATTTAGTTGTAGTTACTGCTGTGAAACGTTCTGAACATTTCTCAAGCTCAGTAATTCCTTGTAGTAAAACAATATTGAAGCCTCACCACGTCGTTACAGTATATATCACCACGTCCGGTCATGCTTTATCTCATCTTGAAAATAGCTCTATACATTAGTTTCCGTTCTAAAAGATTCAGTCCTAATGTTGCCGTTTCAAAAACACGTTACTAACTTTTGTGCCCTTTTCATAAGCTAACTAGTTATGAGAACGACAGTTTTGCAGTGTCTGTTTGAACAGTCTGATCGTACACACATCTAGAGGCGACTAGACCGTTCATTCTTCTGCTGCTTGAAATATGCAACGGTTAAACAACTCGTTTCTGTCGCTTTTCCGGACAAATATCATCAATGATTATATTTCGTACTATTACTTGAGTCACGTGAATGGCTTTTTCTATCGAACTTTTGGAAGTTACAAGACACCGCACTTTGCATACGAAGGATATGGTACGACTTGATGCAGGTCGCTTTCTGTACGGATCTAGTTTCCCATGTTAATTCATATTCCGTTGTTTGCTAAATCTATCAAGTACATGGAATATCTTCACCTCGGAAATTTTAAATCCCCAATCTGCACACAGCCTTATGACTTAAGTGTATGAATACCTTTCATCTGAAAAGGGTGCTACATATCCTTCTCAAAAGCGATCAGTTTTTCTAGCATCACCTTAACCTTGGAAATACCAACCAATGTGAAAATGTAGTTTCGATATAATTCACCGCGACTTTATGTCGGTTATGGTTGTCACGTGTCTTGTTGATTTTTCATGTTAAAAATCGTATAACGTTTTCATGATTTTATTAGAACAGTGGAAGAATATTATTTTCGATCTGTTTGGTGTTATGCTAGTTCTTTAAAGAATCATAAGAAACAAATAAACATAACATTCCTTAACAGTATCAACAGTTCCATCTCTTCATATCTTACAAAACATTAATTAACATCAAGTATTCTAAAACAAAATAACAAAATACGACGAAAGTTTTCCTAGTTTTACAGCTGAATGAGTTTGAATACTTTAGTTTGAGAGTTTTGCGAATGGAAAAGTTTCATAAGTTAGTTAATAATGAAGTTCTTTGTTTTAAAATGCTTGTACATAATTCTCTTAGTTGCCTTGGATTCTGTCAATACAATTTGTATTTTGATAGCCTGGCATGGCCAGGTGGTTAAGGTACTCGACTCGCAATCTGACAGTCACGGGTTCGAATCCCTGTCGCACAAAACATGCTCGCCCTCTCAGCCCCAGGAGCATTATAATGTGACGGTCAATCCCACTACCCTTTGGTAAAAGAGTAGCCTAAGATTTGGCGGTGGATGGTGATGACTAATTGCCTTACATCTAGTCTTACATTGCTAAATTAGAGAGGGCTAGCGCAGATAGCCCTCATGTAGCTTAGCGCGAAATTAAAAAATAAACGATATTGTATTCCCTTAAACGTTGAAATTAAAGCTATATTTACCTTCTCAACTTTGTACGATATCTTATTTTCGTAGATTTTAATAAAAGCGTGTTTAAATATAAAAAGTCTTATCAACGCGATGATGAAAAACGAAATAATAATTTGTATTTACTAACACTAAAATCATTTTCCTCGAACATCGGCTCAAAAGACTTTAATAAGAAACCCAACTATAAAAACTACACTGTGATAAATCATTATGTGTGAGTGTGTGTGTTTAGATAATTGTTTTTAATGCGAACTATTCTAAATTATCCGAAAATATGTTGAATTAGAAATTAAATTAGGTTTTCCTTCTGCACCGAAATTCCTGTTTTCGTTAAATAACCAGTCGTCTGTTGAGCGCCAGTTGCGGCTGATCGTGACGTTATGTCACCTGCTTCAATTCCTAATGTACGATTGGTGAGTCAAGATCTAATAAAGTACTTGTATTCCATCACTGTATGAAGCCTACTCTGTTTATGAATTGTGAATTCGGTTAAACTAGCCTGTAGGAAGTAGCGAATCAAATAACAGATTACGTCACTATCATCTTTTCTATAGTGAAACGATTCGCCTTTTTCTTTTCCGTTCTTAGGAAAAGAAACAAATAAATAAGTGGTAGATTTGTGTGTTTCCTTGTCACAAGAATGGAAACACTTACGTGGTAGTTGTTAATTCAAAAAATGATATCAGACTAACAAATTCCACAGTTTCAATTCTGAGAACAGACATGACATGTTTCTTTCATTTGTTTTAAAGAAAGAAAAACACATTGAACTATCTGCTGTGTCTACCACATGGAATCAAATCCCGGATATGAACGTTGTATGTCCGTAAACTAATCACTGTCCCAAATGGGACATATTAATTTGTCAATGGTTTTTGTAGGATTTAGTCATCAATTTGCAATATTTGGTGTGTGTTGTGAACACAACAAGGTGTTATGTATTTACAGTATTTGGTGTGTGTTGTGAACACAACAAGGTGCTATGTGTTTACAGTATCTGGTGTGTGTTCTGAACACAACAATGTGTTATGTAATATTATTTATTTTGGATGAGTCTTTGATTCATTATTTGGTTTGTTTTGAATTCCACATAAAGCTACACGAGGGCGCTAGCCATCCCTGATTTAACAGTGCAAGACTTGAGGGAAGGCAGCTAGTTATCACCACCCGCCATCAACTCTTGGTCTACTCTTTTACCAACGAATAGTGGGATTGACTGTTACATTACAACAACACCACGGCTGAAAGGATGAGCATGTTTGGTGTGACGGGGATTCGATCTTGCGACACACGGATTACGAGTCGAGTGATTTATTCTACTATATTATACTGTATTACGTACTTCATGTATTACTATTGAAAATAACCAGGAATTTCCATTTAAACTTATAAGTTAATTAACTGTTAATATGTATTATATTTATAAGTTAATTAACTGTTAATAGGTATTAAATTTATGCCAAGAAGAATGATACACTCAATTTCCTCTTTTAACTCACATATATTTTAATACACAAAAGACGACAACAAAATTTATAATAACGGTTATATTGGTTTACATACAAGAGATTTAGAAGATACGCTGTGCCTTCTTTCTAGTATATTTTACCGATGATCCAGGTTCATGACGAACAAATTAGTTATGAGTTGATATTTGAATACCACGCCCAAGCTAGCTTGTTGTCGTTTAGCCTCACGCCGGTTACAAATGCATTTCTTACTAGTGAAGACATTTAGTGACCCCGTAGAAATTCTAACGTCCGAGGTCATTCACAGAAGTTGAACGGTTTGTAACGTTCGAGATATAAAAACATTCCTGGTGAAATTCTGTAGCTTTTCGATTAACAAACATTAATAATAATTATAGTTTCCTGGATCTACAGCACACTGAATGCAGCTGACGAATAATATTCTTCTTTCGTCTCTCGGCTAGCAGCTTTTTATAGGAATCATGTGAGTTTGTAGAAATTTCAACAATGTTCTAGCGCGCTTTCGTTAAACAAATATTGATGATTCTTACGCTCAAGGATCTTTTACACAGTTTGAGAACAGGTGGGACTTGCGCATTACACAACCAGCAATATACGTCATATGAAAAAAGAAAACTATAATGAAACAAACGTCAGTACTGACATAAACGCAAAAGGGAGAGTCCGTTACAAGGGAAAGTGCGATAATTGAAGATAGAGAAAAACAGCAAAATATTGCAGCATTCATGTAAAAATCCATTATTTCTTGACTAATAGTGTTGAATACTTTAAAAACACTCTAAAATATTCGGGTAGGGTGGCCTAGCAATATATGTTGACAGACGTTTAATCCAAATATTCATGGTTCGAGGCTGTTGTCACTAAAACACCCTTCTTACACCCTCTATCGTGGGTACACTTTTAGAACGTTCTTCTGGTGAAAGAAGATCAGCCCAAGAGTTGTTTGTGAGTTATATTGCTCCCTTCTACCCTATCAAACTTTTGGACGGCTGTTTGGAGACAAGTGAAGCTCTACGCAAACATTCTGAAGAAAATGAGTAAAGAATTAGTTAAATTGTAATGTGACTCTCGTGGTTCCTTTGTAAAGTAGAATACATGGTTATATAATTTAAAAAAATATCAAATGAATGATCACACGTATGTGTCCATATATTATTTGTAAGAAAGTAGCACACAGCGATCAGTCTCTCACCTGAGAACTGAACAACAACGGGTTTTTAATTCACTGAGAGACACTATAAAACATGACTTGTATGCCTCTTATTTTAATATCATATAAATCTAATCCCATGAGTCACCTCAGTGTAAATGAATTATCTACGTTAACACCACCTACAGGTGTATATAGGTGATATTATACACCTGAATACTAATATTTCCTGTCTCAAAGATAGAAAACTGTGAATAAAACAACAGTAGAACAGTTAGGCCTTCCCTAACACGTGATTGTGAGTTTCCCTTAAAGAAATCATTCAGGTTTTCAGTGGTTTTTCAACAGTAATCTATTATTTTAATAAATTACTAATTTAATAAAAGTGTTGACGGGCCATACAGTTCTCAATAGACACATGTTCTATTAATATGACCATTGACGCCCTCTTGTGAATGACATTTTGAATGTAAAACACGTGGTGATAACCGACATTAAATGAAATTTCTTTCATGCACCAGAATTGTTTAGCACGTCAAAATTCAGTTAACTTGCATGCTTGACAACTCGTAACTACTTTTATTCTAAACCTTCGTGTTGTAAAATTAGAAGACAAACAAATAATTATATCAAAACCAAACAACACCATTACTTCGAGGACCTGAAAAATTACCATTTTTGAACATTTATAGAACGCAATTTTTTTAGAGTACGTGGAGTTAAATTTGTTACTTGATTTTCTATGTGAAACAACTGAGTACAAACATAAGTAAGACTAAAGGAGTAGTTCGTTTGAATTCGTTGAAAGATTACCATGGATTTATTTTGTTTTGACCTGAAAGACGTCTTATATGACACACAGGCAAAAAGGCTGTGCCATTGTTCAGACATAACCTGCTGTAGGAAGAAAGTAACCAGCCATTGTTCAGACATAACCTGCTGTAGGAAGAAAGTAACCAGCCATTGTTCAGACATAACCTGCTGTAGGAAGAAAGTAACCAGCCAATGTTCAGACATAACCTGCTGTAGGAAGAAAGTAACCAGCCAATGTTCAGACATAACCTGCTGTAGGAAGAAAGTAACCAGCCATTGTTCAGACATAACCTGCTGTAGGAAGAAAGTAACCAGCCATTGTTCAGACATAACCTGCTGTAGGGAGAAGGTAACCAGCCAGCAGCATCCTACGAGGGAAGGCAGCCAGTCATCACCACCCACCGCCAAATTTTGGGCTATTCTTTTGCCAACGAATAGTAGGATTAACCGTCACATTATAACGCTCTCATGGCTGGGAGGGTGAGCATGTTTGGTGCGACTGGGATTTGAACCTGCGACGCTCGGATTACGAGTCGAACACCTTAATCCACCTGGCCATTAAAATGGAATAAAAAAGGAAGAATAATAACAAATAGATAAAAGGGAAAAAGGGAAATGAAGACACTACATGTCCTGAAATGAAGACACTATGTGTCCTGGAATAAAGACACTACGTGTCCTGAAATGAAGACACTATGTGTCCTGGAATAAAGACACTACGTGTCCTGAAATGAAGACACTAATGTCCTGAAGTGAAGACACTACATGTCCTGAAATGAAGACACTAATGTCCTGAAATGAAGACACTACGTGTCCTGAAATGAAGACACTACGTGTCCTGAAATGAAGACTCTACGTGTCCTGAAATGAAGACACTACATGTCCTGAAATAAATACACTAATGTCCTGAAATGAAGACACTACATGTCCTGAAATGAAGACACTACGTGTCCTGAAATGAAGACTCTACGTGTCCTGAAATGAAGACACTACGTGCCCTGAAATGAAGACACTACATGTCCTGAAATGAAGACACTACGTGTCCTGAAATGAAAAGACTACATGTACATTACCCTGAAAAGTACTGTGGGACACTCAAGCCCAAAAACACTAGAACAATGGGATGGAGGAAGAGGTCTTGTGCACCTGACCCTCCTGGGTATTTAAAAATTTTGAAAATACCCACAAAGAAGAAGCGATCTAATGTGTCTAGACACACTTATGGTATTAAAAAATGTATTGGTTTAAGAAATCTTGACAGCATTATTGTATCTAGGGTAACTCAACTTTTAATATTGTATCTTGTGTAACTAAACTTTTAATATTGTATCTAGGGTAACTCAACTTTTGATATTGTATCTAGGGTAACTCAACTTTTAATATTGTATCTAGGGTAACTAAACTTTTAATATTGTATCTAGGGTAACTCAACTTTTAATATTGTATCTTGTGTAACTAAACTTTTCCTATTGCATTTAGTTTAACTTAACTTTTCATATTCTATCTCGTGTATTATAACTATTCAAATTCTATCTTGTGGAACTTAACATTTCTTATTGTATGTAGTATTATAACAACTGTAACATAACTTTCCAAATTGTAGATAGTGGAACTTACATTTTCATAATGTTTCTAGTGTAACTTAACTTTCCAAATTATATATTGTGCAACGTAACTTTTCGAATTGTACCTAGCATAACTTAACTTCTCGTATCGTATCTACGTTAACTTTTATTATTGTACATTAGATAATTTAACTTTTCAAAATGAACGTAGGGTAACTTAGCTTTAGATACTGCATCTAGTGTAACTACACTTCTCATGTATATTGTAACTTATTTTTTCAAATTGCACCTAATGTAACTTAAGTTTTCCTCACTACGTCTAGTGAAACGTAACTGTATCGAGTGTAACGTAACTTTTCTAATTGCATGTAGTGTAACTTAAGTTTTCCTTACGATGTCTAGTGAAACGTAACTGTATCGAGTGTAACGTAACTTTTCTAATTTTTTGCATGTAGATCCGACTTACCTTCTCGTATTGTAAGTAGTGTAGCTTTACTTCTCGTATTATAGCTGGCCTGGCATGGCCAAGAGTGTTAATGCGTGCGACTCGTAATCTGAGGGTCGTGTATTCACATCCCCGTCGCGCCAAACATGCTCGCCCTTTCAGCCGTGGGGGCGTTATAATGTTACGGTCAATCCCACTATTCGTTGGTAAAAGAGTAGCCCAAGAGTTGGCGGTGGGTGGTGATGACTAGCTGCCTTCCCTCTAATCTTAGACTGCTAAATTAGGGACGGCTAGTACAGATAGCCCTCAAGTAGCTTTGTGCGAAATTAAAAAACAAACAAAAACAAAACAAACGAATTATAACTACTGTAACATACTTTTAAAAATCGTATCTCTTGGAACTTAAATTTTCATATAGTTTCTAATGTAACTTAACATTTCGTATTGTATCTACTGTAACATATTTTCATATTGTTTGTAGCGTAACATGACTTTCGAAATTGCATGTACTGTAACTTAGCTTTGCAAACTCCATCGAGTGTAACTTAACGTTTCAAATTGTATGTAGTGTAACTTATCTTTTCATATTGTATCTGGTGTAATTTAAGTTTTGATGTTTTATCGAGTAAATTTGTATTAACTTCTCAAAAGGAAAGTGGGGTAACTTAACTTTAGATATTCTATCTTTTGTAACTTAACTTTTCATATTGTATCTATTGTATTTTAACTTTTTTTCAAAATGAACGTAGGGTAACTTATCTTTTTATATTGTATCTGGTGTGACTAAACTTTTCTTATTATATCTTGGGTATCTTACTTTTTCGAATTGTATTTGGTTCAACTTACCTTTTTAATTGTATCTAGTTAAATTTACCTTATCGTATTGTATCCAGTGGAACTTAAATTTTCGTATTATACCAAAGGTAACTCAGCTTTTCACATTTTATCTAGTGTTAGATAACTTTCCATATTCTATCTACTGTAACTTAACTTTTTGTATCTAAAGTGACTTAACTTTTCATACTGTATCTTCTGTAACTTAACTTTTGGTATTGTATCTAGTGTAATCTAACATTTCGTATTGTATCTAGTACAACTTATCTTCTCACGTCATATCTAGTGTAACTTCACTTTTCATATTGTATAAATTGTAACATAACTTTTGATACTATTTCTATTGTAACTTAACTTTTCGTATTGTGTCCGGTGTAAGTTAACTTACGTGTTGAATCTATCATAATTAAACTTTTCATATTCTATCCAATGCAACTTTATACTTCGTAGTGTATCTACTGAACCTAACTTTATGTATTGCATCCAGTAAAATGTAACTTTTTGTTTTCTAGAGCAACTTGACTTTTCGTATGTTTACTGTAACTGTACATGTTATATTGTCTCTAGCATAACTTAACTTTCCATATTGTATGTAGTTTAGCTTTTAAAACTGTATCGAGTGTAACTTATCTTTTCATATTGTATCTCTTGTGTCTAAACTTTTCAAACTGTATCGAGTGTAACTTATCTTTTCATATTGTATCTCTTGTGTCTAAACTTTTCAAACTGTATCGAGTGTAACTTATCTTTTCATATTGTATCTCTTGTGTCTAAACTTTTCAAACTGTATCGAGTGTAACTTATCTTTTCGTATTGTATCTCTTGTGTCTAAACTTTTCAAACTGTATCGAGTGTAACTTATCTTTTCATATTGTATCTCTTGTGTCTAAACTTTTCAAACTGTATCGAGTGTAACTTATCTTTTCGTATTGTATCTCTTGTGTCTAAACTTTTCAAACTGTATCGAGTGTAACTTATCTTTTCGTATTGCATCTCTTGTGTCTAAACTTTTCAAACTGTATCGAGTGTAATTTATCTTTTCATATTGTATCTCTTGTGTCTAAACTTTTCAAACTGTATCGAGTGTAATTTATCTTTTCATATTGTATCTCTTGTGTCTAAACTTTTCAAACTGTATCGAGTGTAACTTATCTTTTCATATTGTATCTCTTGTGTCTAAACTTTTCAAACTGTATCTTGTGTAACTTATCTTTTCGTATTGTATCTTGTGTAACTTAACTTTTCGTATTATAGTTATTGTAACTTATTTGTCAAATTGTATTTTTAGTAAGTTAGCTTTTCATATTTATCTAGTGTATTTTAACTTTTCGTACTGTATCGACGGTAGTTTAACGTTTCATATTGTATATAGTGTAACTTAACTTTTCATATTGTATCCAGTGTAACTTAACTTTTCATATTGTGTACAGTGTAACTTAACTTTTCATATTGTATCCAGTATAACTTAACTTTTCATATTCTATATACTGTAACTTAACTTTTCATATCGTATCCAGTGTAACTTAACTTTTCGTATTGCATCCAGTGTAACTTAACTTTTGATATTGTATCCAGTGTAACTTAACTTTTCATATCGTATCCAAAGTAACTTAACTTTTGATATTGTATCCAGTTTAACCTAACTTTTCATATGGTATCCAGTGTAACTTAACTTTTCATATTGCATCCAGTGTAACTTAACTTTTGATATTGTATACAGTGTAACTTAACTTTTGATATTGTATACAGTGTAACTTAACTTTTGATATTGTATACAGTGTAACTTAACTTTTGATATTGTATCCAGTGTAATTTAACTGTTGATATTGTACATGGTGTAACTTAACTTTTGATATTGTATACAGTGTAACTTAACTTTTGATATTGTACATGGTGTAACTTAACTTTTGATATTGTACATGGTGTAACTGTACTTTTGATATTGTATACAGTGTAACTTAACTTTTGATATTGTACATGGTGTAACTTAACTTTTGATATTGTATACAGTGTAACTTAACTTTTCATATTGTACATGGTGTAACTTAACTTTTGATATTGTACATGGTGTAACTGTACTTTTCATATAAAATGTTAGAAAATTCTCATTCTCTATAAAATTAAAAACAAAACAGTTTAAAATTAGACAGAAAGCATATTATTAAAAACATGTAGTCACCTTTATTGACGTCACATCATCTGGTACTTAACTGAAGTACATTATAAAAATGACTTTAAAATGGCACTTGAGTTGACTTTGTGTGATTCATAATTAACAGTGGCAGATGAAGAACACGTCCGATATGTACAAAAACTGACAAAATAAAGAATGTTATTTTTCCATTTACTTACAAGGTTTTCTCACAAAATAAATGAAAATTTAAAGTAACTCTAACATCAGTCGTTTCAATGCCATTCTATTGTTTCAAGTAAAAATTATATAATTCCTAATGTATTTGTTTTGTGTTTTTTATTTCGCGCAAAGTTACACGAGAGCTATCTGCGCTAGCCGTCCCTAATTATGTGGTGGAAGACTAGAGGGAAGGCAGATAGTCATCACCACCCACCGCCAACTCTTGGGGTTCTCCTTTACCAACGAATAGTGGGATTGACCGACATATTACAATGCCCCTACGGCTGAAACGGCGACCATGTTTACTGCGACGGGAATTCCTAACGTGACCAAAGAAAAATCGAACTTAGAACGTTATAAAACAGTAAAGCACCCATGACTCTTACAACATCTGTTTCATGTTCGTATTGACTTGAATAAATTTCTCCCAACCATTTGGAAGTGTAATTTTTCACGTGAACGCACTTTATACGAATGAGCTAAGTGGTCAGGACTGAGTGTCGTAGTATTCAAATATAACCGTTTAAGTTCTGGCCACAGAGCAAGGATTTAGCAGCATCTTCTAACACGACGTTTTTATGTTGGCTCTTTAAACAGATTAACGAAATTAACGATAACTAAAAGTGTGGCATTTGTTCAGCGGTTCTCGAACACTGGACCTTTTGATCTGCATCAAGAAACATTAGAAATTAGACTACCAACACTATTGCACATTTTATAAGATGACACTGAAAATGAAAGTAAACAACTTTCCATTTAAATGGTGTGTCATTATTACGTACATGAGATGGGATCATTTGAGTGTGTGTTTTCTTATAGCAAAGCCACATCAGGTTATCTGCTGAACCCACCGAGGGGAATCGAACCCCTGATTTGAGCACTGTAAATCCGGAGACATACCGCTGCACTAGCGGGGGTCTGGAATAATATGGAATTAAACATACCGTAAAGTCCGGCGTATAAGACCCTCCCTTAAATTATAAAGTAAAAAGTAGGATTTAGCATATCCTTGCCGTATAAAACCCCTCATTTAAAATATACGTACTTGAAGATGAAAAAATCTATTGGTAGTTGTTTATTCGAAAGAAAAATATTTTGCGTATAAATATAATAAAATACATTAAAAGTAATAAAAAAGACTAGCTTGGTAACAAAATATATTCGTCAAAACAACAAAAAGTTTAAAATTAAAAATTTCATTCATTAAATGCCCACGCTTTGCACGAGGCACACGTGTCATAATATCCCGTGACTTTAGAATTGACGTATAGCGCTGTTGTACAGCGCCAAATTCCTAATAAAAATATATACTTTTACACAATACCCTTTTTTAAACAAATTAAATAATTTTATGCTACATTTTAATCTAATTTAGATTGTTTTATTGAGTTATGATTTTCTTCCTCGGCGTATAAGATCCCCTCAAGTTTGGGGCTAAATTTTGGTTACTGAAAAGGGGTCTTATACGCCGGACTTTACGGTATATTTCCACACATGTATACATATTTGTTGCTTATTCACGGCAAAGCTACCTAGTGAGCTCTTTCCATCACGGGAATCAGCCACTGTTCTTAACGTTATAAACCGTCCAGGTTAACGCTAATCGCCGGAGGGTATATTGTTAGTGTCATATAACCTAATAATAAGAAATTGCAATTTTCAGTTTTATTTTTATATTTTACCAGTTCACTAAAACGTTCGTTATGGCTCTGATAATATATTTGTTTCTTAAGAAAAATTTAAATAAATTTATTATAAATGTGCCAATAAATACATACATATGTATCTTAGTCAAATTTTATTGGCTTATTCAGCCTTGTATTATTTCTTTTCTTGTTGTTTGTGATGCACATGATTTATGTTATTTAACATTACGATTCAAATAGGCTGTTTATCACTAAGACAATAGTACGAGTTCCGGGAATTTTCGAAGTCTTGAATCGGTAGACATGAGTGTTACTAGTGGCGAGACGGCCTGTAGACAGACTCGCCAGTAACCTATAGCCTGCTTCAAGGATGCGGTCGATATGTTTCTATACTCCACCCAAATAGTTGCACTTCCTGAAGCGGTCGAACGACTGACTACACACAGACAACCTATACTTAAAATCATAACTACTTCTGTTTATTATAAGTTAGGCCTTGAAGCAGTATTCTTAGCTTTAGGCTATCAGTATTTCTTCCTAGTACTCGTGCTAGAACATAGCCTTCAAGGTTAAAGCAAGAATTCACTTTTCCACAGCTGCACAACGTTTCTATCGTCAAGACTCCAGCAATGAAAGGGTTAAGATAGAAAACAGGTTCTATTCTGAACGTAAATGTAGTTCTCTCCACCAAATCTACGCAGACGTCAATCAAACCACGCACCAAAGCAACTGGTAACAACCAGGTGTCGTTCCTGATAAGTACCTTCGTGTGAGTGTAATCTCGGATAACTTCAAGTGTCACTTTACCTCTCCCCAGACCGACTTGTAATTCACTGATCTGATAATAATCACGTTTTGTGACAACTAACACTCACATAACAGGGCTATATTACACTCGTTAAGAATTCATAAAATAATATGTAACTCTGTTAATCAGGAGTTTTCCCCGGTTATGTTACTTGGTTTCCACGTGACAGAGACGACAAATATTCCCACAGTATTGATCGACAGATGGCTATTTTAAAATAAAACAAAATGCGGCCTAGCGCGTTAACGCGTGCACTTCGTAATCTGAGGGTCGCGAGTTCGCGCCCGAGTCGCGCCAAACATGCTCGCCCTCCCAGCCGTGGGGGTGTTATAATGTGACGGTCAATCCCACTATTCGTTGGTAAAAGAGTAGCCCAAGAGTTGGCGGTGGGTGGTGATGACTAGCTGCCTTTCCTCTAGTCTTACACTGCTAAATTAGGGACGGCTAGCACAGATAGCCCTCGAGTAGCTTTGTGCGAAATTCCAAAACAAAAACAAACCTAGTATGTAAGTTTTAATGTAACTGATTGTTCTATAATTTCAGCTTTTTATTTATCTGAGCTTTTTTATCTCAAACTTTGAATATACATTCGAAGTATGATATGTTTATCATTAAATACTTTATCAGGTATACATTTGTAAAGTACGTAATGACGAGTTTAAGTCTGAATGTGCGGTGACGATGTTATTGTAAACACCCTTCGTATTTTTGCAAAACTGTGGAAGAGGGTATTCAATTCAAGCTCACGGTCTTAAGAGACTAGCAGTTAAGGTTAAAACTGAATGTTCAAATGGTTGGTTTCTTGAAGGAAGTAATTTGTTTTTTTCAGCTTTAAATATATTATTTATTAGTTGGAAGATAAAAAAATATTAAAATACTTTCTTTTTCATTTTTAATTTTTGTATTTCATTTTGCTGTTTATGAATTACTGAAGTAAGCACAAAGCTACACAATGGGCTGTCTGTGCTCTGCCCACCACGGGTATTTAAACCCGGTTTTTAGCGTTGTAAGTCCGCAGACATACCGCTGAGCAACTGGGGGGCATTTTGTAGTTGAAAAAAATATAAGTTAAACTAATTGGACTCGAAATATACAATACTTGGCCCTTTGGTGGGACTTTGTGGAACTAAGACCGTAGCAATGCACCTTCTAGTGTTATTTTGTGGAGATGTGACGTCAATTTTTCCTAACACTACAGCGCCCTCTGGTATCACCTCATGGAACTGCGATGCAATTATCTCTGGTGCAGGACAGTATGACGTCATCATCTACACCTCTTCTTTCTCAACATTTGAAATACTGCCTTAGTTTGTTTGTTTTTTAATTTTGTGCAAAGCTACATGAAGGCTATCTGGGCTAGCAGTCCCTAATTTAGCAGTGTAAGACTATAGGGAAGGCAGCTAGCTATCAACACCCACCGCCAACTCTTGGGCTACTCTTTTATCGAATAATAGTGGGATTAACCGTAACATTATAACGCCCCCAAAAAAGTATTGGGTGCGTGATGTAATGATGGGATTTTCTAACAGCCGGGCTGAATTCTTCTGGACTATTAATGTGGGTTTCATCTACGACACTCAAAAACCGAACGAACAGACAAGGATGTGATGTTTTTAAATTATTAGACCAAACAATAATCACTCAAATGACTTGTTAATTCTTGTACACTTACTGACAATAAAATCATATTAATTCTTCGGCTTCAAACTCTAAAGTTAGCTAACTTGATATGACCCAGTTCGTAGTGTTCGCTAATACAACAGTTTCACTTGCTTCCTCATTTTACATGCTCTATATAGCATACGACACATATCTCGTGATTTTGCTAGAATAAATAATTAATATCCCAAAACTCAAGTGAGTCACTCAATAAAATAATAACTCACCAGATTAGTGACAGTCTGAACAGTTTACTACAATATTCTACAATTTAACCCACATATTATATTGTTCGAAGACATTAGACAAAATGTTATTTTAGGCCCTCAGAACTTGATATCCAGGATTTCTCTGACTCATCAGCAATACATACATATCTAATGTAAAAACATGGCTTACAATGTTGTTTTCTCCCTGATTTGTCAGATGCCTTGATTCATCCTATTTCATGAAGAAAACAGTAGCACATTCAACTTCAATCAGTAACCGTAGAGTAGCTCGTGACAATTAACAAAATTAAGTAACTTACATGTACATAGTGAAATATTAAACCTGATTATACCAAATAAAACCGAATGCAATAAAAATCTGGAATAATAAACCATTTTCCTTTCTTACTAATACATTGTTAAAACATTGTTTCTGTATTTATTCCATGAGTTACGGAACAAAAAAAAAGATAACCGCTGGTCTTCTTGCTGTCTTGTTTCTAGAAACAGTTCGCTTCAGGTAAATACACTCGAGTTTCTATCTCTGGTGATCCATTGAAAATGTCACGAAAGGATTTTTATTATTATTATCATTTTATCAAACAATGTAAACATAAAGAACAAACGTTTTATCATAATTCAATTATGATCATTTTATCAACCAATGTAAACATTAAGAACAAACGTTTTATCATAATTCAATTATGATCATTTTATCAACCAATGTAAACATTAAAAACAAACATTTTATCATAATTCAATTATAATTATTTTATCAACCAATGTAAACATTAAGAACAAACGTTTTATCATAATTCAATTATGATCATTTTATCAACCAATGTAAACATTAAAAACAAACATTTTATCATAATTCAATTATGATCATTTTATCAACCAATGTAAACATTAAGAACAAACGTTTTATCATAATTCAATTATGATCATTTTATCAACCAATGTAAACATTAAAAACAAACATTTTATCATAATTCAATTATGATCATTTTATCAACCAATGTAAACATTAAAAACAAACATTTTATCATAATTCAATTATGATCATTTTATCAACCAATGTAAACATTAAGAACAAACGTTTTATCATAATTCAATTATGATCATTTTATCAACCAATGTAAACATTAAAAACAAACATTTTATCATAATTCAATTATGATTATTTTATCAACCAATGTAAACATTAAGAACAAACGTTTTATCATAATTCAATTATGATCATTTTATCAACCAATGTAAACATTAAAAACAAACATTTTATCATAATTCAATTATGATCATTTTATCAACCAATGTAAACATTAAGAACAAACGTTTTATCATAATTCAATTATGATCATTTTATCAACCAATGTAAACATTAAGAACAAACGTTTTATCATAATTCAATTATGATCATTTTATCAACCAATGTAAACATTAAAAACAAACATTTTATCATAATTCAATTATGATCATTTTATCAAACAATGTAAACATTAAGAATAAACGTTTTATCATAATTCAATTATGATCATTTTATCAAACAATGTAAACATTAAGTACAAACGTTTTATCGTAATTCAATTATGATCATTTTATCAAACAATGTAAACATTAAGAACAAACGTTTTATCATAATTCAATCATGATCATTTTATCAAACAATGTAAACATTAAGAACGAACGTTTTGTCATAATTCAATTATGATCATTTTATCAAACAATGTAAACATTAAGAACAAACGTTTTATCATAATTCAATTATGATCATTTTATCAAACAATGTAAACATTAAGAACAAAAGTTTTATCATAATTCAATCATGATGATTTTATCAAACAATGTAAACATTAAGAACAAACGTTTTATTATAATTCAATTATGATCTTTTTATCAAACACTGTAAACATTAAGAACGAACGTTTTATCATAATTCAATTATGATTATTTTATCAAACAATGTAAACATTAAGTTATAATGTTTTATGATAATTTAATTATAATCACTTTATCAAACAATGTAAACATTAAGAACAAAAGTTTTATCATAATTCAATTATGATTAGTTTATCAAACAATGTAAACATTAAGAACAAAAGTTTTATCATAATTCAATTATGATTAGTTTATCAAACAATGTGAACATTAAGAACAAAAGTTTTATCATAATTCAGTTGTTATCGGTTTATCAAACAATGTAAACATTAAGTACAAACGTTTTATCATAATTCAATTATGATTAGTTTATCAAACAATGTGAACATTAAGAACAAACGTTTTATCATAATTCAGTTGTTATCGGTTTATCAAACAATGTAAACATTAAGTACAAACGTTTTATCATAATTCAATTATGATCGTTTTATCAAACAATGTAAACATTAAGAACAAAAGTTTTATCATAATTCAATCATGATCATTTTATCAAACAATGTAAACATTAAGAACAAACGTTTTATTATAATTCAATCATGATCATTTTATCAAACAATGTAAACATTAAGTTATAATGTTTTATGATAATTTAATTATAATCACTTTATCAAACAATGTAAACATTAAGAACAAAAGTTTTATCATAATTCAATTATGATTAGTTTATCAAACAATGTGAACATTAAGAACAAAAGTTTTATCATAATTCAGTTGTTATCGGTTTATCAAACAATGTAAACATTAAGAACAAAAGTTTTATCATAATTCAATTATGATTAGTTTATCAAACAATGTGAACATTAAGAACAAACGTTTTATCATAATTCAGTTGTTATCGGTTTATCAAACAATGTAAACATTAAGTACAAACGTTTTATCATAATTCAATTATGATCGTTTTATCAAACAATGTAAACATTAAGAACAAAAGTTTTATCATAATTCAATCATGATCATTTTATCAAACAATGTAAACATTAAGAACAAACGTTTTATTATAATTCAATCATGATCATTTTATCAAACATGTAAACATTAAGTTATAATGTTTATGATAATTTAATTATAATCACTTTATCAAACAATGTAAACATTAAGAACAAAAGTTTTATCATAATTCAATTATGATTAGTTTATCAAACAATGTGAACATTAAGAACAAACGTTTTATCATAATTCAGTTGTTATCGGTTTATCAAACAATGTAAACATTAAGTACAAACGTTTTATCATAATTCAATTATGATCGTTTTATCAAACAATGTAAACATTAAGAACAAAAGTTTTATCATAATTCAATCATGATCATTTTATCAAACAATGTAAACATTAAGAACAAACGTTTTATTATAATTCAATCATGATCATTT
This sequence comes from Carcinoscorpius rotundicauda, assembly GCA_011833715.1. NCBI lineage: Eukaryota > Metazoa > Arthropoda > Merostomata > Xiphosura > Limulidae > Carcinoscorpius > Carcinoscorpius rotundicauda. Next base: position 5,872,678 of record CM022399.1, on the reverse strand, counting down.
TATCAAACAATGTAAACATTAAGAACGAACGTTTTATCATAATTCAATTATGATCAATTTATCAAACAATGTAAACATTAAGAACAAAAGTTTTATCATAATTCAATTATGATTAGTTTATCAAACAATGTAAACATTAAGAACAAAAGTTTTATCATAATTCAATTATGATTAGTTTATCAAACAATGTAAACATTAAGAACAAAAGTTTTATCATAATTCAATTATGATTAGTTTATCAAACAATGTAAACATTAAGAACAAACTTTAAATCGTAATTTGATTATAATCACTTTATCAAACAATGCCAACAATAAGCCGTAACATCATAACATTATATCATGATTTAAGTACAACAGTAAATACTAAAGTTTTATTATTATTTAAGATCAACATTTTATATTAGATGTAAACCTAAAATATTATATATCTTGTTTTAAATATAAAATAATACCTTTAAATGACTGTTTACAGAAAATACGGTTAAAATGTTTAGAATGCCTTTCGATTCTAGTCATTCAGATTATTTCTTTTTACTTTTTATTATATTTTACTCATTTTGCTAACAGTTGTTTGCTTGATGCCAATAGACTCCCTGCTTTGTGTCTTTAAACTTCAACCAATCTATTGTAGCCAGAGGTTTGACTTACAGTTACAACAGAAAGTGTTCGTACCCCTGCGTCGTAAGCAGTATTTTCCTTATAACTTAAAAAGTATCATGATGAGGATAATGAAAGTAACTTATACTATAAATATTAAACCAACACACATCTACATAAATATTTACGTAAATTGAACGACAAATAAACTGTTTATAAACAAATAACCAAGCATAGAAGTGGCAGAAAGTGTTCGTGCGTTTACTTTAATGGTCAGTTGTGTAGTCTTTCAGGTGAATTACTTGGCACAATCTCTCCTCACAGCCCTCCACGATAGTTTGACAGCACTCGACTGGTATTTTCTTTGATTCTTCTTTACAGAAAGCCTCCAACTCTTGCAAGTTTTTCGGATGACGCTGATGAAACTTGGTCTTCAACTCATGCAACTCTTCAAACGTTTTTAATTCGGTTGAGATCGGATGACTGTGGTGGCCACTCCATAACGCTTATATGGTTCCTCTGCAACCAGGATTGCACATATTTCGATGTGTACTTAGGGTCATTGTCGTACTGGAAGATCCAATGACGCCAAAGCCGCAAGTTTCAAGCATCATTTTTGATATAAATGCCTAATATATCAACGTACTCTTCTTTTTTTCATGATTCCATTGACGTGATAAAGGCTGCTTACATCAGAAGAGCTGAAAGAACCCCTTAGTATGTTCGAGCCACCTCCGTGTTTAACTGTAGGGGGGAGTGTTCTTTGGAAGATTTTGTTCACCCTTCTTACGAAAAATATAGGGAACATCATTGTGGCCGAAAAGTTCGATTTTAGTCTCGTCTGACCAAAGAATACTCTTCCAATTGGTAAAGGGTTTATCTACATGTTTTCTTACATACCTCAAACGTGCTTTTAAAGGAACAGGCTTTAAATATGGAGTTCTACAAGGACAACATGCTTCGAACCCAGAAGAGCGTAATATTTTCATAAGTGTAGAGGTGCTTACTTCAGCCCCAGTTTCCTTGACCAGTTTCTGTATGTCATTACATGTTAAACGAGGGTTCCAACTAGCTTCTGTGAGAACCTTCCTCTTGGTTCTCTCTGGAGTTTTGATGGGGCGTCCGGAACGAGGGAAGTTAGCAGTTGATCTGTAAGCTTAAACTTGGCAATTATGCTTTTAACAGTAGATTTCGGCACATTAAGTTGTGTAGTAACACCGGAAAGAGACACACGAGACTTGTACTTTAAAATAATTCGGTTTTTTAAATCACTGGACAGTTGTTTCCTGTTCGCCATGATGACCAAGCAGATAATGACAGAGACGGCTCTAAATTGCCGGAAGTAAATTTTTTCTGGCTAAATTCCAATAATTATGTCTGGAATGGTATGATGTAGTTTATTCACCAAACTTAAAACTTTTACGGAAATATTAGTTTTTCACACCTTCTAAGCTGTACTATTCCTATTTTTGATTATTTGTTCATTAACAATTTATTTGTGGTTCAATTTACATAAAAATTATGTATATGAGTTTTAGTACAGTATTTATATCGCACTATACGTCTATTAGCCTAATCATGATTCTTTTTAAGTTATGAGCAAAAACTACTCACGACGCAGGGGTACGAACACTTTTTGTCGTAACTGTGCCTTTGTTTATATTGTTAGTTATTGTTCGTGTTATATTTCATTTCCAGCACTATTTTTACAATATAAAAATAACCTAAGCTGAAATTTATAGTATTTTCTTATGTCAACGAAATCTAGGTAGGAAATTTTTTAAGAATTGTATTCACAACAAGTGGTGGACATTTGGCATCAGAACAAACAAAGATGTGAACTTGGCATACATTTGTGTTTTATTGTGAGGTGTGCTGTATGATGTTCGACATTTACTCACTGTAAATGACCTGTATGTATGAATCAGACTGATCTAGGGTATTCCACCCTTCTTCATTAGCCCCAAAGTAGCTCCGTATCATATGTCAACTCCAATCAGACTGATATATATGTTCCACCCCTAATGAGAGGTCTCCCTATAGCTCAGTGCTATATGTCAACCCCAATCAGACTGATTTAGGATGTTACACCCTTCATGAGAAGAATCCTTATAGCACAACATTATATGTCAACTCTAATCAGACTGATTTAGGATGTTACACCCTTCATGAGTAGAATCCTTATAGCTCAGTATTATATGTCAACTCTAATCAGACTGATTTAGGATGTTACACCCTTCATGAGTAGAATCCTTATAGCACAGTATTGTATGTCAACTCTAATCAGACTGATTTAGGATGTTACACCCTTCATGAGTAGAATCCTTATAGCACAGTATTGTATGTCAACTCTAATCAGACTGATTTAGGATGTTACACCCTTCATGAGTAGAATCCTTATAGCACAGTATTGTATGTCAACCTAATCAGACTGATTTAGGATGTTACACCCTTCATGAGTAGAATCCTTATAGCACAGTATTGTATGTCAACAATCAGACTGATTTAGGATGTTACACCCTTCATGAGTAGAATCCTTATAGCACAGTATTGTATGTCAAACTCTAATCAGACTGATTTAGGATGTTACCCTTCATGAGTAGAATCCTTATAGCACAGTATTGTATGTCAACCCCAATCAGACTGATTTAGGATGTTCCACCCTTCATGAGTAGAATCCTTATAGCACAGTATTGTATGTCAACTCTAATCAGACTGATTTAGGATGTTACACCCTTCATGAGTAGAATCCTTATAGCACAGTATTGTATGTCAACTCTAATCAGACTGATTTAGGATGTTACACCCTTCATGAGTAGAATCCTTATAGCACACATTAAACTCTAATCAGACTGATTTTGTTACACCCTTCATTATTCCACACATTATATGTCAACTCTAATCAGACTGATTAGGATGTTACACTTCATGAGTAGAATCCTTATAGCTCAGTATTATATGTCAACTCTAATCAGACTGATTTAGGATGTTACACCCTTCATGAGTAGAATCCTTATAGCTCAGTATTATATGTCAACTCTAATCAGACTGATTTAGGATGTTACACCCTTCATGAGTAGAATCATTATAGCTCAATATTATATGTCAACTCTAATCAGACTGATTTAGGATGTTACACCCTTCATGAGTTGAATCCTTATAGCTCAGTATTGTATGTCAACTCTAATCAGACTGATTTAGGATGTTACACCCTTCATGAGTAGAATCCTTATAGCACAGTATTGTATGTCAACCCCAATCAGACTGATTTAGGATGTTACACCCTTCATGAGTAGTATCCTTATAGCACAGTATTGTATGTCAACCCCAATCAGAGTGATTTAGGATGTTACACCCTTCATGAGTAGAATCCTTATAGCACAGTATTGTATGTCAACTCTAATCAGACTGATTTAGGATGTTACACCCTTCATGAGTAGAATCATTGGCGTTCTGTAGTGAAGCAGAACGTGTCGTATTAAGACAGAGATGGAATCAATATGTCATTCGTTATTAGCTCCACTCACTGTAATTAGGTAACCAATGAAATTCCAGAATTTTTACTCAGTAATTAAAATCACTAACCCAGGGTATAAATACCAGAACGGAAGATTGTATTGTGGTTGGACGACGACGAGGAAGACAACATTCCACTCACTCAGCTAATAACACTAGAGAGTGACCCGTACGACAACCAGGTCTCTGCTGAGGATTGGAATCTATTATTTGGTGCTTCTGACGATGAAGATGACGAATTTGATGGATTTTAATAAATTTCTGAGATTAAAGTATGTATTTTTTATGAATTTTGTTATTTCTATGAATACATGTTATTATTAGACCTTTTTCTATTAATAAATAAAGTTTATTGAACTGAAATAACTCTGCCGTAACTGTGAGATCAAGGGTATGATTTTGGGGCAGATTTTGGTCTTCGGTATTTTTTGGTCCAAAGCTGGTGATCGGCCAATAAGCCGACCCCAAAAATCAGGTCCAAAATTTAGGGCCAGAAATTCAGCTTATTAGGTGGAAAATACGGTAAAAATTGTTTTATAAATTCGAATATTCTCAATTTAGACGAGAATAAATGCGATTATCTTCACTGTTATGTATTTTTGGTGCATTCCTTTGCATACGAATATCCTTGGTCGGTAATATATGTGACGTAAACGTTGAAGCATTAAATTTGTTGATAGGAATACACAGCTTCTCTCGTGTATGTAATGGTATTGTGTTAAAAGATGCTTATGTTTCATGGAAAATGCCCTTAGCATTCTAAACGCAACTATTCATAACATTTATTGCATTCATAGTTTTTAATCTACGATGAAAGATATATTAAAGATATATGTACGTATGATTGATAAATTTCTTGCATAGGCACAAAAATAATTAAAACCATAGTTTGTTTATTCTGATCTTCGCACAAAGTTACTTGAGGGCTATCTGCGTCAGCCGTCCTAATTTAGCAGTATAAGACAAGAGGGAAGGCAACTAGTCATCGCCACCCACCGTCAACTTTTGTGCTACTTTTTTACCAATGAATAGTAAGATTGATCGATACTTTATAGCGCCCCCACAGCTGACAGGGTGAGTATATTTGATGTGACGGAGATTCGAACCCGCGAACGTCGGGTAAAGAGTCGAGTGCCCTAATCACCTGGCCACGCAGGGCAAGTCGTATAGAATTCGATTGATACTCTTTTTAACATTAAAATCTTGTATCTACATCAACAGTAAAGTTAAGATATATTTTGTTTAACTTTGCTTTATATAATTCTTTTAAATCACGTACACGTTAAAAAATATGTAGTTAACCATGTTTTATCTTATTTAACTGCACACATTGTGTTTGATTATTTACCTGACGAAACAAAATTCTACAGCAGATATTACATCAATTAATCAAGAAAGACGTGGAATATCTTCTCTTGTGATTGTAATATAGGTGATGGACAACATCCTGCAATTGACAAGAAAAAGAGAGAGAAAAACCGGAAATGCCAGACTTTGTCAGACGGTATCAAGTGGTTTATACTGGTTTCTACTCGTTTCTAGCGGTTTCTAGTGGTTACCAGCGGTTTCTAATGGTTTCTAGAGGTTTCTAGTGGATTCTACTGGTTTCTAGTGTTTTTTAGCGGTTTTTTGTTATTTCTATTACTTTTTACTGGTTTATACTCGTTTCTTGTGGTGTCTCCTTGTTTATAATGGTTTTAACTAAATTCTACTGGTTTCTATTGGTTTCCAGTGATTTCTAGAGGTTTCTAACGGTTTCTACTAGTTTCTAGTGCTTTTTAGCGATTTCTAGGGGTTTCTAGCAGTTTTTAGTGATTTCTACTGGTTTCTAGTGGTTTTAAGCGGTTTTTAGGGTTTTTTACTGGTTTCTAGTATGTTTTTAGCTGTTTCTAGTGGTTTCTACTAGTTAATAATGGTTTTTACTGATTTCTAGCGGTTTCTAGTGGTTTTTAGTGATTTCTAGTGGTTTCTACTGGTTTCTAGTTATTTTTAGCGGTTTTTAATGGTTTCTAGTCGTTTATACTGGTTTCTACTTGTTTCTATTGGTTTCTATCGGTTACTACTAGTTTCTAGTGATTTATACTGGTTTCTAGCGGTTTTAGTAGTTTCTACTGGTTTATAGTGGTTTTTAGCGGTTTCTACCGATTTCTCGCAGTTTCTAGTGGTTCCTAGCGATTTTTACTGGTTTTTTAGTGGTTTTTACTGGTTTCTTGTGGTTTTTAGTAGTTTCTACTGTTTTCTAGTGGTTTCTAGCGGTTTAAATTGATTTTAGTGTTTTTTACAGTTTCTACTGTTTTCTAGTCATTTTTAGCGGTTTTTAGTGGTTTCTACTGGTTTCTACTGGTTTCTACTGGTTTTTAGTGGTTTCTGGCAGTTTTTAATGGTTTATCGCAGTTTCTAGTGGTTTCTGGCAGTTTTTAATGGTTTATCGCAGTTTCTAGTGGTTTCAGGCGATTTATAATAATAATAATAATAATAATAATTTATTTTCCAACTCGAAACAATAAATTTAGAAATAAATCTTTCTAAGGAGCAAATTGCTTGTAAAAAGAAAGATTCAAAAATCCAAAAGCATGAGAAAACAAATAACAGACAATATAAAAATACTTAAAGTAAGAAAGAAAAATCTCTGTACATATCTGAGAACAAAAGCCATTTTTTCAATTGTTTCTTATTTTTAACCAAATTTGGTTCACAAATTATATAGGAGGGTAAAAAATTAATTAAGTGTTTAGAAATTAAAGGAAATTGATGATACCTAAATGTATATTTTGTATTAGGAATTTCAAAACTTGAGCAAAGAGAAGATCGCGCAGTGTAATCAATTTGTTTTTTAGGAAAATTATTTAAATTTTTTAAACAAAAACAACCAAGTTTATACATATACAATTGTTGAAAAGACAAAATTTTAAAATTAATTATACAATTTTTATCACGGAAAATATTATAAATAACTTTAGAATGCAAATTTTTTATCCGAAGCAAGTGAGATTTGTATGCACCACCCATAACAATCAAATAATATTGTAACACAAATTGGAATAAACTGTTAAGAACAATACTTAAAAAATGTATAGGTAAATAATGTTTCAACTCTCGTAAGTATAAACTAATGAACTGCAACTTTTTAGTAATACTCAAAATATGCTCGGCCCAGGCTAACCGAGAATCTAAAATTACACCGAGATACTTAAAAGAATTAACAAAATGAAAACATGGGCAGTTACAATTTCTTTTGGAACAATTAACCTCATGATATTTAAGATAATTAAAATTAAAATATGGTTTGGTAAATCCAAATCTCATACAGAAAGTTTTCTTTGCATTAACAATAAGCAAATTTGCATCAAACCACTTCCGAAGGATTCCCAAATCAGACTCAGCATCACTTACATTTTCAGAATCAGAATTTGAGTAAATCAATGCTAGATCATCAGCATAACCAATGAGCCTACCTTTCAGAGGCAAAGAGAAAATATCATTTATATAAATCAAAAAAAGTATCGGCCCAAGAATCGAACCTTGAGGAACACCAAATTTAACAAAAGCCTCCGAAGAGTTGTTTTCCTTAATCCTAACAAACTGCCTTCTATTTAACAAATAAGAACGAAACCAATCTAAAACAACACCCCTAATTCCACAGTGCTCAAGCTTAGCAAGTAAAAGAGTATGAGAAACAGAATCAAATGCTTTTTTCAAATCAAAGAAAATAACTAAAGGACACATCTGTTGATCCATTGTTTGGACAATATGGGAGACAAGCACACAAATTGCTTGCTCAGTAGTTTTACCACAACGGAAACCAAATTGCATTGTATGAAGAAAATTATGTTTTGTTAAAAAAGCCACAAGCCTAGTTTTCATGGCAGATTCAAAAAGTTTTCAAAAGGTACATAACAAAGAAATAGACCTATAATTTTCAACATTTTCCCTATCACCACCTTTAAATATCGGAATGACAGTAACAAGCTTTAGTAAATTTGGAAATTTGCCCTGAATAAAAGAAATTTCAATTAAATTTGCCAAGAAAACAGAGAAAAAATCAACATGTTTCTTGACAAAAGCAGACCTGATACCATCCTATCCAGGACAACAATCCTTAAGTAAAAGAATATAAGACCGAATTTCAGTGACAGAAGGCGGATATAGAAACATACAGCTTGAATTTACATAGCTAAAAGAATTTAAACTTATACTAGTATCAGGAAACAAAGTGGCACAACAATTAATAAAATAGTCATTAAAAACCATAGGTAAATCAGGTAAGGAAGGCAAAATGCTTTGTTTGATTTTAGCACCAGTCAAATCATTAACCAAAGACTATTTTTGTCTTAAATTACTACTTTTAGAAAACTGAAAAGAAAAGTAATAAATCTTCTGACTTCGAATCTTCGTAACTACAAGATTTCGAAACTTCTTATACTTCTGCTTTAAAGACAGATTTAAAGGATTTTTTCGAGATCTGTTTGCTAACCTATCACGTTTTTTTATTAAACCAATTATTTCATTTGTAATCCAAGGTTTTAGCTTCCTATATTTCTTAGAAGTAATTAAAGTGCTTGATTGACTAATCACCAATTGAATAAAAGAGACAAATCTCTGATAAGATAAATCAATAGGAGAATTAATATCTAAATAAGAAACATCAAAAAGTTCAAACTTATCAGCAACCAAGTGATTATTAATTTGAGTACGTGAAGACAAAGAAGAAGTTGGACCACAATAACTAGAAGAGTAACTGACCAGAAGTGGAAAATGGTCCGTAATTGCAGAATCCAAAACAAAAGATCTAAAAAACCTCCGAGCCTCAAAGGGTATAATAGCATGATCAATACAAGTTGAAGAGGTCGAAGTTATTCTAGTAGGGACATTAATAAAATGGAACAGCTTATGATCAAACAAAACATCTAAACAATGGTTTCTAAGGGGTTTTAGCGGTTTTTAGTGGTTTCTACTGGTTTTTCGTGATTTATAGTGGTTTCTGGTTGTTTCTACTAGTTTCTAGTGGTTTGTAGCGGTTTTTACTGGTTTTAACGGTCTTTAGTGGTTTCTACTGGTTTCTTGTTGTTTCTACTGGTTTCTAGTAGTTTTTAGCGGTTTTTACTGTTCTGGTATCTTGTGATTTCTAGTGGTTTCTACTGGTTTCTATTGGTTTCTACTAGTTTCTTGTAATTTCTATTGGTTTCTATTAGTTTTCAGTGGTTTCTATTGGTTTCTAATGGTTTTTACTGGTTTCTACTGTTTTATAGTGGTTTTTGGCAACTGAGCTTGTTTGTTGCATCTGCAACCTTGACCTAAAGATAAAACCTAGACGAAGTTGCTTTTGATTTTTCTTTATCATCTGGAATTGCCGGTGTCTGTTGTGAATGACAGAGAATTATAGAACACGTAGATGGGTGTTATTTCTATGGGTGCAACCATCTTTTTTTACTGCAATGGACTAGAAATGGAGAATCGGCCAACCTGAAAATAAACATTCACTGGTTTTATTTAATACATTCTTCCTTGTATTAACATGACATAATTATTGTTTATATCAAAATTGTAAAACTTTGCTAAATCGATAACGCGTAACTCAGGACAATAATATTCTATGACAGTCGCGCTGTTTCAGATATCGTGGGAACTTAGAGAACATAGTAGGATATAATTGTTGGATATAATTGTAGGATATAATAGTAGGATATAATTACTTTTGTGACACCCTCTGATTTTACCTCCACTTTCAAAGCCCACAACAAGCTATGCAAATAATAAAGTTGTATTATTTACTCATAGTATTAATAACTATGTGGTTCCTTACTTCAAAACTAACTACAAATAAAAGTGCAGTTCAATGTCCATAGTCCAGATGGTACTGTTATAAACAGTAATATGTTTATAGGTATATTGTCCAGTCATAGTCCAGATGGTACTGTTATAAACAGTAAAATGTTTATAGGTATATTGTCCAGTCATAGTCCAGATGGTACTGTTATAAACAGTAAAATGTTTATAGGTATATTGTCCAGTCATAGTCCAGATGGTACTGTTATAAACAGTAAATGTTTATAGGTATATTGTCCAGTCATAGTCCAGATGGTACTGTTATAAACAGTAATATGTTTATTGGTATATTGTCCAGTCATAGTCCAGATGGTACTGTTATAAACAGTAAAATGTTTATAGGTATATTGTCCAGTCATAGTCCAGATGGTACTGTTATAAACAGTAAAATGTTTATAGGTATATTGTCCAGTCATAGTCCAGATGGTACTGTTATAAACAGTAATATGTTTATAGGTATATTGTCCAGTCATAGTCCAGATGGTACTGTTATAAACAGTAATATGTTTATAGGTATATTGTCCAGTCATAGTTCGGATGGTACTGTTATAAACAATAAGATATTTATACGTATATAATCCAGTCATAGTTGAGATGTTTAGTTATGTCACAAGATGGTAGAAGAACCTATACAGTCTTCGTGTAACTGTTAAAGAAACTAAATAATGTCGAAAAAGGCAAAATCTGTGTCAAAAATACACCTAGAGAGGTAAGGTAAGTAATACATAAAATACACGTAGAGAGAGGCTAAGGTAAATAATACATAAAATACACGTAGAGAGAGGCTGAGGTAAATAATACATAAAATACACGTAGAGAGAGGCTGAGGTAAATGATACATAAAATACACCAAGAGAGAGGCTAAGGTAAATAACACATAAAATACACGTAGAGAGAGGTTAAAGTAAATAATACATAAAATACACCTAGAGAGAGACTGAGGTAAATAATACATAAAATACACCAAGAGAGAGGCTGAGGTAAATAATACATAAAATACACATAGAGAGAGGCTGAGGTAAATAATACATAAAAGACACGTAGAGAGAGGCTGAGGTAAATATTACATAAAATACACGTAGAGAGAGGCTGAGGTAAATAATACATAAAATACACGTAGAGAGAGGCTGAGGTAAATAATACATAAAATACACGTAGAGAGAGGCTGAGGTAAATAATACATAAAATACACGTAGAGAGAGGCTGAGGTAAATAATACATAAAATACACGTAGAGAGAGGCTGAGGTAAATAATACATAAAATACACCTAGAGAGAGGCTGAGGTAAATAATAGTGTGCAAACACTTCAACACAGATTGATGCAAGAAGTCACGAAACAAGAAATAAAATAAAGTATGATGAAAGTTTTATTTAACATGGACAGGTAATGAAGATGGACCCAATGGATTTTGTGTTGAATGTGGAACAATGTTGAGTCACAGTTATTTGCATCCAGCTTAGTTAAAATGGCATCTAGAAATCAAACACTCCCAATTAAAAAATCCAACTTCCGAATATTTCAAAAGAAAGTGTTTGCACTTTAATGCAAGGAAAGTTACATTTCGTTCGTTTGTCCATGAGGACAACAAAGGTGCTCTTATTGGTTCATATCGTTTTAATTACCGTATTGCATAAACAGGTGAAGCTCATACAGTTGCATATTTGATAAAACCACGTGTAAAAGATTTAGTAGAGTGCATGATAGATGAGAAAAATCTTAAAAACGTTAATTCTGTGTCCCTTTCTGACAACTCGGTTTATCGAAGAATCAGAGATGCATCAGGAACTTGCCTAACTGAGTTAATAAGGCGACTAAAAGCGAGTCCAACGTTTTCGCTTCAGATGGATGATACAATAGATGTAGCAGGTTATGCGATGTTCCTCGTGTTTGTTCACTATATTCACGAAGCTAGTTTTGAAGAAGACATGCTAATTTGCAAACATTTCCCTACCCAAAAAACAGAAGAAGAAATATTTAAATTGATTAATTTATTTATTGAATAACGTGAGATCCAATGGCAGCTTTGCTCAAGTATTTGCACTGATGGGGCTGCAGCTATGACTGGAAAATTTTCAGGCCCAGTGGCACGCATAAAAATGAAAAACCCTGACATCGAGAATATCCACTGTTGTCTTCATCGTCATGCACTTGTAATGAAACGAATGCCAGAAGACTTAAAAAGAGGTATTGGGTGGTGTAATAAAAATAGTTGATTTTATAAAATCAAGACCACTCAATGTGAGGATTTTCAGTTTACTCTGTGAGGATATGTGTAGGCCATTTATCTTTATATAAGATGTTCTGGCCATCAAAACGATTGGAAGTCAACAATAATTTTATTTAAAACAAATGACTACACAGAAAAGAAAAGTCGTTGAAGGTTGCTTTATTTAAAGCTTGCCAAGTTTCAATACCTTCCAAGGTCAGTTTAAGATAAATAACATTTTGACTTCCTCCTGTATACCTTAGGGAAATCAAAATTTCGAGGTCAGGAAGAAGTTGTTGGTCAGTTTTCCTGTCAGAAATCATGATATTGGAAAACTAGTTTCGAGACACAAACACATCTGTGTCACCCTCTTTGGTCTCACGTTGTCTTCAAAATAAAATCAGTATTTTATAATTATGTTCGTAGGCTCAATGAAAGGGCTTGAAAAATAGTGAAATTTATTTGATTTTTCACTGATTCTGTTCTGGCAAATGGTAATAGACTAAACATTAGAAGAGAGGCACATATGTGGCTCTGTCTAGGTGGTGTCGCCCATAGAATGAAAATAATTCCAGCATTACTTTGTAATTCTAGAGAACCAGCTCTCCTGCTGGATGCTCCATTGATTATAGGCAGCAAAGTGGTATTAACACTATCAGCAGTAGTAAGGCTATATCCATTACACCATGACGAAAAGCAAACATATCAACACACATGAGATCATTACCTGAAGACTAGGCATAAGTTCCTGACCCAGTGGATCAAAAGTAACATGGTCATTTGTGTTTGAAGGCTGCAATGTATTTGTGATATAAGATGACCAACTTGTTAAACAATGATCATGCTTTACCAAAGATACGCGGGAACATGGATTCAATAAAAACATTATTATGCCAATTGAGGTTGCAAGCACAAAAATATATTGAATACTGTAGAAAGGAGCTATACAGTTATTGGATATTGTAGAAAGGAGCTATACAATTATTGGATACTGTAGAAAGGAGCTATACAGTTATTGGATATTGTAGAAAGGAGCTATACAATTATTGGATACTGTAGAAAGGAGCTATACAATTATTGGATACTGTAGAAAGGAGCTCTACAATTATTAGATACTGTAGAAAGGAGCTCTACAATTATTGGATACTGTAGAAAGGAGCTATACAGTTGTTGGATACTGTAGAAAGGAGCTATACAGTTGTTGGATACTGTAGAAAGGAGCTATACAATTCTCAGAAAGTGCTTTGTCATTTATAATACAATTTCCAGAAATAAAGAAGGTGCACGATGTTCATTTATTTATTTTAGACAATTAAACATCGTAATTCACACGGATTGTTTTCTTTACTGCAAACAGATGCATCTTTGGATATTTTGTGCGGTTTCCATTGAGTCAGTAGTTTGGATTTGGAACCTGCAAATTGAAAAGTCGAACTGGATGATGAAACCTGACTCAAGACTGTTTTCAGCACATGAACTATTTTACATGAATTGTGCATCTTGCTATTTGCTTTGTGTAATTTACCAGCCAGTTCTGAGCAGTTAAAGAATCTTGCATTGACGGGACAGAAATGGATAAACGTCTGGTTTACATTGTAAAAGTTTTGATTCTTTGTTGTACTTTTGCGCATGAGAACCTGAAAATTGTATTCGAGAACATACATAGAGTTTGTTTAAAATTAAAATCACAAAAGTTTCACTCGTGCAAAATGAGGTCGATTTTCCGTGAAACTGCAGAAAGTAATGGTGTCTCTACGGACTTTTCTAAGATGTTTGTGTTGAGAGATTAATCAATGGTAATACATTTTACAGTCTCCTTGGTTATGTATCTTGGAGTCTCTACGGACTTTTCTAAGGTGGTTGTGTTGAGAGATTAATCAACGTTAAAATATGAAGTATACACTTTTCTTGGTTATGTATCGTATTCTCAATGATTAATGGCCACCTTTTCAAAAATTGCAGTACCGTGTAAACTTTTACAAAACACAGCAACGTAAACTGAAATCTAAATCAGGGGTTTCCAAACTTACTGTGTTTGAAACATGTTACTGTTGAAAATGTTTATCCAGATAACAAGAATAAAAATCAGGAGGAAAAGAAAAGTCTTATTTTGTTCAGGCGCAAATGATTTATATTTTTAAATACCAGCTGAATATAAAATGATTTGTATTTTTAAATACCCGCTGAATATAAAATGATTTATATTTGTAAATACCAGCTGAATATAAAATGATTTATATTTTTAAATACCAGCTGAATATAAAATGATTTATATTTTTAAATACCAGCTGAATATAAAATGATTTATATTTTTAAATACCAGCTGAATATAAATTGCCACGCGGCTTAATGTGTACATTATTTTACCACTACTGGTATATGCTCTGTACTCATCTTTTTAACGTATACATTTTATAAATATAAAAGTTACTTTTATTTAAGCATATAATCAACAAATAACACCAATATATGTGTATTCCAATTGGTTCTCTACTCTTTTTTTTTAATTTACTGATTTTATCGTTAGGAAAATATCCACTGTTGACACTGTTTACTTTTTCAGTGTTACAAATGGTCTTCACCACATCGCTGGTCTTCGTTAACTCCTTTATTGACAAAACAGCTTAAGATTTCAAGAGTTTCTACAGAGTCTTTACACAACTGTAAAAATACTCTCCTTTTTCAAATTCGTCTCTTTTACTTATTTTTATTATTTTGTTCTGAAACTGTGTGTGAATGTTTCTTTTTTCTAACAACTTATAAAAGTATGAAACACATTTTGGGTATTCTGGTATTCATGGCCAGTTTTTCGACATCCAACATCCCGTTCCTACAGTAATAAGAAGTAGTGAAATTGTTGGATGACTAACTATTAAATAAACCACTTTTATCTTCCATATCTAGAGTAGTAGATGTTGCTGGTAACTGGGAAAAAATTTGCCATTTATAATACTGGGTAGCATCCTTTAGATTTGAAGATAATTCGAAACTTCATCTTTCACTAGTTCTGCTAAACGTTGTGACACATCTATTTCTATAAGTATTGAAATTAAGAGGTCTACTGGAGATTCTACAACAACAAAAGATAGAAATATGATTTTTTTTATAATTTCTCAGGAGGTTTGAAGTCTAGTACAATCTTCTTGAGGGCTAACTTATTTTTTCAAACTTGGACTCAAATAAAACTCTAAGAAGTAAACTTCTCTGAGCTTTCCAATTATAAACTGGAAACGGAGGAAGATGATGCTGGTTGTTCATGATGATACAAAAGAAGTCAGAATACTAAAAACTAGCATATTTGTAAACATAAAGAAATAGTAACAGTTTCATCTCGTAATTTCGTTAAAGTGTTTACACTAGTATCAACCAAATGAGAACAGTTTTCTACGTGTTTCTTTGTGATGGGTGACAAACTGCAAGAGAAGAACCTTGGAAATATCCAGGAATTTCCAGAATTTCACGTTATGAAATAGCCCTTGTCTACCTTCAATTGTTCTCTATGCCATAGTGATGTCAAGCCATCATCAGCTCAGAGAAAGTACAATAAAAAAGAAATAGATTCAGTGACAACCTTTGTGTCAGTTACATTAGTGGCAATATATTAAAGTCCAGATGAATCCTTCCTGTTCCAGAGTCTTTTCATCTGGTTCCACATAAACTATCAGATAAGACTCGTTTTTGCTTATCAAGTGGGTCAGTTAATTAGAAAAACGTTTGAAGCATCCTTTTGTTTGTCTATATTACTCTACTTAGCACTTTACACAACTCAGTGAACAGTTGGCTATTGAAGTCAACCCCTGATTTTTGCAGTTTTCTTTTTGTGCTTCAACATGTGCTGTCCAGTTCATGGCTAACAAATCAGCTACCGTCTATACCATTAATAAGCTTCTGTCCACTTAATGAAGTAATCAACAGTGACGAATGTCTACTGATGATTTTTGGCCATCTCTGGGAAGCAGATCAACAATGTTCAGGAATATTTTCTGCAGATGAGATCCAACAATCTGCTTTTGCAATTTAATTTTTTTTGGCCAGTTCTCAGTATGGGCAACACAATGCTCAGACCAGGGATAAACATTTCGACTCGCATGTACAAGGAAAAAGCCACTGTCGAATATTAGTATAAGTCTGTTTGTTTTGTTTTGTTTTTCAATTTCGCACAAAGCTGCACGAGAAATATCTGCGCTAGCCGTCCCTAATTTAGTAGTGTAAGATTAGAGGGAAAACAGCTGGTCATCACCACCCACCGACAACTCTTGGGTTGTTCTTTTACCAACGAATAGTGTGATTGACTGTAACATTATAACGCCCCCACGACTGAAAGAGCAAGCATGTTTGGTGTGAGGGGTATTCGAACCCGCTACCTTCAGATTACGAGTCGAGTGCCTTAACTACCTGGCCATGCGGGCCATTAGCATAATTTTTGTGGCATCTTGGCTCACCTGGTCATGGTGAGCCATTAGCATAATTTTGGTTACATCTTGACCCACTTGGACATGCTTGGTCATGAGAAAATTTTAGTTACATCTTTGTACTTTACGGTCTTCGTGTTCTAAAGTTTCTAAAGATTTTGTTTGAAAAGCTCTGAAGGTTATTATATTCGCCACTGCAGAGATGTGTTTCTTATAAACAAGATTATTCCTATGCCTGGATGGGAACTTCAGTTGATTATTAATTAATTAATTAAGTTGAATATTAATGACGTCACCATCCTTCAATCATGGAGTCTTCTACTTCAAGTTAAGCACCATGGAAAAAACTATAGTTTTAATTCGTACACGGCATCCAGAGTAAGGAAATTCTATGATCAAACATAGTCTTACCACCTGGTATGATAGTCTGTCTGAATTTCCATTTCAAATCCCAGATCATGAACTATTAGGAACTCATATTCTTTCAAGGTTTTATGTAAGATTCTACCATTTTATCGGACTTTTAAAGTATACTAGCCACTTCAATAGAGCATAGTTTTCTTAGATTATAGATTTTCTGCAAGCTGTTCTTTCTTTAATTGTGTTTGAGAGCCATGCGAGACGAGCATACATGATTGTACATTCTATTTTTTCACGCAACTGTAATAAAGTTTTGACTCCAATATTAGTGGCATTTGTATTCGATAGCAGCCTACAGCCTTGGTATGAATGAGTCAGTACTGACTCATCCTCTAAACCGAACATTAGTGATCTGAATACCTGGTTTTACCTCTTGTACCATCGAAAGTGCACTTCCAATTTTGTAAAAGTTTACACGGTACCGCAATTTTTGAAAAGGTGGCCATTAATAATTGAGAATGGGATACACAACTAGGGAGACTGTACACCGTATTACCATTGATTAATCTCTCAAGGCCCGACATGGCCTAGCGCGTAAGGCGTGCGACTCGTAATCTGAGGGTCGCGCCAAACATACTCGCCCTCCTAGCCGTGGGGGCGTTATAATGTGACAGTCAATTCCACTATTCGTAGTTAAAGTGTAGCCCAAGAGTTGGCGGTGGGTGGTGATGACTAGCTGCCTTCCCTCTAGTCTTACACTGCTAAATTAGGGACGGCTACCACAGATAGCCCTCGAGTAGCTTTGTGCGAAATTCCAAACAATTAATCTCTCAACACAAAGCACTTTCTAAGAATTGTCTAGCTCGTTTCTACAGTATCCAATAACTGTATAGCTCCTTTCTACAGTATCCAATATATTTTCGTGCTTGCAACCTCAATTGGCATAATAATGTTTTTATTGAATCCATGTTCCCACGTATCTTTGGTAAAGCATGATCATTGTTTAACAAGTTGGTCATCTTATGTCACAAATACGTTGCAACCTTCAAACACAAATGACCATGTTACTTTTGATCCACTGGGTCAGGAACTTATGCCTAGTAGCTTTGTGCGAAATTCAAAAACAAATAAACATATTATCGTTGGTTGGTGTTTCACTGTCTTTATGAAAAAGAAGGATTGTCTTCTTTTAACATAGTAATTTGTAATGAAACTTAGTGTAAAATGGAGTTCTCAGAGAAAGATACCAATATATTTTAAACTTTGGTTTTCCATTAAACTGGTCAGTGCAAGTTGTACTGGAATTAATGTCATTCTATGTGCTTTTAAACCAGTGGTCAAACCTAACATTGGCTCAAATAGTTTCCAAGAGCAATTACCATAGTATCCAACACATGCTGTTGGAACCTAGAAATTAGGAAAAGACATGTAATATTTGGACTCCAGAAATAACATATAATCAGAGGAACAATCCTGGATATAAAATAAATTGTAATGAAAAACAAATGATGTGAGGAACAGAATGAATCTTGTATGGAAGATGAACGTAACTGAATATAGCCACACGAACCAATACAATACCTAATGATCACAGTGAAAATACCTGATGAAAATAGTTCACAGATAATTTTGCTTTTTATGAAAATTTAAGAAAAATATCTTTCAGAAATATGCAGTCATGGGTAATGTCGTTAAGAAGTGTTCAGAAATATGCAGTCATGGGCGATGTCGTTAAGAAGTGTTCAGAAATATGAAGTCATGGGTAATGTCGTTAAGAAGTGTTTAGAAATATGCAGTCATGGTTAATATCGTTAAGAAGTGTTCAGAAATATGCAGTCATGGGTAATATTGTTAAGAAGTGTTCAGAAATATGCATTCATGGGTAATATCGTTAAGAAGTGCTCAGAAATATGCATTCATGGTAATATCGTTAAGAAGTGTTTAGAAATATGCAGTCATGGGTAATGTAGTTAAGAAGTGTTCATAAATGTGCAGTCATGGGTAATATCGCTAAGAAGTGTTCAGGTTATTGCATATTTGTAAAAAAAAAAGATTGGATGTAGAAAATAATAAAGATTTTCACGTTACATCTACACGTGCCAGATATTTTGGTTCCCATATGGTAATAAAAACCACATAGAGACCAAAACAGATCGCCTACTTCTCAGTTTAGGCAGTGCCTTAGTAATATAATTAATACCATTCAGGATAAAGATATGAATGGTTACTGCAAAGGATAATTGAACAATATAGAATAAAATGAAGTGTACATGTACAAGGGTCAGTGACACCAAACACAACTACTATAGATCAGCTTGAGGCAATATTTTGTTACTTTCAAGTAAATGGAGAAGGATTTAGGGTTCATATTAGAAATATGAAACACAGAAAGCTGAGGGTCTGAGGTTGTATCTACAGGGACTTATGACTGGGACTGAATTGTTGAATTAGAAACTAAATTAACGGAAGTTAAACAGTAGTAACTGGAAGAATATGATATAGTGTATCAACAAAGGTCAGTGATGCGACTTAGCATGTGTAGATGTAGATACGGTTGTGGAAGGAAGTGAAAACAGCTAGTAAATAGTATTCTAAATCCAAAAAAGTAGTTCGGAAGTGCTAGAGGCACAAATCATAAGTAAGATGTGAGTAGGACTTAGCATGTGTAGATGTAGATACGGTTGTGGAAGGAAGTGAAAAAGGCTAGTAAATAGTATTCTAAATCCAAAAAAGTAGTTCGGAAGTGCTAGAGGCACAAATCATAAGTAAGATGTGAGTAGGACTTAGCATGTGTAGATGTAGATACGGTTGTGGAAGGAAGTGAAAAAGGCTAGTAAATAGTATTCTAAATCCAAAAAAGTAGTTCGGAAGTGCTAGAGGCACAAATCATAAGTAAGATGTGAGTAGGACTTAGCATGTGTAGATGTAGATACGGTTGTGGAAGGAAGTGAAAAAGGCTAGTAAATAGTATTCTAAATCCAAAAAAGTAGTTCGGAATTACTAGAGGCACAAATCATAAGTAAGATGTGGGTAGGACTTAGCATGTTAACGACATGGAGTAAACACTGTCATCTCAGCATTCTTGTAGCGATCCGTAATAATCCGTAATGCATTCGAACACAGAGTAATAATTAAATGAATAAAGTAAAGTAAGTGTACAAAAACAACAAAGAATAATTCACCGAGAGCATAATTGTAACAATAATCAACAGGAGTTGACAGCTCCAACAGAAATCCTGCCAAATAAAATCAGTAAATGTTGTTATAATAATGGTGATCTGACCAAAAGTTACCTTAGAAATACAAGTAAAATCATGGCAATCCACCAAAATTATTATTTATATTATTATACATTATTATATACATTATTTAGTTCATAGCATTCGATATTACTTTTTATTTCTTTACACATTCATAAAGTAATTTTCGTTGCTAAATAATGAATTTAAAGACCTTATAAACAGAATAAATAGGTAGCTTAAGGTATCATCTTTTTTTACTATTTATGTAGTTTGAGCCAGTGAATGCTTGAATACTTTCTTAGTTTGAGTCAGTGCCTGTTTTAGTACTTCTGCAGTTTGAGCCAGTGAATGTTTGAATATTTATTTAGTTTGAGTCAGTGCCTATTTTAGTACTTCTGTAGTTTGAGCCAATGAATGTTTGAATACTTTTTTGGTTTGAGTCAGTGCCTGTTTTAGTACTTCTGTAGCTTGAGCCAGTGAATGTTTGAATACTTTTTTAGTTTGAGTCAGTGGCTGTTTTAGTACTTCTGTAGTTTGAGCCAGTGAATGTTTGAATACTTTTAGTTTGAGTCAGTGCCTGTTTTAGTACTTCTGTAGCTTGAGCCAGTGAATGTTTGAATACTTTTTAGTTTGAGTCAATGCCTGTTTTAGTACTTCTGTAGTTTGAGCCAGTGAATGTTTGAATATTTATTTATTTTGAGTCAGTGCCTAGTTTAGTACTTCTGTAGTTTGAGCCAATGAATGTTTGAATATTTATTTAGTTTGAGTCAGTGAATGTTTGAATACTTTTTAGTTTGAGTCAGTGCCTGTTTTAGTACTTCTGTAGTTTGAACCAGTGAATGTTTGAATATTTTTTTAGTTTGAGTCAGTGCCTGTTTTAGTACTTCTGTAGCTTGAGCCAGTGAATGTTTGAATACTTTTTTAGTTTGAGTCAGTGGCTGTTTTAGTACTTCTGTAGTTTGAGCCAGTGAATGTTTGAATACTTTTAGTTTGAGTCAGTGCCTGTTTTAGTACTTCTGTAGCTTGAGCCAGTGAATGTTTGAATACTTTTTAGTTTGAGTCAATGCCTGTTTTAGTACTTCTGTAGTTTGAGCCAGTGAATGTTTGAATATTTATTTATTTTGAGTCAGTGCCTAGTTTAGTACTTCTGTAGTTTGAGCCAATGAATGTTTGAATATTTATTTAGTTTGAGTCAGTGAATGTTTGAATACTTTTTAGTTTGAGTCAGTGCCTGTTTTAGTACTTCTGTAGTTTGAACCAGTGAATGTTTGAATATTTTTTTAGTTTGAGTCAGTGCCTGTTTTAGTACTTCTGTAGTTTGAGCCAGTGAATGTTTGAATATTTATTTAGTTTGAGTCAGTGCCTGTTTTAGTACTTCTGTAGTTTGAGCCAGTGAATGTTTGAATATTTATTTAGTTTGAGTCAGTGCCTGTTTTAGTACTTCTGCAGTTTGAGCCACTGTCTTTTTAACCCTATTGCAGCTTGAGTCAGTTCTTTTTAAACTTGTAGCTTAAGTCAATGTCTGTTTTAACACTGTTGTAGCTTGAGTCATCGTTTGTTTTAATAATATTGTAGATTGAATCAGTGTTTATTCTAATACTATCGCAGCTTAAATCAGTGTCAGCTTTAATATTATCATAGCTTGAGTCACTGTCTGTTTTAATACTCTTGTAGCTTTAGTCAGTGTTTGTTTTCATACCATTGTAGCTTAAGTTTGTGTTTGTTTTAACATTATTATAGTCTTACTCAATGTTTTTAATACTATTGTAGGTTGAGTTAATGTCTGTTTTAACACTATTGCAAATTGAGTCAGTGTTTGTTTTAACACAATTGTAACTAGAGTCAGTATTTGTTTTAACACTACTGTAGCTTGAGTCAGTGTCTATTTTAATACTATTGTATATATATATTATGTTAAGATAAGTTGAGTATATATTTTACAACAGAATTGATATAATTTGACACACATTTTATCACCAGAAGAGAAAAGGTTTAGATTCACATGAAACACACAATATATATTTACTCTTTCTAATTATTTGAAAATCAGTACATAAAATTATTATTAAATATTTTGTGGCCTGGCATGGCCAAGCGCGTAAGGCGCGCGACTCGTAATCCGAGGGTTGGCGAGTTCGCGCCCGCGACGCGCCAAACATACTCGCTCTCCCAGCCGTGGGGGTGTATAATGTGACTGTCAATCCCACTATTCGTTAGTAAAAGAGTAGCCCAAGAGTTGGCAGTGGTGATGACTAGCTGCCTTCCATCTAGTCTTACACTGCTAAATTAGGGACGGCTAGCACATTTAGCCCTCTGGTAGCTTTGTGCGAAATTTCAAGACAAACAAACAATAAATATTTCGTACGTATCTTAATAAACATAAAACAACTAAAGACCAAGTGACGTATATTTGTACCCACACTTTCCAACAGAAGACATAATCAGAAACATACCTTAACTTCTGTTTCCTTCACAAGAACAGCATAGCTTGACGTGTATATTTGTAAAAACTGCAACTACCGGACACTCACTATTGTAGTATTGTTTGTGGTACATCTATATAACATATGAAGTCACCAATCCATAACTCTATGTGGGTTTACCGTTTCGTTAAACAAGAGAACTAGCTGTCACCGTCACTGTTTATGCGTGGAATCCAGAACTGAAGCTTGGTCCTAAAGTAAGGAACTTTTAGTCTTAAGCCTATATAGTAAAATTTCCATTTTACTAAAAAGCAAATAAACATGGCAAGTAAATTGATAAGTAAACATGGTAAGCAAATATGGCGATAATATAGGGTAAGTAAACATAGTTTGGTGGTGAAATCTGGTGGTTTTCTGTGATGCAAACTGAATATTCCAGTCTGATCTAGGTTAAATTAATTCTTATAGGTTATTTTCGTAAAACTTTGTACAGAATATTATTTATGCCGTATAAAAACTTTTTAAATATTTAAAATAATATTTGGCCTTAAATACCAGGAAAAAAAAAGCCATAAAATCAGAACAATCAGTGAGAAAAATAAGTAAATACTTCACAGCTAAAGAAATTACTAATAGGGGTAAAACGGTTTATACACTTGGAAAAATTATGGTTTTCATCTTCAACGTGAAATACCAAAGTTCATACATCTGTAACACCGGACAATAAAATGTTTTTATTTTACTCAGTAAAGTAAAATCGAAACACCAAATGTTTTGTATTCTTCAATTATCAATAAAACTGTAACATGGAGAGTCGTTATATGTATGTTTCTGTTGCAAACCACACATTAGTTTGGTTTAAACAGTTGATGCGATTGGCTATTCACAGTTAATTGTCACATGTTCTTACACAAAATAAACAGATGCACGGTGTTTCTTTGCACTAACTCACTCTCCCACGATAGAATAATGGGTTTTTGACAGCCAATACGGCCATCTCAGGTTATAGTATTACATTCACCTATATATGAAGGTTCCAAATTGTAAAAATATGTATCAAAAATTTCATTGTACAAAACACTAATATTGTTTGTACTACAATGGACATTGTAAGCAGACTGTGTCGTGTTAGTTACTAGTTACCAAGTAAATCACTTAATAAAACAACAAGAAATTGAAAGGCTCAGTAACTTTGGATATATTATCAAGTTATATGTAATTAACAAAAGTCCCCCTCACTTCCATAGGTTCTTCAACAGTACAGTAGAAACCCCGATTTCATGCATTAAACAATATATGGTTTCCAGTAAGAAGTCCTAATGATAATCATGTATATTAGATCATATTTTCAAACATGAATAAGAAGAATTCTGTACAATTATTGTATTTATGTCGAAATCACATCAACAGATATATTTATACAAACTACATTAACAGATATATTTATACAAACTACATCAACAGATATATTTATACAAATCTCATCAACAGATATATTTATACAAACTACATCAACAGATATATTTATACAAACTACAGTAACTGATATATTTATACAAATCTCATCAACAGATATATTGATACAAACTACATCAACAGATATATTGATACAAATCTCATCAACAGATATACTTATACAAACTGTATCAACAGATATATTTATACAAACTACATCAACAGATATATTTATACAAACTGTATCAACAGATATATTTATACAAACTACATTAACAGATATATTTATACAAACTACATCAACAGATATATTTATACAAATCTCATCAACAGATATATTTATACAAACTACATCAACAGATATATTTATAAAAACTACATCAACAGATATATTTATACAAATCTCATCAACAGATATATTTATACAAACTACATCAACAGATATATTTATACAAACTACATCAACAGATATATTTCTACAAACTACATCAACAGATATATTTATACAAACTACATCAACAGATATATTTATACAAACTACATCAACAGATATATTTATACAAACTACATTAACAGATATATTTATACAAACTACATTAACTGATATATTTATACAAACTACATCAACAGATATATTTATACAAACTGTATCAACAGATATATTTATACAAACTACATTAACAGATATATTTATACAAACTACATCAACAGATATATTTATACAAACTACATCAACAGATATATTTATACAAACTACATTAACAGATATATTTATACAAACTACATCAACAGATATATTTATACAAACTACATTAACAGATATATTGATACAAACTACATCAACAGATATATTGATACAAATCTCATCAACAGATATACTTATACAAACTGTATCAACAGATATATTTATACAAACTACATCAACAGATATATTTATACAAACTGTATCAACAGATATATTTATACAAACTACATTAACAGATATATTTATACAAACTACATCAACAGATATATTTATACAAATCTCATCAACAGATATATTTATACAAACTACATCAACAGATATATTTATACAAACTACATCAACAGATATATTTATACAAACTACATTAACAGATATATTTATACAAACTACATTAACTGATATATTTATACAAACTACATCAACAGATATATTTATACAAACTGTATCAACAGATATATTTATACAAACTACATTAACAGATATATTTATACAAACTACATCAACAGATATATTTATACAAACTGCATCAACAGATATATTTATACAAACTACATTAACAGATATATTTATACAAACTACATCAACAGATATATTTATACAAACTACATTAACAGATATATTTATACAAACTACATCAACAGATATATTTATACAAACTACATTAACAGATATATTTATACAAACTACATTAACTGATATATTTATACAAACTACATCAACAGATATATTTATACAAACTACATCAACAGATATATTTATACAAACTACATTAACAGATATATTTATACAAACTACATTAACAGATATATTTATACAAACTGTATCAACAGATATATTTATACAAATCTCATCAACAGATATATTTATACAAACTACATCAACAGATATATTTATACAAACTACAGTAACTGATATATTTATACAAATCTCATCAACAGATATATTGATACAAACTACATCAACAGATATATTGATACAAATCTCATCAACAGATATACTTATACAAACTGTATCAACAGATATATTTATACAAACTACATCAACAGATATATTTATACAAACTGTATCAACAGATATATTTATACAAACTACATTAACAGATATATTTATACAAACTACATCAACAGATATATTTATACAAATCTCATCAACAGATATATTTATACAAACTACATCAACAGATATATTTATAAAAACTACATCAACAGATATATTTATACAAATCTCATCAACAGATATATTTATACAAACTACATCAACAGATATATTTATACAAACTACATCAACAGATATATTTATACAAACTACATCAACAGATATATTTATACAAACTACATCAACAGATATATTTATACAAACTACATCAACAGATATATTTATACAAACTACATTAACAGATATATTTATACAAACTACATTAACTGATATATTTATACAAACTACATCAACAGATATATTTATACAAACTGTATCAACAGATATATTTATACAAACTACATTAACAGATATATTTATACAAACTACATCAACAGATATATTTATACAAACTACATCAACAGATATATTTATACAAACTACATTAACAGATATATTTATACAAACTACATCAACAGATATATTTATACAAACTACATTAACAGATATATTTATACAAACTACATCAACAGATATATTTATACAAACTACATTAACAGATATATTTATACAAACTACATTAACTGATATATTTATACAAACTACATCAACAGATATATTTATACAAACTACATCAACAGATATATTTATACAAACTACATTAACAGATATATTTATACAAACTACATTAACAGATATATTTATACAAACTACATTAACAGATATATTTATACAAACTACATTAACTGATATATTTATACAAACTACATCAACAGATATATTTATACAAACTGTATCAACAGATATATTTATACAAACTACATTAACAGATATATTTATACAAACTACATTAACAGATATATTTATACAAACTGTATCAACAGATATATTTATACAAACTACATTAACAGATATATTTATACAAACTACATTAACAGATATATTTATACAAACTGTATCAACAGATATATTTATACAAACTACATTAACAGATATATTTATACAAACTACATTAACTGATATATTTATACAAACTACATCAACAGATATATTTATACAAACTACATCAACAGATATATTTATACAAACTACATTAACAGATATATTTATACAAACTACATTAACAGATATATTTATACAAACTACATTAACAGATATATTTATACAAACTACATTAACTGATATATTTATACAAACTACATCAACAGATATATTTATACAAACTGTATCAACAGATATATTTATACAAACTACATTAACAGATATATTTATACAAACTACATTAACAGATATATTTATACAAACTGTATCAACAGATATATTTATACAAACTACATCAACAGATATATTTATACAAACTACATCAACAGATATATTTATACAAATCTCATCAACAGATATATTTATACAAACTACATCAACAGATATATTTATACAAACTACATCAACAGATATATTTATACAAACTACATCAACAGATATATTTATACAAACTACATCAACAGATATATTTATACAAACTACATCAACAGATATATTTATACAAACTACATTAACAGATATATTTATACAAACTACATTAACTGATATATTTATACAAACTACATCAACAGATATATTTATACAAACTGTATCAACAGATATATTTATACAAACTACATTAACAGATATATTTATACAAACTACATCAACAGATATATTTATACAAACTACATCAACAGATATATTTATACAAACTACATTAACAGATATATTTATACAAACTACATCAACAGATATATTTAAACAAACTACATTAACAGATATATTTATACAAACTACATCAACAGATATATTTATACAAACTACATTAACAGATATATTTATACAAACTACATGAACTGATATATTTATACAAACTACATCAACAGATATATTTATACAAACTACATCAACAGATATATTTATACAAACTACATTAACAGATATATTTATACAAACTACATTAACAGATATATTTATACAAACTACATTAACTGATATATTTATACAAACTACATCAACAGATATATTTATACAAACTGTATCAACAGATATATTTATACAAACTACATTAACAGATATATTTATACAAACTACATTAACAGATATATTTATACAAACTGTATCAACAGATATATTTATACAAACTACATTAACAGATATATTTATACAAACTACATTAACAGATATATTTATACAAACTACATTAACTGATATATTTATACAAACTACATCAACAGATATATTTATACAAACTGTATCAACAGATATATTTATACAAACTACATTAACAGATATATTTATACAAACTACATTAACAGATATATTTATACAAACTGTATCAACAGATATATTTATACAAACTACATTAACAGATATATTTATACAAACTACATTAACAGATATATTTATACAAACTGTATCAACAGATATATTTATACAAACTACATTAACAGATATATTTATACAAACTACATCAACAGATATATTTATACAAATCTCATCAACAGATATATTTATACAAACTACATCAACAGATATATTTATACAAACTACATTAACAGATATATTTATACAAACTACATCAACAGATATATTTATACAAACTACATCAACAGATATATTTATACAAACTACATCAACAGATATATTTATACAAACTACATCAACAGATATATTTATACAAACTACATCAACAGATATATTTATACAAACTACATTAACAGATATATTTATACAAACTACATTAACTGATATATTTATACAAACTACATCAACAGATATATTTATACAAACTGTATCAACAGATATATTTATACAAACTACATTAACAGATATATTTATACAAATCTCATCAACAGATATATTTATACAAACTGTATCAACAGATATATTTATACAAACTACATTAACAGATATATTTATACAAACTACATTAACTGATATATTTATACAAACTACATCAACAGATATATTTATACAAACTACATCAACAGATATATTTATACAAACTACATTAACAGATATATTTATACAAACTACATTAACAGATATATTTATACAAACTACATTAACAGATATATTTATAAAAACTACATTAACTGATATATTTATACAAACTACATCAACAGATATATTTATACAAACTGTATCAACAGATATATTTATACAAACTACATTAACAGATATATTTATACAAACTACATTAACAGATATATTTATACAAACTGTATCAACAGATATATTTATACAAACTACATCAACAGATATATTTATACAAACTACATCAACAGATATATTTATACAAATCTCATCAACAGATATATTTATACAAACTACATCAACAGATATATTTATACAAACTACATCAACAGATATATTTATACAAACTACATCAACAGATATATTTATACAAACTACATCAACAGATATATTTATACAAACTACATCAACAGATATATTTATACAAACTACATTAACAGATATATTTATACAAACTACATTAACTGATATATTTATACAAACTACATCAACAGATATATTTATACAAACTGTATCAACAGATATATTTATACAAACTACATTAACAGATATATTTATACAAACTACATCAACAGATATATTTATACAAACTACATCAACAGATATATTTATACAAACTACATTAACAGATATATTTATACAAACTACATCAACAGATATATTTAAACAAACTACATTAACAGATATATTTATACAAACTACATCAACAGATATATTTATACAAACTACATTAACAGATATATTTATACAAACTACATGAACTGATATATTTATACAAACTACATCAACAGATATATTTATACAAACTACATCAACAGATATATTTATACAAACTATATTAACAGATATATTTATACAAACTACATTAACAGATATATTTATACAAACTACATTAACTGATATATTTATACAAACTACATCAACAGATATATTTATACAAACTGTATCAACAGATATATTTATACAAACTACATTAACAGATATATTTATACAAACTACATTAACAGATATATTTATACAAACTGTATCAACAGATATATTTATACAAACTACATTAACAGATATATTTATACAAACTACATTAACAGATATATTTATACAAACTACATTAACTGATATATTTATACAAACTACATCAACAGATATATTTATACAAACTGTATCAACAGATATATTTATACAAACTACATTAACAGATATATTTATACAAACTACATTAACAGATATATTTATACAAACTGTATCAACAGATATATTTATACAAACTACATTAACAGATATATTTATACAAACTACATTAACAGATATATTTATACAAACTGTATCAACAGATATATTTATACAAACTACATTAACAGATATATTTATACAAACTACATCAACAGATATATTTATACAAATCTCATCAACAGATATATTTATACAAACTACATCAACAGATATATTTATACAAACTACATTAACAGATATATTTATACAAACTACATCAACAGATATATTTATACAAACTACATCAACAGATATATTTATACAAACTACATCAACAGATATATTTATACAAACTACATCAACAGATATATTTATACAAACTACATCAACAGATATATTTATACAAACTACATTAACAGATATATTTATACAAACTACATTAACTGATATATTTATACAAACTACATCAACAGATATATTTATACAAACTGTATCAACAGATATATTTATACAAACTACATTAACAGATATATTTATACAAACTACATCAACAGATATATTTATACAAACTACATCAACAGATATATTTATACAAACTACATTAACAGATATATTTATACAAACTACATCAACAGATATATTTATACAAACTACATTAACAGATATATTTATACAAACTACATCAACAGATATATTTATACAAACTACATTAACAGATATATTTATACAAACTACATTAACAGATATATTTATACAAACTACATCAACAGATATATTTATACAAACTACATCAACAGATATATTTATACAAACTACATTAACAGATATATTTATACAAACTACATTAACAGATATATTTATACAAACTACATTAACAGATATATTTATACAAACTACATTAACTGATATATTTATACAAACTACATCAACAGATATATTTATACAAACTGTATCAACAGATATATTTATACAAACTACATTAACAGATATATTTATACAAACTGTATCAACAGATATATTTATACAAACTACATTAACAGATATATTTATACAAACTACATTAACAGATATATTTGTACAAACTACATTAACAGATATATTTATACAAACTACATTAACAGATATATTTATACAAACTACATCAACAGATATATTTATACAAACTGTATCAACAGATATATTTATACAAACTACATTAACAGATATATTTATACAAACTACATTAACAGATATATTTATACAAACTACATTAACTGATATATTTATACAAACTACATCAACAGATATATTTATACAAACTGTATCAACAGATATATTTATACAAACTACATTAACAGATATATTTATACAAACTACATTAACAGATATGTTTATACAAACTACATTAACTGATATATTTATACAAACTACATTAACAGATATATTTATACAAACTACATTAACTGATATATTTATACAAACTGTATCAACAGATATATTTATACAAACTACATTAACAGATATATTTATACAAACTACATTAACTGATATATTTATACAAACTACATCAACAGATATATTTATACAAACTGTATCAACAGATATATTTATACAAACTACAATTAACAGATATATTTATACAAATTACAAACTACATCAACAGATATATTTATACAAACTACATTAACCGATATATTTATACAAACTACATTAACAGATATTTTGTACAAACTACATTAACAGATATATTTATACAAACACATCAACAGATATATTTATACAAACTACATCAACAGATATATTTATACCAAACTACATCAACAGATATATTTATACAAACTACATCAACAGATATATTTATACAAACTACATTAACAGATATATTTATACAAACTACATTAACGATATATTTATACAAACTACTTAACATGATATATTATACAAACTACATAACAGATATATTTATACAAACTGTATCAACAATATATTTATACAAAACTACATTAACAGATATATTTATACAAACTACATTAACAGATATATTTATACAAACTACCTTAACTGATATATTTATACAAACTACATCAACAGATATATTTATACAAACTGATCAACAGATATATTTATACAAACTACATTAATCAGATATATTTATACAAACTACATAACAGATATATTTATACAAACTACATAACAGATATATTTATACAAACTAGTATCAACAGATATATTTATACAAACTACATAACAGATATATTTATACAAACTACATTAACAGATATATTTATACAAACTGCTATCAACAGATATATTTATACAAACTACATTAACAGATATATTTATACAAACTACATCAACAGATATATTTATACAACTCTCATTAACAGATATATTTATACAACTACATCAACAGATATATTTATACAAACTACATCAACAGATATATTTATACAAACTACATCAACAGATATATTTATACAAACTACATCAACAGATATATTTATACAAACTCATCAACAGATATATTTATACAAACTACATTCAACAGATATATTTATACAAACTACATTAACATGATATATTTATACAAACTACATCAACAGATATTATTTATACAAACTGTATCAACAGATATATTTATACAAACTACATTAACAGATATATTTATACAAACTACATCAACAGATATATTTATACAAACTACATTAACAGATATATTTATACAAACTACATTAACAGATATATTTATACAAACTACATCAACAGATATATTTATACAAACTACATTAACAGATATATTTATACAAACTACATCAACAGATATATTTATACAAACTACATTAACAGATATATTTATACAAACTACATTAACTGATATATTTATACAAACTACATCAACAGATATATTTATACAAACTACATCAACAGATATATTTATACAAACTACATTAACAGATATATTTATACAAACTACATTAACAGATATATTTATACAAACTACATTAACAGATATATTTATACAAACTACATTAACTGATATATTTATACAAACTACATCAACAGATATATTTATACAACTGTATCAACAGATATATTTATACAAACTACATTAACAGATATATTTATACAAACTACATTAACAGATATATTTATACAAACTGTATCAACAGATATATTTATACAAACTACTAACAGATATATTTATACAAACTACATTAACAGATATATTTGTACAAACTACATTAACAGATATTATACAACTACATTAACAGATATATTTATACAAACTACATCAACAGATATATTTATACAAACTGTATCAACAGATATATTTATACAAACTACATTAACAGATATATTTATACAAACTACATTAACAGATATATTTATACAAACTACATTAACTGATATATTTATACAAACTACATCAACAGATATATTTATACAAACTGTATCAACAGATATATTTATACAAACTACATTAACAGATATATTTATACAAACTACATTAACAGATATATTTATAGAAACTACATTAACTGATATATTTATACAAACTACATTAACAGATATATTTATACAAACTACATTAACTGATATATTTATACAAACTGTATCAACAGATATATTTATACAAACTACATTAACAGATATATTTATACAAACTACATTAACAGATATATTTATACAAACTACATTAACTGATATATTTATACAAACTACATCAACAGATATATTTATACAAACTACATTAACAGATATATTTATACAAACTACATTAACAGATATATTTATACAAACGACATTAACAGATATATTTATACAAACTACATCAACAGATATATTTATACAAAGGACATTAACAGATATATTTATACAAACTACATTAACAGATATATTTATACAAACTACATCAAGAGATATATTTATACAAACGACATTAACAGATATATTTATACAAACTACATCAACAGATATATTTATACAAACGACATTAACAGATATATTTATACAAACTACATTAACAGATATATTTATACAAACTACATTAACTGATATATTTATACAAACTACAGTAAGTGATATATTTATACAAACTACATCAACAGGTATATTTATACAAACTACATCAACAGATATATTTATGTAAACTACATCAACAGATATATTTATACAAACTACATCAACAGATATATTTATACAAACGACATTAACAGATATATTTATACAAACTACATTAACAGATATATTTATACAAACTACATCAACAGATATATTTATGCAAACGACATTAACAGATATATTTATACAAACTACATCAACAGATATATTTATACAAACGACATTAACAGATATATTTATACAAACGACATTAACAGATATATTTATACAAACGACATTAACAGATATATTTATACAAACTACATCAACTGGTGAAAGAAATAAGTGCTGCCAAATTGACCGAAATTTCTCAGAGACCACAGCGATGCATTATGGTCTATTATTCACACCATAAGTCCAGTCTTTAGTGACGTCGAAAAACCCACTTGTAGAGAAATATGTATGCAAAAACGGCTGGTTTGGGTTGAAAAAATATTGCTTATTCCTAGAATCATATATTCACACCATAAGTCCAGTCTGCTTATTTCTAGAATCATGTATTCACAACATAAGTCCAGTCTGCTTATTCCTAGAATCATATATTCACACCATAAGTCCAATCTGCTTATTCCAAGAAGCATATATTCACACCATAAGTCCAATCTGCTTATTCCAAGAAGCATATATTTACACCATAAGTCCAGTCTGCTTATTCTTAGAATCATATATTCACACCATAAGTCCAATCTGCTTATTCCTAGAATAATTTATTCACAACATAAGCCCAATCTGCTTATTCCAAGTAGCAAATATTCACACCATAAGTCCAGTCTGCTTATTCCTAGAATCATATATTCACACCATAAGTCCAATCTGCTTATTCCAAGAATCATATATTCACACCATAAGTCCAGTCTTCTTATTCCTAGAATCATATATTCACACCATAAGTCCAATCTGCTTATTCCAAGAATCATATATTCACACCATAAGTCCAGTCTTCTTATTCCTAGAATCATATATTCACACCCTAAGTCCAATCTGCTTATTTCAAGAATCATATATTCACACCATAAGTCCAGTCTTCTTATTCCTAGAATCATATATTCACACCATAAATCCAGTCTGCTTATTTCAAGAAATATATATTCACATTATAAGTCCAATCTGCTTATTTCAAGAAACATATATTCACACCATAAATCCAGTCTGCTTATTTCAAGAAATATATATTCACACTATAAGTCCAATCTGCTTATTTCAAGAAACATATATTCACACCATAAATCCAGTCTGCTTATTTCAAGAAATATATATTCACACCATAAGTCCAATCTGCTTATTTCATAAAATATATATTCACACCATAAGTCCAATCTGCTTATTCCAAGAAACATATATTCACACCATAAATCCAGTCTGCTTATTTCAAGAAATATATATTCACACCATAAGTCCAATCTGCTTATTCCAAGAAGCATATAAAAATAAAGAAGACTAATCTGTCAGAGCACAGAAGATGTTTAAATAATTTACTGTAAGAGCCACAGGTAACTTTAAAGATATGATGTAAATAAGCATTGTATTCGTTCCATGGAAGAGAGTTTTCCTCACACGAAAACCAAGCAACCCATCTTGTTCCTTCAGACACAAGAAACCTCACCATATCCCATTCCTAACTCAGTTATAGTATATCACATTGTATTTGAATAAGACACAAATGTTCTGACAACTTTTGGTACATAAGTACCTTTTCCTGCCTTCAAAAAGTATTGTTGATGACTCACATTGAAATTCACGGTGATCTGAAGTGAAGATCAAATCAGTAGAATTGTCCAAATTTATTATAAAGATGTGTTACAGCGTGTTGAAAACTTACAGGATTATTTCCAGCTTCTTTATTAACTTTTCTTGTCCCAATTCAATTTCCCTTTTGAAGTCCAAGAATCAAGTTTGGCTGCCTCTTAACTTAAACATTTGATCTTTCAATGTTGTTGCACGATCCTTATGCATTGTCTGAAAACCTATATGGTGGTCATGGACTGGTTTTAGGTCTTTTAAGGATTTTTATATAGGTGCTTTATGTGCCAGTCAAACTTTGTTCTGCACTATTATTTTTAATCACGACATCTCTACATTTTAACTCTAACTGTGATATATACGCCGATAAACAATGTTTCTTAATGTACTGAAGAACTGATCGCTTTCTGTAGAAAATGATATAATTCCAGTTGGCTTGATACCTATCATCGGGTCCGACACTGCCGGGTGATCAAGGTACTCGACACGCAATCCGAAGGTCGCAGGTTTGAATCTCCGTCACACTAAACATGCTCGCCCTTTCAGTTGTGGAGGCGTTATAATGTGATTCTCAATCCTACTATTCGTTGGCCCACGGGTTGGCGGTGGGTGATGATGTCCATCTTCCTTCCCTATAGTCTTAAACTACTAAATTATGGACGGCTAACGCAGATAGACCTAGTGCAAATTTGCGCGAAATCCAAAACAAACCAAACCCATCGTCATCAATGAAAGAGTTATTGGTCACCTCAGAATCAAAGGCAGAGTTGTCATTATAAACATATCCCCACCAATCTCTTCAAGTGCATATTCTACAAGTGCCTTACAAAGTCTCATATTCTATTGAATTTTTTACAGAAATCCTGAACAAGGACGAGAAACTGCTGTAAAAATATTTAGATTTACATCGACCATTCTAAGGTAATAAATAAAAATGATATTTTCGTGCTACTTTTTAAATAACTTCTTCCTAAAAATATCCTTTTTTTTCAATATTGGCATTTAGCCAAAATTACTTTTGAAGGAACATTTTGCCACGCGACAGCAACTTTTCAAACTGTTACATAAATATATCATGTCGAGATCAAAACAATGAAATTTATATGTTCTGCTAGCTACTTTAAGCTCACTTGTGGTTGTTTTTACGGTTCACTCATGTATACATATTTCAAATATGATTTTAGTTTTACTGCTTTCGTCCGGGTATTAGAGGTAAAAAAAACTATGTTAAATATTTAGAAAGTATTCTATTCGATACAAACTATAATTTTGTACAACATTTTAGTTTAAAACTACAAAAACTAATTGAAAAAATCCTTAATTTTAGAGCGTGATTTCTCCACAAAAAACATCATATGGTTAATGCGTAAACATGCATGTGTGAAATTTTATTCCAGAGATTTTGGTGTATTTAAGCTGTAACATATCCATATAAGTTTGAAGAAAAAATCAAAAGATGCAACAGACTGAGACAATATTTATTTATGAACTGAATACAGGGTGAATGTACGGAAAAGGCGACACCTTTACTGGAAATATGCGCTCATGGAATTATGAGAAAACATAAACTTATATAAACCAAACTACAATGTTATCAGTTTCTTACGTCATCCATATGAATGTTGGTCATTCCTTTTAAAATACTGAACTTTCAACTTCAGGCAATCATTTTACCAGCTGTGGAAAATATCGATATTTACTTCTACACAGTCGGTATAATCTAAAAAAAACATCCTTGTCACCAGAAAGTACAGTTGAAGCCTGTGAATGACACAGAACCAAAACCAGTTAGGGTAAAATGACTTCAGATACTTTTATCACTAGAGTTTCTCGGTGCGCTTACAAAAACTTGATAACTATTATGGTAAACTAGAGAGAAGGAAATATGTTTCATTTACATACTACATGGGGCCCGCCATAGCCTAGCGCGTTAAGGCGTGCGCTTCGTAATCTGAGGGTCGCGGGTTCGCGCCCGAGTCTCGCCAAACATGCTCGCTCTCCTAGCCGTGGTGGCGTTATAATGTGACGGTCAATCCCACTTTTCGTTGGTAAAAGAGTAGCCCAAGAGCTGCCTTTCCTCTAGTCTTACACTGCTAAATTAGGGACGGCTAGCCCTCGAGTAGCTTTGCGCGAAATTCCAAAACAACAAAGAAAACTTACCACATGTGGTACAGCCATTGTGGAGCTTTGCCCAAACATTCTGAAGCAAATTTAACATCTTACAAATAAGTCATAAGGTTTGTTTTACCGAACATATTTATTATATTTGTCTTAAGCTCCGATGATTACCATGCTTTATTATATGTTGGAAAGCCCAAGGTTCGAGCTCATAGCATATTATTGACCAGGCTTTTTAAATAAAACTATAGGCGCAATATAAAGGTTACAATGTAACCCAGTATTCGGTTAAGTGCAAAGGTGTAAACAATGGATGTTGTTGTCTGATTGTCCTTTAGTTTGAAATAAGGAACAATTGTGACAAAACATTGTACGTGATCAGACTGAAAATATCTAATACTGAATAACGTATAAATCACCAATTAATGCGGTCTACTGTACAACAAGTGTTGTTGGATTAAAACATTAAAGTTGTGATAATCGGTATTTTAAAATCTAAGAAACACTAACTCAATTACCATAAACATGAGAAATCATTTGGTAACTAATTATAAAACGACAAATGACATGGTAATGATAGCAGTGATAAAAGTTACGCTTCCTTGACGAACATGAATAAGTTGAGTTGAATCAATACTCCTGCCTCGTCCCTCATTAACTACTTGGCTCTCTTTAAGAAAGTTAAGTAATTTTAACATTAAGTAATAATACATTTCAAACAAATAAGAGTTTTATTTATCCATAAATATCACACTAGAGTGCATCATAAAAATATTTCCACGCCATATATGTCAAAATGTAAAGTGTTTGTTTGTTTGTTTTGAATTTCGTGCAAAGCTACTCGAGTGCTATCTGTGCTACCTGTTCCTAACTTAGCAGTGTAAGACCAGAGGGAAGGCGGCTAGTCATCACCACCCACCGCCAACTCTTGGACTACTCTTTTACCAACGAATAATGGGATTGACCGTCACATTATAACGCCCCTACGACTGAAAGGGCGAGCATGTTTGGTGCGACGGGGATTCAAATCCCCAACCCTCAGATTAAATCGAACGCCTTAACCCATCTGGCCATGCCTGGCCTGAAATGTAAAGTGAAAGATAATGAATCGCCAAAAAGAACCACTGGAAATTCAATATCAAATATGTATCAACCTTCAACGACTTATAACAACAAATAACGTTGAAAATTATCACTTGTTTGTTTTTAGAGCAAAGATGCATTGAACTATCTGTTATGTCCACTGTGAGAATTGAGCCTGGGACCTTAGCTTTGAAGTTAGTATAAATAACGCTTTCACACCGGTGGAACAATGATGTTTAGTAGCCATACGATCATCCAAGTCTAATTATTAATCAGTAATTTATATATATATATAAATAGATACTTGGTTAATCGTTAACGATTAGGTTTAGGTCATGGCTGAGTACATAAACAACGGTTTACGATCAGGTTTATGTCATGGCTGAGTACATAAACAACGGTTAATAGTTAACGATCAGGTTTAGGTCATGGCTGAGTACATAAACAACGGTTTACGATCAGGTTTATGTCATGGCTGAGTATATAAACAGCCATTTGATTTAAAAAAAGACGAATTAATGGATTATTGTTATTGCTATTGTGGGTAATCACATTACAGGCCAGGCACGGTCAGGTGTATTAAGGTGTTCGACTCGTAATCTGAGGGTTGCGGGTTCGAATCTCCGTCGCACCAAACATGTTCGACCTTTCAGCCGTGAGAACG
The DNA here is from genome assembly GCA_011833715.1 of Carcinoscorpius rotundicauda. Lineage (NCBI taxonomy): Eukaryota > Metazoa > Arthropoda > Merostomata > Xiphosura > Limulidae > Carcinoscorpius > Carcinoscorpius rotundicauda. The sequence continues at coordinate 5,832,741 of CM022399.1, read as the reverse complement.
TTATAATGTTACAGTCAACCCCACTATTCGTTGGTAAAAGAGTAGCCCAAAAATTTGCGGTGGGTGGTTATAACTAGCTGCCGTCCCTCTAGTCTTACACTGATAAATTAGGTACGACTAGCGCAGATAGCCCTCGTGTAGCTTTGTGCGAAAGTCAAAAACAAACAAACCATGTCATTACAAAGGATTTATGAACTCAGTTTTGTTTAATTATTGTGGGTAATGCCATTACAAAGAAATATGTCTATCATCAAGCAGTGATTTACTTTATTTTACGTTTGTCTGATTTCATACGATCTTTTTTTTTCATTATCGAAAATACATGTAGGGAAATTAATATTAAAAAACAGTTGACAGAAAATAACCATTACAAAAACAACCATTACAAAAATAACCATTACAAAAACAACCATTACAAAAATAACCATTACAAAAACAACCATTACAAAAATAACCATTACTAAAATAACCATTACAAAAGATAATTGGATCGCGCTATTTGTTGTTTTTTAATATTTCAACTCCTGTAATGTTATTATTAGCAAGGTGAATAAATATGGATCTAATATTATAACGAGGCCATAGACCATAGAAAGTTTTCAGTGTAATAATTTAAAGTTCTTCAAACAAGAACAAAAAGGAAGACATATTTTGATAACTCCTGCAATAAACATATTTTTTGGAAAATCAAAAATAATCGACCCATTTTAGAATGTATATGAAACTGTGAACAAGTAAAGAATATTTAAACATTTTACCATAATGTACTCCATAATTCCATTAAAATATTTAATTTTTGATATAAATCAATCAATAGCACAGTTCTGATTTTCTTTTGTTAAAATAGAATAAAAAAGTTTAACTTCAAGACCGTGAAAAGATTCATTAAGTTTCTGCATTTATAATAACCATATATATTTTTCAATAACCAGGTTTTAAACAAGTAATAGGAGTTCCAATTGTTTGTTAACTGTTCTATTTGCATTTGAAATTTATATCTTTATTTTTGTGAGAACAGGTTTATCGAAAATTAAATAAGACCAGATATTTTTACTTTAACTTACAGATATTTAGGTATTTAATCTTACGTAATGCTATTTATCTGGTAGAATTAGAAATTGGAAATACTTCAATATGTAATATAGAAGCACATTACTTAAGTTAAGAAATTAAAATAATTGATAAGGCTATCAAAATAAATACTCTTCATAAAAGAACATATCTTGCTTTGTCAATATATGGTTTACTCTCTTTTACTAGTAATACACCACAACCTTCTGTTATTAGCATTTTCACTTCAAAATTACTCAGATTTTCTAAACATTTTAATGAAAAACAATATTTTATTATTAATGTTGAAATAAAAATTAAATACATTTCACTAAACGTTTTATAACTATTTTTAGTTGTGAAATACGTCATATAAATAGCTTGGCACTACTTTATGCGGATGAACACCTTACCACATATAAACGCTTAAGTGGTAGATACAGTAGACTTAATGATTTCGAGTTATACCAGTTATCCTAGATGACTGGTTGGAGCCCTTTATATTAGTATAATTGGTCTGCTAATTTACCGTCACAATGGGGGTTAGAATGCTGATGCAGAAGGTAAGTTTATATGACTTTCTTACCTTCAAGTGGAAGTCCCTTATAATTATTATTTAATGTTTTTTATTTATTTTTATTTTTTACTTTGGAGAATAGTCACCTTTCCATAACTGTCTGCAGGCAGTGAAGGTTTATATAGATTGGGACGTTGTTGGCTTGAGCACCCACATCTAGGTCTCCAAATTTCTGTTCCTTTGGATATTTTATTTTATTTCAATATTTAACTGTTCTTTATGTGAATTTGGCAAACGGAGGTTAAGCCTGATAGACGGTGTATCCCCACCGCAGTGTGGGTTCTATTACTGCAGTCACCTCCAAATCTTGGGGTATATTTTATATCCCACATAATAGCTTGTACCCGCACTCATATAGATACAAGAGGTAGAGCTCCAATATTGTTATAAACACACAAACTACACTACTTTGTCAGTCATTTGTAGAAATTCGTCAAAGTTAGTTTTAATAAACATATTTTATTTCTTCTAAAGTCGTAATCGAACCGGATGTGACGTAGTCGTTAGCATCCTGGACAGTGAATCCGCGAGCTCATTTCTCACGTCCTGTTGTTCCACTCTTAGAACCCGTGAGTGAAATATAAAAGTGACAATCAAAAACTCTACTGTCCAGTCCGACAAGAACAGCTTGACAGTTTGCAATGGGTCCTGTTGATAATTCTCCTCCTTATCGTCCATCAGTCTTATAAGAGTACATGCACATGGACTGTGTGTAGTTCCACATGAAAATTCTAAAAATTCTAATCAGTTTATAGTACATTACAGTTCCAATTTAAACCTGAACTGGTTCTGCCACTTAGAGGAATGGTCCACTCTTGTCATTAAAGACAAAAGATGTAATTCATAAATTGAATAAATTGTTGCTGATATTCTACAACTAAAACACAAGCAAACTGAGTGTATTTGTTACAGAAACAAATACAAATCAGGATTTCTACGTTTCACTTCCTTCAAAAAACACCCCAGATATTTCAAATAATTATCTTCTTATTTGTCAAGATAAGCTAGGGCTCTTTTTTAACTCCTTTACAAAAACATCAGAAGTAGTTGATGAAAATGATGCACATTCAAACTTATTTAACAATGTTTTGGGCCTAGATACTTTTCAGGAGAAATCTGACCCACAAAAGATTCCATCAACAACTGAAAGGATTTCATTTCAAGTTTTTTGCACAATAACTTAAGTTTGGTTTTGTTACACAAAAGAAATTTTAAGGAATGGGTGGTGTGTGTGCATTATCGTAGAAAATTTGTCTTAGAAAAAGATTGTGCAATACTTGTCATTTATCCATCTCTGTGAAGCCCCTCACTGTCACAGTGGCATGTCTGGAGACTCACAGCGCTAGAAAACGAGTTTCGATACCCGTAGTACGCAGAATATAGATAACCCGTTGTGTTATTTTACAAAATAAAAAGGTTTCGAGTTGACGTGTGTTACGTATTTTTTATGTTTTATGTTCTTCGTAGACTAAACGCAACAGAAAAACGCAGATAACAGCTTGTATAATTTATTACACTAAACTATTAACAAATATAACAGATATAACATAAATTATATAATAACAGTGACAGATATTAAGTTATAACATTCGAAATTAATTACAAAACAAAATAATACTAGTTTCAAACTTCAAAATTAATCACAATACAAAATGGTACTGGCCTGCATCTAATATAATGATCTAAAATGAAAGTCTCAAATTCCAGTCTAGGGTGTGAATTTGGTCCCACGAAGAAATTCCGAAGCTTAAATGAAGAAGTTCAGAAACAGTTCACAGTTCAATAAATTCGCCGGCTCTCAGCACAAGCAGTAATTCAGATGAATCGTAGAGATTGACGAAATAAAATCACAGCTTCCGTAGATCTAACTTCAGTCACAAATCCAAGTTGAATAATCACAGCAAACACTTAATCTTTCTCAAATAACTGACTCTCTTCTTTTGAAATAAAACTAATGTCTGACTCTCCTCTTTTCTTCGAATAATAACTGATATCTGAATCTCTATTTTTCTCTCGCATCCTCGTCCGTTTATATATTGTAGGCCTAGACCCCTCGAATAACCGCGAACTTTCTACAGATCTCCAGAGCAATCCGCGCATGTCCGTTCTTGCACGAGACTACACGTCTAGACACGAAGTCACCAGCACTTCATTTACAAACACATGATTGGTCTACTTAATTCAAGAAAATTCTAAATGTTACCCTAAATGAATAACAAAATATTAGTTTAAACTTCGAAACAATAATATAAATATGGAAACATAGATAATAGAAATGAAAATCCAAAAACAACACGACATGCCGTCGTTTACAAAATATTTACATATTTACATAACACGTGTGTCCGTTTTCTTATAACAAAGTCACATCTGGCGATCTGCTGTGTACACCGAGTGGATTTGAGCCGCAGATTTTAGGGTTATAAATTTGTAAACTTACCGCTGTACCAGCAAAGGAGGGAAATATCACTCGTATCTCAAACTTACAATATATTTTAATAGATGTAAAACATTTCCAACATCTTAAATTATTTCATGAGAGCCATTTATGTAGATAAGGGACCATGTGGAATATTCGATAATGCTTTAGTACGTCTACTAGAAACTAATTATAACAAAATAATGAATTATATAAAACTAATTATAACAAAAAACACGAATTATACGAAACTAATTATAACAAAATAACGAATTATACAAAGCTAATTATAATAAAATAATGAATTATACAAAACTAATTATAATAAAATTACGAATTATACAAAACTAATTATAACAAACGAATTATACAAAACTAATTATAACAAAATTACGAATTATACAAAACTAATTATAACAAAATAACGAATTATACAAAACTGATTATAATAAATTAATGAATTTTACAAAACTAATTATAACAAAATAACGAATTATACAAAGCTAATTATAATAAAATAATGAATAATACAAAACTAATTATAATAAAATAATGAATTATGCAAAACTAATTATAACAAAATTACGAATTATACAAAACTGATTATAATAAAATAATGAATTATACAAAACTAATTATAATCAAATAATGAATTATACAAAACTAATTATAATAAAATAATGAATTATACAAAACTAATTCTAATGAAATAATGAATTATACAAAACTAATTATAACAAAATAACGAATTATACAAAGCTAATTATAATAAAATAATGAATGATACAAAACTAATTATAATGAAATAATGAATTATACAAAACTAATTGTAACAAAATAACGAATTATACAAAGCTAATTCTAATGAAATAATGAATTATACAAAACTAATTCTAATGAAATAATGAATTATACAAAACTAATTATAACAAAATAACGAATTATATAAAGCTAATTATAATAAAATAATGAATTATACAAAACTAATAACAAAATAATGAATTATACAAAACTGATTATAATAAATTAATGAATTTTACATATTTAAGCGTCAAAAGATACACTTTAATTCAAACTTCATTCTGATCGTTTTAATGTTTTTATTATCAGTTATTTACACATAACTGAGCAAACACTGTTATTACATTGTCGCGAAGGAATATAGTTCACTCTGTGTTTTGCAACGACTCTCTATTTTTACAACCAATAATACGGAAGAGCTATCGATGAGAAACGTCAGAAGATAATCAGTAGTTGAACTGATGTATAATCAAAATCATGGCCAAGAACTAAAATGGAATATCTTTACACTTTATTTCTCGGATATCTAAACTTCATGTGTTTAAACACCACATATGCCTAGACAGGACACTAAAAACGTGCGTCAATCGGGATAATTTGTGAAATTATTGTTTGTTACGAGTGTAACAAGTAAATTCTCAAGTCCTGACTTAGAAACTCTCTGTTGTTTATAGGATAAAGTGAGGTGGGAAGTTTACCTTGGCTGCCACGAGTAAACTCAATTACATCTTCCAGGTTGGTCGACTACTTAATGCAAGCAAATGTTATCTTTGGCAGTCAACAGATGTTGGCAATCAATGACGTAGATAATTTATTTTTAATGAAGCGAAAGGAATTCTTAAGAAAAATATAAGTAGAAAAGTAAAAACCCAAACCACTTCTCATGCCATGATAATAGAAAATGTGGGAAGTTTGTTTTATTTTTATACGTAAATATTCAAACGATGTCTGTTTCCAGTAATTTCACTCTCATAAAATTTACGTGGGATCAGATAAATACTGTCACCTTAATTCAGGTTTAAAATATGAAGTCCAGCATGGCCAGGTGGTTAGGACGCTCGACTCGTAATATGAGGGTCACGGGTTAGAACCCCGTCACACCAAACATGTTCACCCTTTCAGCCGTGTGAGCGTTATAATGTGACGGTCAATCCCACTATTCGTTGGTAAAAGAGAAGCCCCAGAGCTGGCGGTGGGTGGTGATGACTAGCTGTCTTCCCTCTAGTCTTACACCTGCAAAATTAGGGACGACTAGCACAAATAGGCCTCGTTTAGCTATGCGCGTAATTCAAAATAAACACCTTAAATTATGAGATTTCGTTTGGATAGACAAACACTTCATTTTTATTTTAAATACAGTTTTGTGGGAGATCTAACATGAGTCAGTGAATAGCAAACTAATGAACTGCATTCATTAGCCGAACGTAGAAAATTAACACATTAACACTTTCGTCGCTCATTAACTAAGTTGACTTCAGTTATTTCGTGGACAATACAAGCAACATTATCATTCTGGTGTGTTAAAACGTCAGACAAATCCTTCCATTCTGGCTTCAATACAAATGGGTTAATATTTACGTTAAAGGGAAATTATCCCACCAGACTTCTCAAGAAAATAGAGAGAACAACGAGTGAAAGACATATTAAAATCAAACTATACTAATACGATCCATGTCAACCTAACTTCATGTTTTTATCCACAGTGTTTGCTAAGCTATCTGACAAATTTAACGAAAATGTGGCTTCCTTCCAAATAGTAAGGTTGGGTGGGAAGAGACGAGAAAAATTTTACTCTTACTGCGTATTTAAGGAGAGTGTGTAATGACATAATACACATAAATATATTCTAAGCGTATAATAAACATAAAAGTGATATTAAGATACGTTTATAGTAATTTCCTAGTTTTTCATCAAAATAAAAACATAAGTACAGCAATCTACTGATTTTTAAGTTTGGAAGCTGTCCATGACTCAGTGGGAGATTTGACCGTATGCAGTCAGTTTTCAAGTATTTCAAATATGGCGTAAGACACTTAACTATAATTTGAATAATTATATCTATCTTTCTATTCAGCACATGCCGAGTGATTTTACGTTTCTATTTCTCTAAACGCCATCTCATTATGTAATACTAGTTAGAATACAGAACTGTTATAAGATGTATATATGCAAAAACGGCTCGTTTGGGTTGAGAAAATATTTTACATAGAAGAGAGAACAACGTTTCTTTGTGAACCTAACGATGAACGAAAACGGTCGAAACGTTGTTCGCTCTTCTATGTAAAATATTTTCTCAACCCAAACGAGCCGTTTTTCCATATATATTTCTCTATAAGTGGGTTTTCTCGACACCATCTGTCATAAGATGGCGCTTTGATTTCTCATTGATTGTTCCGAGTTTCGCGCAAAGCTACACGTGGGTTCTTTGCGCTAGCTGTCTTTAATTTTGCAGTGTACGACTAGAAGAAAGGTAGCCAGTCATCACCACCTGCCGCCAACTCTTGGGCTACTCTTTTACCAACGAATATTGCGATTGATCGTTTCATTATAACACCACCACGGCTGAAAGGGCAAGCATATTTAGTGTGATGGTGATTCGATCCCGCAATCCTCAGATTACGAGTCGAACGCCTTATCCACCTGGCCGTGTCGGACTTGATCTCTTAACACAGAAGATATCTTAGGGCTTCTGATTCAACTAAGAAATGAACACAAAGAGAAATTAAAACAAAAAAAAAACAAACAGTTGATGAATTTCTGACTTGTGTACATAAAACATAAGTAAATAAAATGTATCTAACAAACACATGGTATCTAACACACACATCACCAACAGGTAAACATCACGCAGTTCATGAATACATCAATAATATGTAAGGATTTAGCAGTCAAATAGTGAAGAGCTCTTCACGCTGGTTTTTATCATGTCTAAATCAGCCTACTCGTTGTCAGTGGAAATTCTCAGTCAAAGTAACTGATTCCAAGAATGTCATTTATTCGTTCACTCTACATTTAGTTGAATAATAATAACCTTAACATTTCAATTTTGTTATTAAATAAACAGTATTCGTTCCAATATTCAGTTTTATCACCTTTTCAGTTTTAGCTGATTTATAAGGGCCTAAAATTTTAAGAAAGGTTATTAATAAGAAATGTTGTTACTGAACTGACCTGATACTCATTGTGATTTTTTAAGAGTATGATAAAAATATTTTAAACTTTGCGATATAGTATCAGTTTGTGTTTATTTCGACATCCTTTTGACATGTCCTACGTAACACACACTCACAAATCAGGCGTTTCTATCGTTCCCGGGGCCCGGCATGGCCAAGTGTGTTAAGGCAGGTGACTCCTAATCTGAGGGTCACGGGTTCGCATCCCGGTCGGGCCAAATATGCTCGCCCTTTCAGCCGTGGGAGCGTTATAATGTGGCAGTCAATCTCACTATTTGTTGGTAAAAGAGTAGCCTCTGAGTTGGCGGTGGGTGGTGATGACTAGCTGCCTTCTCTCTAGTCTTACACTGCTAAATTAGGGACGACTAGCACAGATAGCCCTCGAGTAGCTTTGTGCGAAATTCAAAAACAAAACAAACAAACTATCGTTCCTTGTACACTTTCTGAACTCTTTTGTTCGCTTACTTGCGCGCCCCCCAGTGGCTCAGCGGTATGTCTGCGAACTTACACGCTAAAATCCGGGTTTCGATACCCGTGGTGGGCAGAGCACAGATAGCCCATTGTGTAGCTTTGTGCTTAATTCAAAACAACAACAAAAGCTTACTTGCGCGGGGTCCCTCAGTGGGACTGTGAGTAAGTTTATCAAACTACAACTCTGAAATCTATGATTCGATTCCTAATTGTGGACTCAAGATATAGCTTAACATGACTTTGCTCTAAAAACAAAACAACTTTTTCAGAAATTTACACAAACCTACGCATGAGTTGTTGGGTCTAGCTAATTTTGGAATTATATACTACACGGTAGAAAACCAGCCAACAGAACCAAACGCTAATCATATGGTTCTATTACCTGAATAGCTGAATTTGACTGTCACCTTTATAACGTATTCACGACCTCAAAAGTACGAACTGCAATTTTGCACTAACCGGATGTGAGCCAAAGACCACCAGATTCAGAGTCTCGCACACCAACTATTAAGCTACGCCTGACCTCTGAACTTTTCGGTATTAACAATTGTTTTTCACATAATGCTTGCATCAAAGCAGAACAATTAACGATGCATTGAAATAAGTTTCGAAAGAGTAAAAATCTCTAATGTATCTACTGCGTTTGTCTGTCTTTATGGAGAAACATTAATTCACACTTGCTCGAAATGCTTCTCATTCAAAGTTTTTCAAACATAGCTGCGTCACATTAATATAATTTTATTTTGATTTTACAAGTTTTCGGAATGTAGCAGTCCTGGAACAGTCAAAAGTATAAAGTTTCTTTTTTTCTAGTGTTTAATAATTAGTTTTGAAATCAAAACTTAAAAAAATCCAACCATTACCGTATTTCATAAATAAATTCATAATCTATGTAAGTAAACCATATCTCTGGAAGTATGTAGATGCCATTCGTTTTAGGTTAATAATTATTTTATTATAATTAGTTTTGAATAATTCGTAATTGTATTATAATTAGTTTTGTATAATTCATTATTTTATTATAGTTAGCTTTGTATAATTCCTTATTTTGTTATAATTAGTTTTGTATAATTCATTATTTCATTATAATTAGTTTTGTATAATTCATTATTTTATTATAATTAGTTTTGTATAATTCGTAATTTTGTTATAATTAGTTTTGTATAATTCGTAATTTTGTTATAATTAGTTTTGTATAATTCGTAATTTTGTTAAAATTAGTTTTGTATAATTCCTTATTTCATTATAATTAGTTTTGGTACCGAATACAAGAAATTATGAGGAGAATTTACGTTAATTATTAATTTTAAAAAGTTCATAATCTTTAATCTGGTGGAGTATTTGTTTGAATGCTGTTGAACACAAAGATGAAAAATGGACTATCTATTGTTTGCAGGTATCGAAATGTGATTTTATCGTTATCACAACTGAGACTTACCGCTAAGCCACAGAGGAGATTTGGTTCTGACCACTGAGGTGATTTGGTCCTGACTGTTACGTATTTTTTATGTTTTATGTTCTTCGTAGACTAAACGCAACAGAAAAACGCAGATAACAGCTTGTATAATTTATTACACTAAACTATTAACAAATATAACAGATATAACATAAATTATATAATAACAGTGACAGATATTAAGTTATAACATTCAAAATTAATTACAAAACAAAATAATACTAGTTTCAAACTTCAAAATTAATCACAATACAAAATGGTACTGGCCTGTATCTAATATAATGATCTAAAATTACAGTCTCAAATTCCAGTCTAGGGTGTGAATTTGGTCCCACGAAGAAATTCCGAAACAGTTCACAGTTCAATGAAATCGCCGTCTCTCAGCTCAAGCAGTAATTCAGATGTATCGTAGAGATTGACGAAATAAAATCACAGCTTCCGTAGATCTAACTTCAGTCACAAATCCAAGTTGAATAATCACAGCAAACACTTAATCTTTCTCAAATAACTGACTCTCTTCTTTTGAAATAAAACTGATGTCTGAATCTCAATCAATCCTGTCTCTCGCATCTTTGTCTGTTTATATATTGTAGGCCTAAACTCCCCGAAAGACCGCGAAAGTTCTACAGGTCTCCAGAGCGATCCACGCATGTCCGTTCTTGCACGAGACCACACGTCTAAACACGTAGTCACCAGCACTTCATTTACAAACATATGATTGGTCTACTTAATTCAAGAAAATTCTAAATGTTACCCTAAATGAATAGCAAAATATTACTTTAAACTTCGAAACAATAATATAAATATGAAAAAATGAATAATAGAAATGAAAATTTAAACACAACACGACATGTTGTCGCTTACAAAATATTTACACGACATTTACATAACACTGACTGCTGAGCCACAGAGGAGATTTTGTTCTGACCGCTGAGCCACACAGATTTGGTCCTGACCACTGAACCACAGAGGAGATTTGGTCCTGACCACTGAGCCACAGAGGAGATTTGGTTCTAATCTGACCCTCTGATTAGGATTGGTACCAAAACCTTAAAATGAGAATGTGCCAGCTTCATTCATAGATTATTAATGGTGTGGACATTTGAAAGATTAGACGAATACTGATCAGTATTGGACTACCTTCAACTCCTCCATAATGACCAGTATTGAACTACCTTCAACGCCTCCATACTGATCAGTATTGGACTACCTCCAAATCCTCCATGTTGATGTAATGAAAGAAAACTTATATGGAGGCGATTACTAGCCATAAACTTATTTTCTGAAATTCATATACAAATGAATGACTCCAGTACTGATTAAAACATAACAGATAGACGAATTGAGGCATGTAACGATGAGTCGTGTTTTCACTGTTTCTTTGTTTTGTTTTAGTTTAACACAAAGCTACTAGAGGGATCTCTACACTAACCCTAATGTAGAGACGATTAAGTAGAGGGAAAACAGTTAGTCAACGCTATCCTGTTATCTATTGGGCTACTTTTTATCATCGAATAGTGGGATTTATCGTACATTATAAAACCCTCACTGCCATAGAGCGAACGTGTTTACCGACATGTTTCGAGCCCACGACATAGAGCTAGTAAGTGAACACCTAAACTAACAGCCCATGTTCAACCCATCTTTCGTTTACTGATAGTTTAGTAAACATTGGAAGCAAGCTAACTGAACAAGTTGAGCTTGTTAGCACTGTTCAGACAGTGGAGATGGTATAATGGTGTGGGAAACGTTTCTGTATTATACATAATTCCCGAGTCAGCGTAAAGGAAACTTAAAATGAAAATAAATGCTAAATAACGGAAAGAAATACAACAAATATCATTTAAAAATATCCTCGTATTTTATCAAACTTAATCAAATACTTTAGAAACTTGTTAAGGTGAACTTAAGACATTTTTATGTGACAGTTTTTTCCCTTTACTTTTTAAGTTAATGTAGGTTTGCATAGTCCAACTGTCGGCCAGTGAAGCAGTTCCATTCAGCCTACTAACAGCAAAGCAAATATTTAAATATATAAAAAGAAGAAAGTAGTCAAATATCTAACTTATCACTTTATTATACTTTTAAGTCGTTGTTTACCACAGACATACACTACTCAGTGTAAGTTCAGGGATCGTTCCTGTTGCAAATTACTGTAAGTCGATTTGTTTGTTTGTTTTGTGCTGAAACTTGTGTTTTCCGTTACACGTAATCGGCTATTTCTTGTCTGGTAACCACTCTCATGTACCACTCATCTCCAACCAACGAAATCAAAGTTAGACAGGTGTGGTAATCGAGATCGAATTAATACTCACGTATTTATTCGTGTTACTCCAACAGGTGTCGTCTCTTTTATCTTACTTCCTATGGCAATTTCACCATGCAGGTGTTCGTGGCATGTTGCCAAGGGAAATTTGTGTTTTCTTAACATTCTGCTGTCACTGTTTAAAGCAGTACTTTTTCTGGTTTATTCACACGTTTATATGTGAAACAAAAAACATATAATAATTTAAGTTGGTTTCCTAGACCTCCATTTGATGATGAATAATATTACAAAAAAATTTCTTTGTAAATCAAAGAATCGTCTTAAAATAATCAAAGCTTTAAGTATGAAAATCCACGTGTAACGAAACAAGTTGGAAGCGTGATTATAAGCATAACAGCGTCAAGCACAATTTAGGCCACTTGCTCGAATTTTTTATAGTAAAAACATATACGTAACGATTTAAAACTTTAAAGCAAGAACAGGAAGGCATGAAATATAAATAGAATTCATAAATGATGCATCAGGTTTAAAAATTTCTTGTAAATCTCATCAGGTTATCTGCGCCTGACCGTTCTTTGGTTCAACTGGCACAAAGGACAGATGACGACCCTGACCGTTCTTTGGTTCAACTGGCAGACAAGACAGATGACGACCCTGACCGTTCTTTGGTTCAACTGGCAGACAAGACAGATGACGACCCTGACCGTTCTTTGGTTCAACTGGCAGACAAGACAGATGACGACCCTGACCGTTCTTTGATTCAACTGGCACAAAGGACAGATGACGACTCTGACCATTCTTTGGTTCAACTGGCAGACAAGACAGATGACGACCCTGACCATTCTTTGGTTCAACTGGCAGACAAGACAGATGACGACCCTGACCGTTCTTTGGTTCAACTGGCAGACAAGACAGATGACGACCCTGACCGTTCTTTGATTCAACTGGCACAAAGGACAGATGACGACTCTGACCGTTCTTTGGTTCAACTGGCAGACAAGACAGATGACGACCCTGACCGTTCTTTGGTTCAACTGGCAGACAAGACAGATGACGACCCTGACCGTTCTTTGATTCAACTGGCAGACAAGACAGATGACGACCCTGACCGTTCTTTGGCTCAACTGGCAGACAAGACAGATGACGACCCTGACCGTTCTTTGATTCAACTGGCAGACAAGACAGATGACGACCCTGACCGTTCTTTGGTTCAACTGGCAGACAAGACAGATGACGACCCTGACCGTCCTTTGGTTCAACTGGCAGACAAGACAGATGACGACGTTCCTAAGTTGAACTGACAGACGGCTAATCTACAACGCCGACTAATAACTCTGAAATTACTGTTATGTGTACATATTTGTCACTTCGCGCCCCAAACTCAAAAAGTGCGAGAGTTTTTTCCAGCAACCGAACGCGAATCATAAAATTCGCGAATTCATAGTCCAAATACACTAAAAACTACGATCAACATACAAATAGTTTTAAATATAAACAACAAGACGCAAATAATATGTACACTGGAGGAACAAATAAAAACAACATAATAACACCTTAATAGTCAGTTATAATTAATTATACTTGTCACAACACATTAATATTATATTATATTATTCCACATTCTTCACTCAGCCTGTTAGGGCTTCTCCAAGAAGGAGAAAATTATCCATCTGTATTTCAATGTTTCATCGTATCTTTACCAACAACCCGTTTAGTTCAATATAGAGCTAATCGGGCTGGCTGGGACATAACAAACATAGAAAGGTTATAAATAATAACTGATTTTGAATATCAGTTAAGAGAAACATGAATTCATTGGTAATGTAACAAAATACAGAGGAATTTTGCTACTGTTATCTTGTGCTACAGTCTCAAGAGAAAAATCCACATTTTTCATTGAATTAGGATTCTTCTATACTTTACTTTTAATGGTAAGTAATTAAATAAATTTTGTAAACTTACTATTAAATATTTTTAGGACAAGTCGGAGGGAATTTTAAAGATATTTTTTAATCACTGAAGTAATCCTTTCCCCGATATGACTACTGGAAAAATAGTAGCAGTGTATAATTTTTTGTTATTACACCATTAGAAAGGAATAAAAAAAATCCCATTGTACAATTGGATTAGAAAGTAAGATTATATAGTTTTGGGTGATTTGTTTCGAATTTCGGGCAAAGTCACAAGACGGCTATCTGGGCTAATCGTCCCATAGAAGGCAGCTAGTCATCACCGCCAACTCTTGGGCTACTATTTTACCAACGAATAGTGGGATTGACAGAAACATTATAGCGTTTCCACGGGTGAAAAGGCGGACATGTTTGGTGTGACGGGGATTCAAACCAGCGACCATTGGATTACGAGTCGAGTACCTTAACCACCAGGACATGCCGGGCCAACTTTGGATGAAGGGTCCTCAAATTATTAGACTAATAATTTGATTGAATAACGTAGATGTTTTTGTTGTTGTTGTTTTCAAATCAAATATAAAAATCCAGTAATTTTTGTACCAGTTCGAGTAATATCATTGTAAACATATTATTTTATGGTGTTAGTAATAACTAAAGTTCATGGTATTGTCGACAAGTACACTTAATCTGCAAACACTGGTGTTATTTACATCAAGTATTCACAATGATAAGTGACTGCTTAGTTACCTTTTGATGATGTAAAAACTTGAAATATAAATCTGAGTCAATAATGGATTCATCTTCCATAAAATTTGAAATGTAATTGGAAAATCAGTTGACCGAATGAAGAAATATATGCTGTACTTATCTGGATAATAACCCATTCAGTGTACCTGTTCTTAGGTCATTTTATTTGTAACTTGCTGGCTTGGTCGTGCACAGTGACGGGTGGAGATCTCTTAAAGTTGTCAAAAATAGATGATTAAAAACTTTTGAATTATTATGGACAAGACGAGTTTTCCTCACATATTCGTGAATCATTGTTTCTATACGGTTTACACCTGAAGTCCGACCCACCTTTAACCGGTAACAAAAGACGCGTATTTCTCTAAAAATTCGTGCGACCTTCTATTCATTCCGGAAAAAAAAACAAACACTAGGTTTGTATTCAACAGTGACTAAGCTTTTAAACTGGAAATAACATGTAAACTAAAAAGCACCCTCTCACGGAATGAATATTGAATTACCAGTGACTAATACCTTGTTCGGGAATGAACGTGCTCAATAGAATGGTTACTAAGAAAATGTCACAATAAGTAAAATATTTTTCAATTACTTTGATTGAAAAAGAAATCCATTTTCGTATTGTAAGTTTAATTTGTTTTGGTTGTTGTTCAGAATGTCCAAGTATCACAACAAACACATATGTGTGTTTTGTGTTAAACAAGAAACGAAAGATCACCGGATAAATAAACATGTTCTTGAATCTTTTGAAAAAATAAATTAAAACGATAAATGTCAGTGTACAAAATAATGGGAAATCAGTTGAGTGAAAGGTGAAGAAATATATGCTGTACCTATTTGGATAATATTCCATTCAATGTTACCTGTTTTAGGGTCATTTTATTTCTAACTTGGTGGCTTGGTCGTGCTTGGTCAGTGTACAAAGCGATATGTCCTGTTACAACTAATTAGATGTCTTTTGGATAAAGAGCTCAGTGTGCAAAGAAAGGGATATAGCCTACTACAACTAGTCAAATGTCTGTTGGTTACAGAACCCAGTGTGCAAGGTGATATATCCTACTGTAACTAGTCAAATGTCTGTTGGTTACAGAACCCAGTGTGCAAGGTGATATATCCTACTGTAACTAGTCAAATGTCTGTTGGTTACAGAACCCAGTGTGCAAAGTGATATATCCTACTGTAACTAGTCAAATGTCTGTTGGTTACAGAACCCAGTGTGCAAGGTGATATATCCTACTGTAATTAGTCAAATGTCTGTTGGTTACAGAACCCAGTGTGCAAGGTGATATATCCTACTGTAACTAGTCAAATGTCTGTTGGTTACAGAACCCAGTGTGCAAGGTGATATATCCTACTGTAACTAGTCAGATACATTACTTGAAGCAATAAAGAGTAAAATGGGTATTTTAGAACTCGTATTACAAGCAGTAAATTGTATTTTGAGTACTATTGGCCAATATGAAGTGAACACGTCACAGACATGTAGCTTCAATGTTAATAAACAAGTCTTTCATAAATCCGTTTCATCCAATGTGTAAGATCCGTGAAGAAAAAACGTCCAAGGGCGTTGTGATCACATTTATTAGCATTAAGGCAAAATATGTGGAATATGTCCCTTTCCAAGAGACAGTGACACGTGTAAGAAAGTTTTTAAAACATAGGCTTAACTCACTGCTGTAGTTTGTTTAATGAAACAGACACACATTGTTACCCACTATTGACGTTTCATATAATTTTTATTTTACATCTAAAGTTATTGTTTATAATTCTGTTAAGTTTCAGTTAAATGTTATCAAATAATTATATATTAAGCCAATGCGCACTATCGACAAGGAATGAAATTCCTAATGTTAGTGTTGTGTGTAGGAATACATCGACTGGGATTCTGTGTGTACAATACAAACTTTGTATAATCGCATGCTACAAAACGTACAGTATACTTGAGTACAAGCAAGTTTAGCTAGTTTGAATATAATTGAGTACAAGCATGTTTAGCTAGTTTGAATACAATTGAGTACAATCATGTTTAGCCAGTTTGAATATAATTGAGTACAAGCATGTTTAGCCAGTTTGAATATAATTGAGTACAATCATGTTTAGCTAGTTTGAATCCAATTGAGTACAATCATGTTTAGCCAGTTTGAATACAATTGAGTACAAGCATGTTTAGCTAGTTTGAATACAATTGAGTACAATCATGTTTAGCCAGTTTGAATACAATTGAGTACAATCATGTTTAGCTAGTTTGAATACAATTGAGTACAAGCATGTTTAGTTAGTTTGAATACAATTGAGTACAAGCATGTTTAGCCAGTTTGAATACAATTGAGTACAAGCATGTTTAGCTAGTTTGAATACAATTGAGTACAAGCATGTTTAGCCAGTTTGAATACAATTGAGTACAATCATGTTTAGCCAGTTTGAATACAATTGAGTACGATTATGTTTAGTTAGTTTGAATACAATTGAGTACAATCATGTTTAGCTAGTTTGAATACAATTGAGTACAATCATGTTTAGCTAGTTTGAATACAATTGAGTACAATCATGTTTAGCTAGTTTGAATACAATTGAGTACAAGCATGTTTAGCTAGTTTGAATACAATTGAGTACAAGCATGTTTAGCTAGTTTGAATACAATTGAGTACAAGCATGTTTAGCTAGTTTGAATATAATTGAGTACAATCATGTTCAGCTAGTTTGAATGCAATTGAGTACAATCATGTTTAGCCAGTTTGAATACAATTGAGTACAATCATGTTTAGCCAGTTTGAATACAATTGAGTACAATCATGTTTAGCCAGTTTGAATACAATTGAGTACAATCATGTTTAGCCAGTTTGAATACAATTGAGTACAATCATGTTTAGTTAGTTTGAATACAATTGAGTACAATCATGTTTAGCCAGTTTGAATACAATTGAGTACAATCATGTTTAGCTAGTTTGAATGTAATTGAGTACAATCATGTTTAGCTAGTTTGAATGTAATTGAGTACAAGCATGTTTAGTTAGTTTGAATACAATTGAGTACAATCATGTTTAGCTAGTTTGAATACAATTGAGTACAAGCATGTTTAGCTAGTTTGAATGTAATTGAGTACAAGCATGTTTAGTTAGTTTGAATACAATTGAGTACAATCATGTTTAGCTAGTTTGAATACAATTGAGTACAAGCATGTTTAACTAGTTTGAATATAATTGAGTACAATCATGTTTAGCTAGTTTGAATGTAATTGAGTACAATCATGTTTAGCTAGTTTGAATGTAATTGAGTACAATCATGTTTAGCTAGTTTGAATGTAATTGAGTACAAGCATGTTTAGTTAGTTTGAATACAATTGAGTACAATCATGTTTAGCTAGTTTGAATACAATTGAGTACAAGCATGTTTAGCTAGTTTGAATGTAATTGAGTACAAGCATGTTTAGTTAGTTTGAATACAATTGAGTACAATCATGTTTAGCTAGTTTGAATACAATTGAGTACAAGCATGTTTAACTAGTTTGAATATAATTGAGTACAATCATGTTTAGCTAGTTTGAATGTAATTGAGTACAATCATGTTTAGCTAGTTTGAATACAATTGAGTACAATCATGTTTAGCCAGTTTGAATACAATTGAGTACAATCATGTTTAGCCAGTTTGAATACAATTGAGTACAATCATGTTTAGTTAGTTTGAATACAATTGAGTACAATCATGTTTAGCCAGTTTGAATACAATTGAGTACAATCATGTTTAGCTAGTTTGAATGTAATTGAGTACAATCATGTTTAGCTAGTTTGAATGTAATTGAGTACAAGCATGTTTAGTTAGTTTGAATACAATTGAGTACAATCATGTTTAGCTAGTTTGAATACAATTGAGTACAAGCATGTTTAGCTAGTTTGAATGTAATTGAGTACAAGCATGTTTAGTTAGTTTGAATACAATTGAGTACAATCATGTTTAGCTAGTTTGAATACAATTGAGTACAAGCATGTTTAACTAGTTTGAATATAATTGAGTACAATCATGTTTAGCTAGTTTGAATGTAATTGAGTACAATCATGTTTAGCTAGTTTGAATGTAATTGAGTACAATCATGTTTAGCTAGTTTGAATGTAATTGAGTACAAGCATGTTTAGTTAGTTTGAATACAATTGAGTACAATCATGTTTAGCTAGTTTGAATACAATTGAGTACAAGCATGTTTAGCTAGTTTGAATGTAATTGAGTACAAGCATGTTTAGTTAGTTTGAATACAATTGAGTACAATCATGTTTAGCTAGTTTGAATACAATTGAGTACAAGCATGTTTAACTAGTTTGAATATAATTGAGTACAATCATGTTTAGCTAGTTTGAATGTAATTGAGTACAATCATGTTTAGCTAGTTTGAATATAATTGAGTACAAGCATGTTTAGCTAGTTTGAATGTAATTGAGTACAATCATGTTTAGCTAGTTTGAATACAATTGAGTACAAGCATGTTTAGCTAGTTTGAATACAATTGAGTACAAGCATGTTTAGCTAGTTTGAATGTAATTGAGTACAAGCATGTTTAGCTAGTTTGAATATAATTGAGTACAATCATGTTTAGCTAGTTTGAATGTAATTGAGTACAAGCATGTTTAGCTAGTTTGAATATAATTGAGTACAATCATGTTTAGCTAGTTTGAATGTAATTGAGTACAATCATGTTTAGCTAGTTTGAATATAATTGAGTACAAGCATGTTTAGCTAGTTTGAATGTAATTGAGTACAAGCATGTTTAGCTAGTTTGAATACAATTGAGTACAATCATGTTTAGCTAGTTTGAATACAATTGAGTACAAGCATGTTTAGCTAGTTTGAATGTAATTGAGTACGAGCATGTTTAGCTAGTTTGAATACAATTGAGTACAATCATGTTTAGTTAGTTTGAATACAATTGAGTACAATCATGTTTAGCTAGTTTGAATACAATTGAGTACAAGCATGTTTAGCTAGTTTGAATACAATTGAGTACAAGCATGTTTAGCTAGTTTGAATGTAATTGAGTACAATCATGTTTAGCCAGTTTGAATATAATTGAGTACAAGCATGTTTAGCTAGTTTGATAAACATCATCACAGCGTAGTCACTTCAGTTTTATATAAATACAAACAGTTTAATCGCTCCAGTGTTCTATAATTACAAACTGTTTAATTACCCTAGTGTTGTGTAATTTTAAACTGTTTAATTACTCCAGTGTTTTACAACTACAAACTGTTTAATCATTCCAATGTTCTACCTATAATTACAAACTGTTTAAACACTGCAGAGTTATATAAGATGAAAAGTGAAACACTTGAGACACAGTAGTTTAACTGCCTGAAAGGTACGATCTGAATTTTACATTGTTCACCAATTATCCATCACAATCACTTAGATATTTAGTACGTTTATTATCTCACACACTTGACAATGTGAACCCTTATTATTTAACATGTTAGCTCTTTCAGCCGTGTGTACCTTATAAGGACCTAAGCAATCCCACTATTCGTAGCTAAAGAGAGTAGCCCAAGAGTTGGCGGTGGGTTATATTGGCTAGCTGCCTTCTCTTTAATCTTTCACTGCTAACTCAGGAACAGCTGCTTCATCTAACTCTGTACGAAGTTCAAATAAATTCAGAAAAATATTAGATGCAAGGTTCGAATGTTTTGCTGAAGCGGGAATAAGTTATACCGAAACGTTCCAACCTTGTGAACAAAACGTTTTATATTTTATCAAATTGAAACAAGGGTGTTTCTCCATCTATAAACAATTCTACAAAATAATTTATTCAGCATTATTATTTTTCGCAGGATCACTTTTAAATTTTGAATGAAGCAAAATACGAATGTTTTCAAAATTCGCTGTTGAATGATATCAGCCGA
This sequence comes from Carcinoscorpius rotundicauda, assembly GCA_011833715.1. Taxonomy (NCBI): domain Eukaryota; kingdom Metazoa; phylum Arthropoda; class Merostomata; order Xiphosura; family Limulidae; genus Carcinoscorpius; species Carcinoscorpius rotundicauda. The sequence goes on along the minus strand of CM022399.1, from coordinate 5,811,992 downwards.
GTGTGAGTTTATATGAGGTCATCTTTAATGTAATGAAACAGAATTAATCTAGAACTATCAAAGCAATTGATGTAAATATATCAGTGTATGGAAATAGCCGAGAACTATGAAACCATCAGACGGAAATATATCTATATATATCAGTATGGAAATAACCTAGAACTACTAAACCATTTAGTGATATAAGTTTATTTTTGTCTTTCATTTTGAACTGATTGACAAGAGCAGGGTTGCCTAGTTGGCGACCCATGAACTGGTTTTGTATGACTTCGGGAAAAGCCAAACTTCGAAAGTGGTAGTGTTTTTGTGCCCCCCAGGAACGTCACGTTTTAGACACCGACTGCTATGACAGAACTGTTTTATTCAACCCACAACCCTTTAGTCAGACGCACAAATCAGAATAACTTATTAGATTAGATCATTGCTCTAAAACAAATCCAGAAAGTCCACGTTTTTTGATCTAGCTGATACAACTGCAGGCTTATGACGCAGTGTGTTACCATAAGCAATCGTGCATCTGCCCAGAATATGAGGGTGGTTTGTTACTTGTCAGCTCACAGAGTGTACTTGTAATCACAGAATATGGCTACTAATGTATTGTTAGTTCTTTAGTAGTATTGTAAAATATTTTTATTACTTGTTATTACCAAAGTTATAGGTAAAACTAATAAAAACGTTTCTATCAAAGGTAGCGTAATCCAATCATGTGCAACTAAATTTGCATAAGATGAAGGAAGGGGAGTGAGATTTTTGTTTTTACTTTACCAACTTTCTCAAACACTTTATTGGCTTGTTGCTCAACAGCTGGTTAATTTACTATTCAACAGTTTATGTAAAGTACTTATAAAGTTTTGTTTACATGGTGTTTGCAGCGTGATTGAGATTTTAATTTGTATTGCATTTCTGATCTACGATAAATGTGTGTATTTTCTTATAGCAAAGCGACATAGAGCTATCTGTTGAGTCCACCGCAGGGAATCGAACCCCTGATTTTAGGGTTGTAAATCCGTAGACGTACCTCTGTACTAGCAAGGTTGGTTTATTTTTGAATTTTACACAAAGCTACTCGAGGGCTATCTGCGCTAGCCGTGCCTAATTTAGTAGTGTAATACTAGAGGGAAGGCAGGAAGTCATCACCACCCACTGCCAACTCTTGGGCTATTCTTTTACCAACGAATAATGGGATTGACCGTAACATTATCACGCCCCCACGGCTGGGAGGGCAAGCATTCGAACCCGCGACCCTCGGATTACGAGTCAAACGCCTTAACACGCTTGGCCATGCCGGTCTCTTACTAGTGAGGAACTCTACATTAAGCACTATAGAACTTGCGTTTCATTAGACCATCAATTTCAACTTCTAGTAGGTTAAGTACCTCTTTTAATTAATTGCTTGTCAGAACCCAATAATTATAGATGTTGTGATGTTTCGCAAAGAAAGACAACAACAACAAATCACAAGATTCCGCGAAAATGAAAAACTATGTGTTCCAAAGTAAATGTTTTAATTCACATCAATTTTATATATATATATCACATTTCAAACACGACTCACGAACCCCAGCCCGAGAAACGATGGACTTCATCGAATAAGTCCACTTAACAGTCCTTCTTCTGTCCAGTGCTACAGCGGTATGCTTGGGGACTTACAAGGCTGGAAACAGACAATTCTAAATCAACTCGCCAGCCCTCAGGTCATTCTGACCACAGGCCTGGCTCACTTCCCTTATGCCGCCCTCGTCCAGTTCTCTCTTCTCTCGTGTCACTCTCACATTCCCCACCTCACTTCTACACCTTAAAGAAATCAAAACAAAACAAAGATAAACTTTCATGAAAATTTCAACAATCTTTCACGTAAGGAGACGAAGAGAAACCACAACATTTCTGACGACCCAGTTGGAGAGAGAATTCTTCAGACTTCTCCTGTCTAAATTAAACCCCTGACGCGTTCGTTTTCCTTTGCGTTCTGAGCAACCGTAGGAATGGTACAAGTAATATTACGCATATATTACACTGTAGCACTGAATTCAGAGATTTATGTACAGGATGGAGAAACAGTTGTCCCAACTCGATTTATTTGTATCACTTCTCAGTTTTAGGAACAAAACCTTTATCTAAAATGTTTAGTTTGTGCAAATAAGCGTTTCTATATACCAATAGCTGATATATGTACTAAAACTGTAATTAAAGTACATAAGAAAGCTTCGACCTTTTTAGGTTATCTTCAGGTTAACAAACAATTATTTCTTATAAGGTTACAGCTGTTTTCGAGTCCTTGTTTATTTTCTGACATGGTTGGCTGATATCTCCTTGTACTTTAATTATTCGGTATAAATAATAAAACAGTTTATTTGGAAGTAATCTCAGTATTTTGTTCGGTGAATGTTTTACAGTTCACTGAGTTATAGACCTAGCTAAGTTACTTGCTATTTTTATTTCACATTTACAGAGTTTTCAAACATCTATTTCTTCAAAATAGATATCAACCAAAACAATCAGTTACCGAGCTTGCTAACGTAAATTCAAACAAATTTTTACAGGTTATAAAAAAATATTTGGACTTCGTAATCGTTAACCGACAGTAATAGCTTGTCGGGTTGTTTTTAGGAGTCCAAGAAGAAAGCGTCCAGAATCACGAGAGCATGCGTGAAGCTAGGCCTTCCTCACCATCGTACCCTTAAGTCAAGTCGTGGAAGAAAACATACAGCCAATTAAACACTGTAGTAAATAATTTTAATATATTCATTGCAGCATTGTTTCAAATAATTTTGTTTTCATTATGTGTATAAGAAACAAGAGAAATGAATTTTAGAAAGTTCAGAGGCCTGACAGTGACATATTTATAACAATAGCAGAAACGTTGTCCTACTGTCGTTTGTTTGTGGTAGTAATTACTAACTGTAGTACTCATATCTCACTGTAAAAAAAAAAGAAGGAAAACTGATTTTTTTCTTTAGGGGGGGAGTATTGTGTTAGGACAGTGAGTCCTAGTCATACGCAATCATTTGAATCAAAGTGTTTCAATATACAGAGCTCAAACGTTTTGCAGATTTTGGTGATCTAAGCTGTAATGTTTTTATGCGTAAAATGTAGCATCGTTTATCGCAAATATTATATTCTTAAAAACTTCAGTTTCTAAGAACTACATTTAAAACTTACATAAAAAATCGTAATCACACTCTCACTTCTTGTAAAAATCATATTATTTTTACGATGATAGAACTTTTACTTAAAATTATGTAATGTCATAAAGAAGTGGTTGTTACAAATAACACAGTTATTTCTCTAATTCTTTGAATCTTAAATACACTAAATATAAAATTTCTTATGGATTTTTGTTTGTGATGTCACTCAATAGATGGCACAAGGGTATTCTGCACATAGTTTGTTTATTTGGAATTAAACACAAAGTTACACCGTGGGGCTACCTGTGCTTTGCCCACCTCACGTATCGAAATCCGGTTTCCAACGGTATGAGTCCGCAGACATAACGTTGTGCCATGGGGGGCATAGATACTGACATACACGTTACGTCCATTGTAAAAATATCCAACAAAATTAAAACTAAATATTCTAGTCATGTCAGATGCACTGGAGTCACAAGGTTTCAGTTTCACTGTGACCTCTTTTACGTTCTTCTTAAATGAAGGAAGTCCTAAATCCTTTTTAGATATTGTTTAAAATAAAGTAAAACCGTATTAAATGATTATATCCTTTTGTTCAACTAATATTTAATGAAAATAAAATTGTCTTTTGGTAGTGATTGTGGTGGATAAGGAAAGACAGCAATATTTTACTTTCTGAGGTTAGGTTCATTACGTAACGGAAGAAATATTGTGTAGCCGATTTTACCTGACACTAACTGAGTTTATACGAAAAAAAAAGACTGGAACAAATTGTTACTATACAGTAAAAACAATTTCGCTGAATAAATTAATACAACAGTGTATGTATTCAGCAAAAAGAACAGTCATCTTTACTAAAAAAGGATGTTAGCTAGTTAATTTTTGGAACTCTATATACCTCTTTAATTTATAATAACTTTCTACAAAAATCTGTGAATTCTGTTCCAGTCTTTGAAATCATCTCGTTATATTCTTAAAATCTGAAATGAATAGTTTCTGGTCATTTCCATAAGAAAATATAAGAGGCAAACGTCATTCAAGTAAGTCTGCATGAAATTAATGAATCGGGGTTTGAATCCCGGTCACACCAAACATGCTTGCCCTTCCAGCCGTGGGGGAATTATAATGTGACGGACAATCCCTCTATTCGTTGGTAAAAGAGTAGCCAAAAGTTGGCGGTTGATGGTGATGACTAGATGCTTTCCCTCTGGTCTTACACTGCTAAATTAGGGACGGCTAACACAGATAGTCTTCGAGTAGTTTTGCGTGAAATTCAAAACAAAGAAGCAAACAAACTTTTTGGTTGTGGGTACGAAGTCAATGAAATGGATCAAGTCTGAATAGTATAAGGGTAAACAAATAACAAATAAAATGTAAAATTCTATAAAATATTTTTCTAGGCGTTGTTTTAGACATTATGCAAATGAAAACTGAAACCATAAGATGAAAAGTATTTTAATTTCAACATGAAAAGTCACCAAGCGGTCAGAATGAGATTACATACATTCATAGAAATTTTTTTATTAAAAACATGTAATGAAAATCTGGTTTTGTGTAAAAATACTCGAAATATTTACTTACTAAAATCTTTTAACATTTCATCAGCATGTATTCATTACATTTTAAAATTTACATTTATTATGTATGATTTCGTGATTACACGTGGTCACAAGGTCGGTTATTTTAACCTACATGTGTAGATAGGGCTAAAGAAAGAATGTAATAAAATTTACAGTTAGTCATTACATGACAGAAAGTACACGGATTATATCTGTGTTTCGTGAAAAAAAATATTGCATTTCTTATCGTTCCTTGTGTCCAGACACTTTATTACATTCAACACCACGAAATAGTTTTTAAAAGATTTAGCATTACTTCATAATCTGTATCTTTACCGAATATTCTATTATTATGTGGCACTATTACATCACACGAAGGGAAATTACGTTTGATCAAAGTATATTAAATACGAGGTGATCGAAAGATAACAGAAACTATGGCCATAGAAAGCCGAGGTTCTTTAATGGCATTTTAACGTCGGTACAATTGAAGCAACGCACCGACAGGATATTCATGTTGTGGATCCCAAGAGTAATACCAAAAACTTGAAAATTTCTATTCCTGTAGCTTATTCGTACGGGCAGACCCTTAAGAAATTTGCACTGAAGAGTTTGAAATGTTAAAAGCACCTTGAGTTCCTCAATCAGTGTGACATTTTTTTTACTTCAACACCGGGTCTACAAATTTTATTACTATAATTGTAACGTTATTTCACAGAAGGCTCTTTGAAATTATTGGATGACAGTATTCTAATCTCTGTAATGATAAGAAATTACGTTATTTCTTCCTTTAACGCTTCTACAAACTTGAATTCTTGTATGCTGCCGTGTGCTACGTTACTAATGACATTAACTAACGAAAAGCAAATTCATTTATAAGTACAAAGTAACCAAAGTAGCTAACTCATTGATTGGTTCACTACTTATATGTAAATTAAAAAACAACTCTATCTTTTACAGCTATCGTGTATATAAAATCTACTTTCAAATATGCTAAAAATTATGTCACATCTTTAAAACTTTTTAATCATAGGGATCTAGGCTTGTTTAATTGAATTTTGCTATCTCTACTTTATTAAAATCTGCAGTTTCTTCTAGCGAACATTTAAATTACAACATCAAAATACAGCTGATAATAATTGCATGGCATATTTCGTTCAAATTTTGTATGCAATATTGTGTGTAAAACAGTAGCCCAAAATGTCTCGAAATGGTTTATAAATACACAAAATGTTTATTTTTGTCGAGAGGCTTTGTAAGCTTTTAATAAACACCATAAACACGAGTGAAATAAAATACTGTTTATTATTTCAAATATTTATTTTGCTCATTTAAAACTCTACTGATGTCTCAGTGGTAAATCTGAGAACTTCTAACACTAATTTGTTTTTTTTTAATGGCCACGGTGAACAGGTTAAAGGTAACCTAGTATATAGCTTTGCGCTTAACAGCAGCAAATTGAAAAAAACAAGTTTTAAAAATTAAGTGCAGTCTCAAGATACTAAAATATTTGTTATTATTGCATGATTTGTTTTTTTATTCAACCCCTGTGGCCTATTAGCCCTCTGTCGATAATATCACTGTAATATAAAAATAGATCCACGTGACTAGACAGTCCAATCACTGAATTGAAATTTCTGGATACCGCGTTCAAACCAGACTGATCGCTATTATATATTTATTGTGAGAGAAGTGTAGTGAAACCGTTGTTGTTATTTGCTACTCGTTGGTTGGGAATTAATTTGAGTTTAATATTAATAATATTGAACTTAAGGTTCCGTTGTAACTCTTCAAAGTGAAAAAATAGTTTAAATAAACTCTACAATTTCAGAATAAAAGGGAGAAATGTCTCGGAAAAATATTTATTATTCTGACAAGTATTACGATGGAAAGTTCGAATATAGGTAGGATTACCAAAATTAAATTTATACTTTATTGTAATAAACAATTTCATTGTTAGCCCTAATGTTCATACTCTCATTTTTGTTTTATTGTTGAACGTATACCAGTTTAATTAATTCTCGGAACTATTATAATTTAATATCTCGTTAAAGTTTACATGTAGTTCTACAAATTATAATTTATGATTAGGCCTAATTAATATCAAAGATATTTGAATCTTTGACGTACCTACCTACTTCTAGTGCTAAGTGTACTTCATTCTCGTATTAAAAAAAAAAAAAAAAATGTTAATATTAATACGACTACGGGACCAACATTAAGTATTGTTTTAATGAAACTTAAAAATCTGTAACAGAATGAAACAGTTAATGTATGCCTAATTGTCTTTCAGCTAGTAGGAGAAGAAAGCCACGATGAGCATTATTAAGTTAATTACAACCATGAAGGTGCCTTTTCAAGCAAGCCGTGATAATGTATTCTTACTAAACCGGGACCATCAAACTAAGTGATTATATAATTTATGAAGTTTTTTCTGAAATTATGCATTACATTACCAATTTCCCATGCATCTGAAGACCTAGGGAAAGTTTCATTTAAAACCCCCACAAACTCATTGATTTAAGCTATTTAAACTTAAAATTGACAGATGTCACTAATAAGTTAAATTATGTAACTTGCATTGTTTTTCACCATTAATGATCCAGTATAAATCTTCTAAAGTTCTGTTATTTTCTGTGAGTAGGGTTACCTGAAAGTCTGTTTTTAAAGCCTTTTTTGTGTATGTGCTGTTCAGAAGTGATAAAAAAAAAGTATTGTTACAGTTTCTTCTACTAGAATCCCAGTTGGATATTTAGAGTTTATCAATATCATGCCTCCTTTAACTTTATAAAGTCACACAATATTCTGTCCTTCTTTGCTACTTTTTCTTAATATAGCCACAAGAATAACATTTTTATTTTGAATAGGTTGCAAGACAATTTATATGTTGTTGGTTTTTTAAATTAGCTCTTAAATTTTGTTTGCCTATTATCTAAAAAGACAATGAAATTAACATTAGGCTATTTAACACATGGTCAGAAGTATGACTTGCTTTTTTGCTGTTAGCATATGTGTAAAAGTTTTCTGTCCAAATTAGTGTTGCATGTTAAAAGTAATAGTATCAGTTTGATCTAAGATATGGTGATCTTGATCAATTTATTTTACCACATTACTAATTTTATGTATATTAATAATCTTGAACTATTGTTAATCATTTATTATAAATATGTTATTATTATTCCAAGTAAATCAGTTACGATTCAGTTACTGTTTAATTCATCATCAACAAACATAGTAACAAAACTTCAAGCAATGTTTAATGAAAGCAGCCAGCTTTACGAAAGTTATGACAAAACACTTGTTTACTTGTACTTTATATCAGAATAAGCTGTGAAGGCATAATTATTGTTACAGGCATTAAAGACTGGCACAACACACTTGTACCTACATCCTTCTAATAGACACAAATAGGCTCTTGTAGGGTTTAATATGCTGGAAAGCATTTTCCACCACGTTAATGGACATGCCGGTTTCATGTATATGAACTTGGCTGGTTTGTTTCCTTGTAACTGAAGTTCTTTAAATATAAGTCTACCATTACTAGCAGCATAACCAGTCTGTACTTGTACATTCCTACAGATACTGATTTCTCAATCAGATCTGTAATTCATTCTCTTCACTTCAGCCCACACTTTAGGTTAGGCTTAGCAAGTCTTTGTTATTAGGCTTATCTATCATTCATTTTGATGGTCATAAAGTAGATTAAATATTTCCTCAAGAAGTGCCACCTATTAATTTTTTATTGTTAATACATTCCTTCTTAAGTTTACAACATTATTTTATTTCTGTAGTTATTTTTTACCTGTTACAATTACATTGGTTCATAAGAATGCAGGGGGCCAAGGTCCATCCCAATGTCTGCCACTACAGCTTGACTTCCTCCTAAAACTTCTGAACCCATCCAATACAATATTCAGTTTGTCAATTAATTCTAGTGCAAAGTCTACTGAACCTGTCTCAGCCCCTTGTTTGACACATGCTGTCACTTGTTCATGCTGGGCCCTTTTATTGTCTCTTTGAAAGAAAGTACTTGCATACTGTGTCCTCTACAGGCTTTGGTTTGTTTTTCTTAATTTGGTTGATGGTAAGCTATTGTATTTTCTACATTTTCTGCACTTTGATCTCAGTTGTCTATGTGAGGATGAAACCTTTTATTTTTATCCCTTTACCCCTTGTGAAGGTCTTCAGCCTTTCTTCCTCTATCAACTCTCTTACAGGAACTGTTCACCAAAAACCTTTAAGTGCTCCACCTCTTTCTTGGGGACTTTCATGGGATGCCTTTCCCTTCTTACCTCTGCATTGGGGCATTTGCAATATTTGGCTCTTTGCCTACACACATGGATTCTTCAGTTTTAGGATTTTCTGGTTTGTAAAATTGTTTTGTACCAAGTTTGTTTACTTTTCATTTCTACTCCAGGCATATGGCAGTCTTTATTTTTTTTCCACTTGTTTTTTGAAGGGGTACTGTACTTCTATGGCTTTATCTTGTAAGGTATTTGTAATACTACACTTGATTTTCCTTTCCTTGGTTGCCTGTTTGTCTCTATGTACCAATGCATATTTTTCATGTACCTTGTCTGTTACCTTGCTGTTTACTAATTTTTCCTCTAAGTGTTTGTTAGTTTGTATTCTTGATGCAAATTGTAGTTCTGTGGGTGATTATGACCTGCTTCAGTTTCTCATTTTACTAAGTTGTTGTTCCAGGACTGAAGATTCCCAAGATGGATGTTTTGTATCCTTACATTCAGTTTTATTCAACTTTAGTATGATGGGTAATATATAATGTATACTCTCAAAAAACATTCTGCTATTAAAACTGAAAACAAAAATTTAACAAATGGGTTCAGAGAATGTTTTGATTTTGAACAGTTATCATTTAAAAAAAAAAAATCCACATACCTCTACTTAATGTATGTTTGGTGACACTTGTATCTTTTTGTGAATGAATGAATCATTTTTGTTTGATCCATCATGAAACGTAGCCTTGGCTATTATACCTCATTCATAGCAACCAAGCAACCAATGAATAATTTCATTGAATTAGCTCAACAAAATCCATAGGTTAGAATCTTATTCTTGTGCTACAAAGAAATGTTTTACTTCTCAAAATGATGATTTATTTAGATTTTAAGACAAGAATTAAATTAAATAAATCATTCTTTTATTTTCATTCAGTTTTTAGTAAACATAACTCATTTTTGGTCTTGGTTTGTAAGAAGCTTTACAAAAACCACTACACATGAACTGGTGTCATAGCTTAGTTTCCTGTATGCAGTGATAATCAAACATGATTGACATCTTATGGCTTTGATTAGTTTCAATTCATTTTTTATTGGTTTCCTTTGCTACATATTCGTCTTATCTCTTGAAGACACTTGTACACTCTCTGTAGGCAGATACAGTTAACTACACATGATTTTTTACTTTTTCAATACAAGTCATCATTTGTTCAAACTGTACTAGGATCAAATCTTGATATAAAATATTAAAATATTGCCAAATACTAGATTTTGTCACCAATAAAAGTAAAAAATTATAACATGCTATTTTAGCAAAGCCTAGAGAGGCCCCTGATTCTCGGACTAATTATTCCAGACTACTCCTTTCATATCTAAAGTCTGAAAGGGGATTGGATGACTTCTCTTGCCTTCCTTTTGGTTTCTTCTCTTGGTGGTTGTTCAGGCCCTTTTGTCCTCTTGAAAAGTTACCCATCACACGTCCTTTTAAATTTATTCATATTTGTCTTTCTCTGCTATACAATTCTTTGAGCTTTATGGTGTTCTCTCTTTCAGCTGATTGGATAGATTAAGTAACTTGTATAACTTGTCTTTTGTTATCTCTTGTCAAATTTATCATGTCGTGCCTCTGGCTGTTAATGCCCCTCAGTAGTCCTCCAGAAACTCTGGTCTCATTACTTACAACACGTTGTGGTCTTTTCAATCTCTGGTTTTTGTCTTCCTCCAGTTGTCATTTTCCTGCTTTTCCAAAGACTATGGAGAGGTTTTGCTCATATAGCAAGATAATAAAAACATTTTCATAAATATGTCAGTCACCAACAAAGTAGAGAGAGAAACCCACCATGAGTGGTTGGTGTTGTCTCTTACAGAACTTGTTTATCCAGTTCTAATCTTTAACTATCAACCTGAAACTTTGTACCATAAGCCATGGGAGAGGAAACAACCAAAAAGGTTTGGTAACTAGTTAGTTTAAAGACAATAAGTGTGTAAAGATTTTTGTTAAACAGAAGTTTGATGTTTGGTAAATGGCAAGTAGGTGTATTAACTTAATGATTTAATTTATAATATTAATGTTGGTGTCATTGTATAAGGGTTTGTACCAAAACTGTCTTTACCAGGATAGCAATGTATTGTTCTTTTCTTTGTAAATACAATTCAGAGGATAGTTGATTTATTTAGTACAGTATGTAAATGGTCCACATACGTTATACTGTTAAGATAAAGCTGTGAGAGAAATGCTCTATCAGAAATTGGTTCATTTTACTTTTGTTCATATTCTTATAAATGTGTCTGGTTTGAAGAAATTAATTGTTTTGAAGTAACTGTTTCATTTACATGTATTTGTATAAAAAGGGAATGTGTGTGAGACTGCCCTAACTCCAAGGGGAAAGAACCTAGAAACCTAAAATTTTGTACTCAGACCGAGTAAACCATGAGGGGGTGTATTTGTGTATTATCACTTATTCCATTTGCACGTGTTCTCCATTGTATACCCTGTAGTATCAATCACATTAACAATTTCTAATATACAGAAAAGCTAGGTTCCATTTTGGTTCCAGCAAGTTTCAACAGTGGCTTTTGTCATGTTGCTTAGTAATGAAAGTGTAACTTAATATTGTCCCTATTCTATGTACTAGAAGTACAATATAACGTACTGACAAAGGTGGAACAATATTCGTTGATTTCATAATTTAGAATCTGTTAGATGTTTTTTATTTAAAATTCTGATGATGCTGGATAAAATACCTTAATTCAGAAATGATTTAAGTTTAAATCTGTATTTTTATTTTTATGATAAATTATATACAGTATAAACTATATCTAATAACTCTTGTGAAATCGGGTAGTCTGTAATACATCCCACATTTGTCTTTTGTTTTCAGACATGTGATGCTACCAAAAGACATAGCAAAGCTGGTACCCAAAACTCACCTGATGAGTGAAGCTGAGTGGAGAAGTCTGGGTGTTCAGCAAAGTCAAGGGTGGATTCATTATATGGTGCACGAACCAGGTGGATTTAATGTATTTGTAGAACACTTGGAAGTTTTGTTCTTAAATATAAGATACGTGTAATTGGTAGTGGAAAATTGAATAGAAATTAGTACCTAAGTTGTCCTTGACATTTTGAATTGGCTTTCTTGTTTTTTTTATATACAATAACTAATTATACTGAAATTCTGAGATCTCAGAACAGGTACATTTATTTTAAATCATACAGCAGTAGCCAAATCTTTGACCACTGCTGACCAGTTTGTCACTGTATCCAATTCTGTGTGAAATATTAGCCATGAAGTAGGAAATGGTTGAATGTGTTTTAATTTTGCTTCCTTTCAAACTTAAATTATATGTTGCATTCTTCTTTCATACTGTTTACAAGTATTATAAACTAAGTTTTTTGATTATGTTAAGTAAACAAAATCATTAGCAGGGTTGACTGCTAGTTAGTGCTATGAACCATTGACTGCAAAATTTACACCAGTTCCTCTTCTGGCAGCAATTGTAATTTTAAAATAGGGTTGAAAGAGAATCCACAAATTTTATAAATTATAAAACATCACTTTAACACTTAGTGATGGACTCATCAGTGAATTCATCCAGAACTACCTGTATTTACATTGTTTTACTTGCAAGTCTCCTTTAATCAAACCATAGTTTCTTTGGTATGTTATGTTCCATTGTGTGGTTCATGTGTCAAATGCAAATGATTTTGTTAATTTGGTCCAGTAATGTCCAAATTACCACAATCTAAGTCCTTCCATAACCTTTTAGCAATGGGAAAACATTTGGGTAGGAAAGTTTTTGATTATACAAGTACTATTTTTATCAACTATCATTTAAACATTGGCAGACATCACTGTTGTCTTATGGAAGTGTCTGTAATGCATGCTTGTAATTGTTTTTTTTTTGTTTGTTTTTGCATCAGTCTTATACACAAGAGACACCTGGAACTAAAACCATGTTTTAGTAATTAACATTTTGTTGCATTTTTCCAGTTTTAATGAGAAATTTGGCAAGGAATAAAAGAATACAACTGAAGTGAGTGGTTTTTCGAACAGTTAAATTCTGATGCAGTATAATACCTCTGCTTGCTTATAACTTCACAATTAGCTACAGTTTTTCACTTGCCTTGATGTTCCCAGTGAACTTGTGTTTCCACATGATGCTTATGCATTGGGTATTATCGCTTTCATTGATAAGCGGGGAACTTTTTACTTTCCTAGGTCATCTTCAGGTCAACAAAGAAAATTGTTAACCTCAAGATGACCTAGAAAAGTCAAAACGTTGTTTTCTATTAACCAACAACAGTTAATACTCATACCAGCCATTCTGAGATACATTTTTATTTGAAGTGGGTTTCTCGTCATCAATAAATACAACTGCATTGTTACATGTAGATCAGGGTGTGACACAGCCTTCTATTGCAGCTGACTCTATACTGATTGTTCAGGATTATGCAATAAAAATAAGATGTATCAGAATGAGGAGGGAGGCTAAGAAGTGTGAGTACCTATTGGAAATGTATTTTCAGTATAGGAAAATATTTCTTATGATATGCTTGAGAGCTTGTTTAATATAGGAATATTTTGTGTTGTAGAGAATTTACATTCGGAATTTAAATTTTAAAAATTCTACACAAGATTTTTGGCCCTTTACTTGCACATTATGAATTCATAAGTGACAGGATGTTAGGGATGTCAGGATGTTCAGACAACAACAATAGGGTTGGGTTTCTCTGTACGTTGAGAAAGTGACAGCTTTGTCTTGTATTCTTTTTCTTCAAAGAATGGTGTATCTTGCCAACATCTACATCAGGTGACGTCAGATCTATTAGCTAAGGATGATATTAAAGGAATTTCTTGTCTTTCTCCAGAATTTTGTTCCCATTATAAATCTATCATCTCCAGGTTTCTTCATCTTCATTATTTTACTATGGAGTTTTCTCACCCTTCACTGTTGTTTTTTTACAATTCTTTATCTTTTGGTTTGTTGTTCTCAGGGTTATCAGCTCCATGGTATCTTTTTACATCACATTCACACCTTGTGATTGGTCTTTCTATTGGTGTTCTGTTTGTGTACATGTGATGTAATTACTTGAATCATGTAAATGTGACTTTTAGTACTTTCAGTTTTGTAATTGCAACATTTAGTTTTTTTTCTAAATCTTGACTAGTATAATGTGTTTAATTTAAGCCCTAATCATTTTTCTGCAGCTTGTAAATTCATAAGCATGCATATACAAAGTATGTTATAATAAAATAATTTTGAATGTGCAAATCACGACAGATGCAGCCAATGTAAAGTCATGTTGGAGTTCCGTGTGTTATTCGGACATTTTTACTTCATACATATGATTTCACTCCAAATTCATCGTTTTTGGTGCAAAATATTTTTACACTGAAACTGTAAAGATAAGTATTTTCTCAGATAGGAATGTAATTTTTTTAAAAAGAGTATGGGTTAAGTTTGAGAACTAGGACCATCTAGAAAGATGCATCCCAGTTATAGTTAGCAAGATGTGGCATTTTATAACATGTGAACTACAAATGTTGAGACTATTGGCAAGTCATACGTGAGTTGTAAGTATGCTGGGTGCTTCCACAATGTACCTGTCCAAATGTAGCATGTCTCAATCAACAGAACAACAAAATAGATCATGTTTTTTCTTATGAAGACATGCTGGTCAAATTGTGTCACTCTCTAGATTTCAGATATCCAAATGTTGAAACTATTAATCTTCATATCTAAGCTCCAAATATCTCTCATCTGAAATAGCTTTCCATCATACTAGTCCAGTATTTCACATTTTTAGCATACTGTGTCCATCTAATTCCTGTTGTTGTGACTATATTGTCCCTCCATCTTCTGCCTTTACTTAGATCTTTTTCCCATCCTAGGTTGTTTCATTGTGTTTAATTGTCCACCTATTATCAGAACATGTTGCTACATGTCCAACCCATTTCTAGTTTGTTCTTAGAATAAACCTTACTGCATCTACTATATTTGTCGTCTTCCTTATTTCTGCATCTGTCTTGTGTTAAATGAGGTATTTTTTGTGTGGCTTCTATCTTTTCTTTATCTCTTTTGTCAGTGCCCATCTTTCACTGCCATACGTTAAGGTTTGTAGTACACATTGATCTGTTATATTTTTCTTCATAATAATGGGGGGATATCTTGATCTTATAAAATTATTTTATACGTTTTAAAACATCTCTGTTCCCTTTATTCTTACTACAATTTATTACCTTTGTTTTACATTTTAAGGGTTTGTCCCAAATATTTCTATTGACACTTTCTCTGTTTTTCATTTTCAAATTTGATGATATCAGTGCCATAACAGTTGGTTATATATATATATATATATATATATATCACTCCCCCCTTATGTACTGGCATTCAGACTTTTTAACAGGCCTTTTCATCTTTTTCTATTGAATTTGTAAACATCATTCTGCAAACCTTGTCTGTTAATGTGTTATTATTTCTACACCTTCATTCTCTCAACACATTTTGTCTGAATACTTAGTTTCTGTAAACAGTTCCAGATACTGTATCACCCTGTCTTATCCTTCTTTCTATCACTGATGACACTTCTTTATCAAGATGCACTTTTACTGTAGTGTGTGTGTATTATAACCATAATATTTTAAGCCAAAACAAAACACATCAATATTAAACAAAATAAGCTGCATTTTTAAATATATATATATATATATATATATATATATATATATATATATCCTAGGGTAGAAGCTATGATGTGGGATTATGAAATGTATCCTTGGTTTTGGAGGTGATTGAAGAAGTAGGACCCATGGTACAGTGGGGATACACTGTCTACGAGTCTTAACTTCCAATTTGCTAGTTTCACATACAAAACAGATTAGAAATTAGGAGAATGAAACATGGGTGCTCAAGCCCACATTTGTATCGCCCTTCATTGCCTGCAGAAAATTATGGGAAGGTGACTGCTCTCCCAAGTTAACATAAGAAAAAGATAAACATAAAAAGTAAGGAAATGAAGCACTACCATTTGGGGAGAAGCTGAAATGTACCTTCTTGAAGTTAGCATTTCTGTCCCCAATATAGTAGAAGCACTAATTAACACGACACTGAACCATATCAGTATACTAAGTTTACTGTTATTGTTGTGCTTTTATATGCAGCTCGGTGTGTACATCTACATAAAGTAGTACCAAGTTGTACTTTTATATGCAGCTCAGGGTGTACATCTACATAAAGTAGTACCAAGATACAAGATTCGGATGTAGTTAATATTGTGCTGTGTTCTACAGAGTCAAATACTATTTTATAATTATAAATCACACTCAAAGATAAGTTGTATTCATTTAATTTTTATTATTTGGTTAGCTGTATGTAAATGATTTGTTTTTGAGAAATTGAAATTCCTGTTCAATGATTCCTTCCTATGTCTGCTTTAGTTATGACTTCACAATCTTCAATGTCTCTGTTGTTTATCTGAACAATGCCATATTTTCCTTTTATTTGGAACTGTTCATTGTCTCTTAGTTCCTAATTTGACATTGAAATCACCCAGGACAGTTTTGTACTTTGTTTTCTCTCAGTGCATTTTCAATATCAGTCAGATGTTAGGACATTAATTTAGATTACTGCTATTACTTAAGTTATTTATATTTAGAGATATTGCTGTTGTGTATGGGAGCTCAGTTTGTCTGTTTTCATTTGAAGTTGTTGACTGCTTTTTAACTTCAGCTCTGTGTCCCTTGTAAAAATTAAAATTCTATTTTCATACCTTCTCTATTGGTAAATGAGAGCAAACAATGCCATAATTTGAAATAAGAATATATAGGTTTGACTGAATTTTTGTTAATTATTTTCAGTAATTTTGGGTAAATACACTGAACTTTAAAGTACTTTTGTTTCCTTCTCACAGAACCTCACATACTTTTGTTCAGAAGACCAATACAAGGAGATTTACCTCCAACTCAGGAGGAACAAATGAGAGAAGAAAACCCTAGCAGGGGATTTGTTGTCGAAGTGGATAAATTGTAAATTTTGTATAGTGTACTAGTTAAAGTTTCAAATGTTCATCCAGCATTTTAAACACTAATGTAATGATATTTTGTTTGTAAACTTGCCTGTCTCTAGGTAACTTGCATTACGGATTATCTTTATGCACGATATTTTTAAGGTATTTTTGCTGTTCACCCTTTTATTTTTTATCTTGATAAAACTTCAAAAATAAACTACATATTTGCTATACAAATTAGTTCACTGATTAATTTTATATCTGTGTGAAACTGAAACCTCAAAATGGTACTTTAAATTTTGTAGAGATGTTTCTGACGAGTTGTTTTTTTGAGAATTATAAGACTGTTTAACTCTCCAGATAACATTTTGTTCACTCAGCAGATAGAAAGGTATTCCCATCAGTATTTTCTAGTACAGTCAATTGCTAACAAATACCATTTTGAGACCTTATTTACTGAGGGGAATGAATTACTTTGATAGTTGTAATATAACCTGTTACAAAGACCAACTTGTTCCATACATTTTGCATTGCAGCAAATCCAACCAAAAATAACTTTGTGGCAGTTGGAAAAACTCGTAACCCAACACCCAGTGCAAGATTTAAGTTTGTGTGGGCCTTACATCTCAATTAATTTTATGTAGAATAAAATTATCAATAGTTTTCAGTATAGTATAACTTCAAACACATACTAAAACTATTCTTTATAAGATATAGCATACAGAATAGTTTCAGCATAATATAACTTCATATACATTCTGGCAAATCTAAAAGGACTAGATCTGAAAATCAAAAATTTAGGCAAGAATATAGTGCAAAATATCTGGTCATTGCATCAAAAGTCATGTGTTTTGTACAGTTTGTCATTGATTTTTCTGTAGTGCATGGTAGGATAAATGATTATTCCAAACATACAAAATCAACATTTCACCAACAAAAGGCTGAAGCGAAGAGAAAAACTACGCAGATAACATTTATGAGTAAGAACTCAGAATATGAAACCATAAATGTAGAAGTGTTGTTCACGCAATTCGTCATTGCTCATAATTTACCCCTAGTTGTAGCCGATTATGCAGGATATCTATTGAGAAAAATGTTCCCAGACTCTGATATAGCAAAAATATGGCTGTGCTAGAACCAAAACTACAGCTATTGTACAAATGTTGGGTTGTGAAGATGACAAAATGATTTAAAGCATACTTACTAACAGTGTTTACAGTTTAGCCACAGATGGATCCACAGACATGGATGACAAAACTGTATCCAGTGGTTGTACGACGTCTTGACCCTTTGCTTGGAAAAATTGTTTGTTCTCTTTTAACAATGATGGAATGGAAAGAAGCTTCAATGGGAGAAAATTTTTCAAGCTTTTGGACCATGAGCTGACAAAGAGGAAAAGTTCCATGGAAAACTGTCTTAGTTTTTCTTCAGACAATGCCTCAGCTGTGTCTGGTATAGGTAAAGGTGTGATGGGACACATCTCAAGATGACAGCCTAGTATTTACTTCACGGGCTGTGCTGCCCAGAAAGCTTCCAGAGAACTGCCCTGCCCAGTTTCTGATATATTGATAGATATCTACTATTTTCTGGACAAAAGTGCTAGCAGAAAAACATTTAAGAGTTTCAAGGATTGTATGAGAAAGAAACAAAAATTCAACAACTTGTTAACCCAAGATGGCTATCACTTGTGGTGTGCCTCAACAGAATATTGGACATGTGGAAGCCATTAAAGAAGTATTTTCACTGTGGAAAGGGAAAACTAGATTCAAAAGGATCTAAACGTGCAGCTCAGTCAGGCAGCAAGACTTTAACAGTCAGGATATCCTCTCAGCCACACGGGGACACAGTCAAGACATTCTCTCGGCTGCACAGGGACAGAAGACAACAGTCTTCAAAAGCAGACAATGAAACGTTTGATATAACTCAATATATGTTTAGGCAGTCTGACCTTGAACTAAAGAAGGGACAACCAATGAAAAAAAATGAAAGCTAGTAAGAAAATAACCAAGAAAGGTTATGTGCAGAGCAAGTTAGATATGTTTTCTTGGACAACAAAATTAACTTTTTATTTTGTGTTTTCTTCAGTCTACAATTCCTCTATTTGAGCAAGCCAATTTGATATTACAAAGAGAAGAACCTTGCAATCACATTATACATAGAACTCTGATTACACAAGTTAAAATTATACTTGTCAGATACATCAAGCCAGAATCGTTGACCTTGACTACAACAATGAATCCTTACACAAATCTGAGTCAGTTTATATTGGAAATCTTGCCAAGGAATACATTGTTAAATATATAAAGGACCTGGACCTGATCAGTTTCTACACCAGTGTCAAGAAATACTATATTGTAGTATAAATTACATGATGAAACATCAAGAAATACTATATTGTAGCTACAAATTACATGATGAAACATTAAGAAATACTATATTGTAGTATAAATTACATGATGAAACATTAAGAAATACTATATTGTAGTATAAATTACATGATGAAACATCAAGAAATACTATATTGTAGCTACAAAGTACATGATGAAACATTAAGAAATACTATATTGTAGCTACAAATTACATGATGAAACATCAAGAAATACTATATTTGTAGCTACAAATTACATGATGAAACATCAAGAAATACTATATTGTAGCTACAAAGTACATGATGAAACATTAAGAAATACTATATTGTAGTATAAATTACATGATGAAACATCAAGAAATACTATATTGTAGCTACAAATTACATGATGAAACATTAAGAAATACTATATTGTAGTATAAATTACATGATGAAACATTAAGAAATACTATATTGTAGTATAAATTACATGATGAAACATCAAGAAATACTATATTGTAGCTACAAAGTACATGATGAAACATCAAGAAATACTATATTGTAGCTACAAATTACATGATGAAACATCAAGAAATACTATATTGTAGCTACAAATTACATGATGAAACATCAAGAAATACTATATTGTAGCTACAAATTACATGATGAAACATCAAGAAATACTATATTGTAGCTACAAATTACATGATGAAACATCAAGAAATACTATATTGTAGCTACAAATTACATGATGAAACATCAAGAAATACTATATTGTAGCTACAAATTACATGATGAAACATCAAGAAATACTATATTGTAGCTACAAATTACATGATGAAACATCAAGAATACTATATTGTAGCTACAAATTACATGATGAAACATCAAGAAATACTATATTGTAGCTACAAATTACATGATGAAACATCAAGAAATACTATATTGTAGCTACAAATTACATGATGAAACATCAAGAAATACTATATTGTAGCTACAAATTACATGATGAAACATCAAGAAATACTATATTGTAGTATAAATTACATGATGAAACATCAAGAAATACTATATTGTAGCTACAAATTACATGATGAAAACATCAAGAAATACTATATTGTAGCCTACAAATTACATGATGAAACATCAATAAATACTATATTGTAGCTACAAATTACATGATGAAACATCAAGAAATACTATATTGTAGCTACAAATTACATGATGAAACATCAAGAAATACTATATTGTAGTATAAATTACATGAAACATCAAGAAATACTATATTGTAGCTACAAATTACATGATGAAACATCAAGAAATACTATATTTGTAGCTACAAATTACATGATGAAACATCAAGAAATACTATATTGTAGCTACAAAGTACATGATGAAACATCAAGAAATACTATATTGTAGTATAAAGTACATGATGAAACATCAAGAAATACTATATTGTAGTATAAATTACATGATGAAACATCAAGAAATACTATATTGTAGCTACAAATTACATGATGAAACATCAAGAAATACTATATTGTAGCTACAAATTACATGATGAAACATCAAGAAATACTATATTTGTAGCTACAAATTACATGATGAAACATCAAGAAATACTATATTGTAGCTACAAATTACATGATGAAACATCAAGAAATACTATATTGTAGCTACAAATTACATGATGAAACATCAAGAAATACTATATTGTAGCTACAAATTACATGATGAAACATTTCTCTCTGAATGATGAACTTCTGATTCACACAGATGTTGTTGATCCAAAACTGAAAGTCAGCAAAGATTTCTCTTCTCTACACTTCTTCACAGACAGGTATTCTGTCCTTGTCAATACACATGAGCACAGCACTGTTGACAAGTTGGAAGGGCAATATTTGAACTGTCAACTTTCTCAGAAACTGTTCTTCAGTTGAATGTTGACAAGTTTTGGGGTCAGCTGTCTACAGTTAAGGATGGAAATGGCAACCAGAAGTATGACATTCTGTGTAGGGTTATGCTGGGAATTCTTACAATCTTTCATTCTAATACTGACAGTGAAAGGATGTTTAGTTTAGTGACTAAAAACAAAAGCAAGTTCAGACCAAACTTGAGCACCTCAGTTTTAAGCAGTATTATAACACACAAGATGTGTATGTAGTCAAATGGACAATGTTGTAATAACTCACAACCATCCAGAGACATTCTCATGCAAGCAAAGGCTGTAACAGCTGCAAAACTATTACAATAAGTGTCATAAACATGATATAAACTGGTCCTTACACAAAGGCTTTTTCTGTTTACTGTTTGTGTATGTTTAATGTTGTTTTACCAGCATGTTTGTTACTCTGAACTGAATAAGACAATTTCAAAAGAATTTTTAAATGTATTTATTAAATACACAAAACAGTCATAAATGAGCAATCTATAGCAGTAATAAACAATAATATAGTAATAAACAGCTTAGAGACATTGGTCAAGCCTAGTAGCTGCAAATGATAAAGGGCAATGTCTACAATAATGCTTAGTGACTTACTTGAAATAGTTGTCATCTCTGTAATAATATATGGGTCTATAAAGCTTCTATTATCATCCATAAGGCTGTAATTATTACTCTTAGTTTCCTTTTAAAAGCACAGGGTACTATTAAACATTACCAAAAGCAGCAAGATCTTGTAAGTTATTCCTTTTGGTAAATCTGCATATTTATTGGCCTGATGACTGGTGTACTAGCTGTAGTTAGAGGTAGGAGTAATTAGGAAAGTGGTGAGAATTTACTTTGTTTACTTATCAAAATGCATAGTACTGTTGTTGTGAGGATCTTGACAAATATAACTAAAATGATTCTGCTGTGTACTTAAGCGAGTTTGATTAGTTTAAAGAATGCATTAAAGCAAATGAACCTTCATTCTTGGCACAACAATGGTGAACAAAAGTATTGATTTAGAAGAGAAAATATAATGTATGAGAAATATATCAATTATAGGTGGTGACATTAACATGCAAGATGTTTAACAAGACATTCATTACAGTATAAATAAGAGGTAATTCTGGTTTTAGCTTTATAGGTGGACAAGAAGGATATGTATAGACTGTTAACTGGTTTTTAATAACAAATGGAATACTATAGCTCTTTTATCACTGTTAGCCAACATCAGTCATGGCACAGATGGTATCTTGATGTTTTTGTGGAGAGGTTATATGATTCTTTGTCACTAAACTGGTGTGAAGTATGTTTTGAAGGTAGAGATTGTTTTCATATATGATTACAAATCCACCTTTGTTAGGTTGATATTAATATTACTTTTATAAATGTAGTTATAAAGTGCCTTATTTTCATAGGTAAAATTATTATTAAAAGATCTGTGTTTTGAAGTTGTTTAATCTCAGATAGGCATCTGTTGATGAAGTAATCGAGGGTAAGAAACAGCCAGTCAGTAGGATTCACTTGCTGGATTGCAGTTGTACTTTGAAGAAAGGACCTACTGATGCATCTGGATTAACATCTTATAACTTTTATTTTAAAAGGCTACAGTTTCATCAAATGTAACATTATAGTTACACATATGCAAGTGGCACTGAGTTTTCCACATGAGAAAAACTGTCTTGTTTGGAGTGGAATCAATTTCTAGAGACTACAAGTTATTGTTAAATATAGGTGAAGTTTCAGAACTTCATGGTCTTAATGTCAAGAAAAGCAGAGAATTGGAGTTCAAATACATAAGTGGCTAAAGTCATACTAATTCATCCTAAGTGTTACTTTCTGTATATTTTCAAATGTAAAACATACAGTTTAGGAAAATGAAAAATGTACTTATTTACTGAAATAACACAGGCAGAAATGGCACAAATCAGTTGTGTAGTTTACCTCAATATGGCTACATTGTGTCAGAAAAGAAATTTGTGACCTTTCAGAGTCTCAGAGGTCATGGCTGAAGACTTTACTAACATCCTACCAGAGTTCAGTAAAGAGATGGTAATTACAGTAACTGCTGATGGAGTTCACTGATGTGGTTTTAGAATCATATGGTTGTCTTGTTAGGTTATCTGTACAAGTCATAAATCCTGAAATGATAGACTACAGAGGAGGCAGCTTGTCTGCATCATCCATAACCAACTCTTGGGATACTCTTTACTGTGAGATTTATTTTGATCTTATATTCCCATGAATAGAAGAAGCATATTTGGTGAAAGTTTTGATCCAGTGACTTTCTAATAAAGCACTCTAATTAAGGCATGTTAGAAGATTCTCTGTTATGTCATACAAGTATTGTGCTGAACTTATTACTTTTAAATGGCTGATGAAACTTGTACTGAAAAGATAACAATGAGCAAGATGTCTTATTTTTTGGATGGCAGATGGAGCTGATATTGAAAGGGTTTCAATTGGTGAGATGTCTCATCTATTATCCTTGAGAAGAATGATATAGCTAACACTGAAAGGATTGCAATGGTTGAGATATCTCATCTGTTATAAGCTTCATCAACCATCTAAAAGATACTGATGGATTTTCAGTTAAATGTCCCATCTATTATCTTTTAAATGGCTGGTGGGGCTTACACTAAGAGGGGTGGAGTAAATGAGACATCTCACCTATTATCTTTCAGATGGCTGATGGAGCTTATATTGAGAGGATGGTAGTGGAAGAGATTTCTCTATTTTAGATGACTGATGAAGCTCATACTGATAGATGCCTCATATCTTTGATTGTTCTTTTTTTTTTTTTTTGCCACACTTTCAGAGTATCACCAAGCTCCTGAGATTGACAATGTACCAAAATCCAGGTCAGGTGAAAACCGAGGACAATATGCATTGACCATTTATTCACAGCTTTCACTAAACTGATCAATTCTACAGCTGTGAATGTGATAAATAATAATGTTTATTATAATTTTGAACATTGGCAAACTTTTAGTAAATGTTGAAAGTCAGTTGTACATAGAAAACAATATTTGTTAACTCTTTCACTACAGCTGGGGTGTATATATTACAGTGCATTAGAAAATACGCATCCCAGCTGTAGTGCATATGTTAATAAGAGATGTCTGTGAAAGTGGATTTTTATGCTATGAAAGTATCATAGAAAGCTTGGCCAGTTTGGGAGATTTAAATTCATTCTAAATCCAGATACTGTACCACAAGATGTGTATAAATGAAAGCATAATAGACTCGTCACTAGTTAAGTGGACCATGGACTCTAATAATTCTTAAGGTATGACTGTATGTTGCATAACATCAACATGCTGACGAATTGTTTTTGCTATCTGGTAAGGAAATACCCATTTTGAATTTATCTTTAAACTGTTAGAATGGGGAAAATATTTTATGAGTTAAGAAATCAAAGGGTAGTGTCGGTTAATAAACTTTCACACATTTATGAAAATGGAATTTCTAAATATCAGTTTCACCAAAATAAAAATGTCAAATTAGTCCTGAAGTTGTAAGTTATTTCCTTGGTTCTATTAAACTATTGCAGGAAAGGAAAAACAACAAACAATGTTGTACGTGTCACAGCATCCAGTGTTACTTTGGGAACAAAATCCAACTTTAATAGTTGTTCTCCCAGCTCAATATTGTCATAAAATTCTGATATGACATTAATGAAAGGCAAAAAACAGAATTTCTATTAACTTTTTCAGCATCAAATTACTGTAAGACAAAAGTAAACCATACTTAAAACATTCACCTTAAAAACAAAAGTGTAATATAGATCAACAATCAAGAAAAAATGTTTGATCTCATTGAGTAATTATTTCTTGAAAGGTGTTACTTGTGGCTAATGTGATATATCTAAATATATTTAAAAAATCACAGCATCACTTAAATCTTTAAAAACAAAAGTTTTTGGTAACAGCAATGTCTTGACATAGAAAAAATGTCAGTTATTTACTCGGATTATAGTTATGTATTTGATTATTCCACTGTGTACTTACTATTCATATCCATAAATTTCTACCAATTGAAAATCTGATAACTATCCAATACAGGATCAAGGAACATGTAAAATAACAGTTTACAAACTATACATGAGTTTGTTTATTCACAGACTAACCAGTTTGTGGTTCACGACAGACACGACCTGCTAGAGTAGAGTAAGTTTCTCATGTCTACTTCAGATGGAAACAGTAATGATCAACAGCTGGGGTAAGAGAAAGACTGTTTTCATGTATTAGTGCAAAATGTTTTGTATCCACCATTAGTCCATTTCAAATAAACATTACTGAAAGAAGCCCCACTGTGCTATTCAAACCTCTGTATTACTCTTTGAAACGAGGCTAATCTATCCCAGATGGAGACAAAGTACAAAGTTGGTACTACATCCCAAAGTTCCATATATCTATACAAGGATGCTACACACAACACCTACATGACAGTTTAAATTTGTCATAAGGAGCCCAAACAGCATACATTCTACCATGCTGTGAAATTAGTAGACATTTCATATATAACTTAATAGCTCTCTTTATGACCCATCTAAAGGTTTTTCCATGCACATTTTTTCACAATGACACTAATTTTGGGAAAATATGTCATTAATAAAACCAGACACACAATTATGCTGACCCAGAAGGGTTAAAACATGAGCTCCAATCCCTAAATGCATCTGCACCAGAACAAAGGGGCCTAAACGTGTCCCCGAATCCAAGAACACTAATGATGGCCTAGGGCCATCCATAGGCAGAGTCAAGGAAGGAGGTGGGGAAAAAGTAAAACCATCTTTTAAATTTTGCCTAAATTCACCAGAAAAAAGAAATTTCAGGACTGTGCTTGGAAAACATAGCTGGCCACATGATGACCTCCACAGCCAAAGATGTAAAAAGCCTGTAGACTGAGACACGGTTGAAATGTTATATTTGGCATTTCTGAAGTACTAGTAATGCATTAAAATTCAGAATTAAGTTCAAAATTAATAAACTACAGTAAGTTTATTAGTGTATGAAATGAACCCAATAACAATAAACTAATAAAAATGCACAATCAAAACTTTTATGTATTGATTTTAACATTATTCACAAGTGCTGGTATAAATATTATTAAAAATTACCATGCTTTAATAGTAATGTTTCAAATCAAGATGTGAAGGTTAGGTTCTACAGTATAGATGGAGCTGACTATGACAGGAATGTTATCATATTATTTGCATGCTACAAATGCAGCTGCACTAAACAGAAACATGGGAGTTTCAAAACTAGCAAAAAATGAAAAACAATCTATGCATAGTACTGAGTTAGAAAAGCTATTATGTGAGAATTTATACTATTTACTGTGTTCACATCTTATTGAAGAAATTAAAAAATTAAAGTTTTTCATAAAA
This sequence comes from Carcinoscorpius rotundicauda, assembly GCA_011833715.1. Classification (NCBI taxonomy): domain Eukaryota; kingdom Metazoa; phylum Arthropoda; class Merostomata; order Xiphosura; family Limulidae; genus Carcinoscorpius; species Carcinoscorpius rotundicauda. Next base: position 5,785,393 of record CM022399.1, on the reverse strand, counting down.
TGTTACAAATTGTTTGCAAGATTATTTATTACTCAAATGAGGTCCTTGTAAGTGAAAATGAAATATGTTACCTGTTTTACTTCCATAAAAAGTTAAAATATAAACAGAGTGGCATATTTGTTTCTAATGCTTAGAAATAATTATACTGATATCAAAAACCTTCATTATTTATCTACCTCTGAAGCAAACTGCCATCTCTTAACAGATATATATAATTACAATGCAAGATTTCTTGTTTTCTGCACAATAAAAACACCAAAAAAGTTAGAATTAACTTCTATGCCTAGATTTCTTTGTCATTCATCTCTTATAGATGTTTCTGTAAAGTTCAACAGTAATTTATCAAGCTTGTCGTTTGCTAACAAATTAGCTTTATACAAACACGTTCCACTTCAAGGAACCTTGTTCCACAAGGTTACAAACTCTCGTCTGAGAGCACTGGAAAAAACAAAAACATACAAATGTACATCGTATTATGTTCTCTCATCTGAAAAATTTATGTTAAGCTTGTTATAAAAATTACACATGAGAGTTGAGCAAAATAATAACAATATAGAAATATGCAGTACACAAATATTACTTCATTTTGAAATAAATTCTGTTCCATATTGATAAAATGGTGAACTCTGTTTGATAACAGTATTAATATAATTTAAAATGTGTAACCACAATACTGTAACACTTGTAAATTATTAGTTTGACTTGAACAACAATTAAGAATTATGATTCTCTGACAGAAGCACGGGTAATATGATACAGAAGGTCACTAGTTTTGTAAAGAGTCTATTACAAAAATCTCACCTTCGTTTTTTAACTTCCTGTTCTACCTGTTGTGATTTATCATATGCCAACTTGATGACAGACTCAGGCATTCCAGCCATACGAGCAACATTCAGACCAAAACTTCTTTCAGCAGCTCCATCTTCAAGTTTGTACAGAAAGGTCAAACATGAGTGTAGAACTGTTGACTCATCTTTAGAGGTCATATTGGTATTATCTAAACATAAAGTAATTTTGTGTGTCAAGTAAAATGAAATGTGTGCCCACTTTTGGATCAGAAAAAAGATTTACATCTTACATAAGGAAAGCTTAGTTGATGTATACATTCATATAAAGCTTAGTTGATTTATACATTCATATAAAGCTTAGGTGATGTAATGTAAATGCTATCACTTCATCATTTAATAAATTATCTCATTAATCAAATCCACTGTCTTCATCAGTCTGTTTGCATATCAACATTTCAACTCATATCTTAACAAAAACTAAATCACTGTGTCCTAAATTAGCACAACTAATTTGATTATAGAAGGTTGAACTTCTTACCAGAAATAAAAACAGTTTGAATGGATTAATCCTAACTGCAGGGTGTTTACACTTTAAATTGTAGTAATATTAACAGTTCATTTCAAAGTAGTGATAACAGATAACTTGCCATCATCTCCAACTATGTAAACCATGTGATGGTTAGTAATGTTTCCTGGATAGCGATCGTGCAGCTCGGTCAACAGAAGATAATGAGTGACAAAGAGTGTTAAACATTTCACCTAGAAATGATAAAAAGAAGTTACTATTAACGAAAAATGAATTCTTCTGATGTGACATATCACTCACTCAGCTTTAATTATAAAAATTTGACATGAATTCCGTTTCTAATTTGCATCAAAATCGTAACTTCCAATACATCTTATTACCTCATTACACAACTCCTTGATATCAGAGGATATGTTAGTTACTAGTTACAATATGAGAAGTTACGTTCATATGTACAGTTAATTGTACTTATTACTTAGCTAACAAAAAGTTGTGTGTCTCCATTTTTTTCTTATAGTACTACAATCATTTAGCATTGGTAGAGTAATTACTGAAATGGATGACTAAGAAAAAGCCAGAATACAGAACACCAATGTACCTTTTAAATTTAAGCACTTAATACAAAGGGATACACAACAGTATAATAAAACCTAAAATATATATGTTAAAAATTACTAGTGTTAGACAAATGAAAATCTCTCTAAATTCTATACTAACAATATTTTATTTGGGTGTTGTTTTACCATGTGATTCCTTTTTGACAGATCCTTTATGGATGTGTTCTTACCATGTGATTCCTTTTTGACAGATCCTTTACTGGATGTTATTCTTACCATGTGATTCTTTTTTGGCAGATCCTTTTGGATGTTGTTTTACCATGTGATTCCTATTTTTGACAGATCCTTTACTGGATGTTATTCTTACATGTGATTCCTATTTTTGGCAGATCCTTTTCTGGATGTTGTTTTTAACCATGTGATTCCTATTTTTGACCAGATCCTTTACTGCGATGTTCTTCTTACCATGTGATTCCTATTTTTGGCAGATTCCTTTTGGATGTTGTTTTTCCCATTGTTGATTCCTATTTTTGGCAGCTCCTTTACTGATGTTGTTCTTACCATGTGATTCCTATTTTGACAGTACCTTTTCTAGGTGTTTGTTCTTACCATGTGTTCCGTCTTTTTGGCAGATCCTTTTCTGGGTGTTGTTTCTTAACCATGTGATTCCTATGTTGAACAGATCCTTTACTGAATGTTGTTCTTACCATGTGATTCCTATTTTTGGCCAATCCTTCTCTTGCTTAATGTATGATTTAATTCTTTTGTAGGCTTGTAGTGGTAACCCAGGTTTTATCTTACACTGAGATATAGAGGATTTTTTAACTAGATAACTACACATATGTCTAAATTTTAAGTATTCATTACTTTATTTTTTTCTAGTCATACCATGACTTGAATACCAACCCTTACCTGAATAACTGTCTCATGTTATAAGAGCACCATATATCCTAAAATTGAGTCTACTTAAACTATCACAAATTAATTTATTCACATCATGTTCTAGTCTTAAACAATCTTTAACAACTTACCTCTCTCAACAAGTATTCCAATGAAGCATAAGCAATGGCTGTTCCATCATAAGTGCTTGTTACCCCGACCTAATTCATCAAGAACAAACAAAGAATGATCCGTAGCATTTTTAAAAATGTCCACAGTTTCTTGCATTTCTACTAAAAATGTACTTTTTCCACGTTCAATGTTATCTGCTGCTCCCCATTCTATACAAACACACAAATTTAATTAAAAAACAACACAACTTCCACAAACCAAAACATTGTATATTTAGTTTTAATGTATTTATCACACACTAACCTCTTAATGAACATACAATTACAATTTTTATGCTTCCAAAAATGCAGGTACACATAGCCTGGTCCCTATAAAACATCAAACCAACCAACCAACAATCCAAAAATGTGTTATCAGAGAGAGAATGAAAAAATTTAAATTATGTTTATATGGTTACTTTTGATTTACTAATAAATCTTTCCATTTTTACAATGTGTTGTACCATCATGAATACTGAAACCCACTGTAAATCCACAGACTCACCATTGTGCCAGTGAAATTGAGAAGATTTACAAGGTTAAAAACTTAGGTTTGTTTTAAACCAGCCTTCATATTAATTATCACACCCAAATGGGCACACCATACCCATATGAGAATTGAATTAAAAACATTATATGAATTTAGCCTACAGTGGTCATTCTATAAATAAAAAAACTATCAGAGTTGAAACTTACCAACTAGGGAAGTTTTGATTTTCAGTTTACTTCAGCATTCACTGAATTAAATCATTGGTGTTTGTTGATGTTCTAAACTTTTTATGAGCATAATTACCATGTAGTTTTGGTCTTTGTAACTTTATTATTTTTATTAATCACAATTTATATCTGCCAATTGTCTTGGTAATTATCTGTATCTCAGCTTCAAGAAGACGTAAGCTGATAATAAACATGCAATGAAAGTTCTTTTTCTGTTCTGTTTAACTGAGTAATCCAATACTGCTTAAAGTTTAGTGAATATTCATAAACAGATAAGAAAATTAATAAAATCTAAGGCTGGTGATATGTTGTAGAATATAAAAATTGTTTTGAAGAGTTTCTGCCACAATTATCGGGTCATCTCATGAGTAATGTTGATTTTTTGGAATAGGATAAATTTAAATGCATATTTCTCAGCTAAATAAAATTATTCTCAAAGTCACATAAGTTATAAGGGTACTTAATAGCATTAAGTATAAGCCAGTTCAATTCTTTACTAGTTTTTGTTTTATTTATTTTAGAAGCTCTAATTATCATGGAGGTGTCAGAGCAGTACGTATAGAGTTTTATGAATTCAGAAAAGGGAAAAATGTTACTAAAGGTGTGCAAAGCATTCAAGAAGTGTACGGCACGGACATTCTGAGTGTGAGAAAGTGTCAAAGATGGTTCAGTGAGTTTAGGACTTGAGACTGCAGTTTGATCGATGCAGCTCACACTGGTATAGCTTTTGAGCTTGATAATGACTTTCTTCTAGCAACACTTGAGGAGGATTAAGCTGTAACTCTTGAAGAATTAGCCCAAAAACTAAATTCATGTCCTTTCACTGTCCATCGACATTTCCAACAACTCAGTAGAGTTTCAAAGTTGGGAAAATAGGTAACACATGAGTAGACATCTGCATGTTTTCACTCTTGTGAATTTCAAGCTTTGTTTTTGAACTGCCTAGTGACTCGAAACGAGAAATGGGTACTCTATCAAAATGTTAAATATTACTAATGGTGGGTTAATGCAAAAGAACCAGGTTCACCACAGCCATAAGCAATCCTGCACCCTGAGAAGGTTTTGTTTAGTGTTTGGTGGGATAAAGATGGTGGAATACACTTTGAGGTGTTATGACCAAACCAGATGATCATCAGATGAGAGATATTGTCAGCAACTGGATTAATTGAACACTCAAACAAAATAAGAAAAATAAACTTTCTTTGGCAAATAGAAAATGAGTTGTTTTCCGCCATGACAATGCTCATCCTGACACCAGTAGAATCACTTTCAGAAAAACTGAAGAGCTTGGCTGGGAGACACTTCCCCATCTCCCTTATGACACCAGTAGGATCACTTCTAGAAAAACTGAAGAGTTTGGCTGGGAGACAATTCCCCATCTCCCTTATGACACCAATAGGATCACTTCAAGAAAAACTGAAGAGCCTGGACACCAGTAGGATCACTTCTAGAAAAACTTGGCTGGGAGAAACTTTCCATCTCCCTTATTCTCGTGATCTTGCTCTTTCAGATTACCATCTATCCAGAAGCTTGCAACATCATTTGAACGAAAAGCAGTTTATTTTCATGGATGATGTAAAAATATAGCCATCATACCTTTTTTGTCTCAAAACAACCTGATTTTATAAGTTTGGTATCGAAAATCTTTTGAGATGTTGGCAGAAAGTTAGTTAGTGAAAGTGATGAAAATTACATAACTGATCAAAGTTGTATTTCAAGTTCTTTTTTTATCCAGTTAAATCTTTGTTAAACCTGGTGAAAACTTTCCCCTACCATTTTATCCTGCTCTTGAATTATCACTGATGTTACAATATGCTAAGAAAGAAAAAATGTTTCAAAGAAGAAGACAGGGAAGTTTAAGTTAAATCATTCTACATCAAACCATATCAAATTTTCTTTCACTGGACAGGTCTTTAAAATAGGACCTGTTATGCTAGGACCTTAAAGACCAACTACTTCATGAATGAACCAGAATGAAATATAAATATACTACATTTATTAACAAAACTCATTAAAAAAGTCTGAAATATCAGCTTGTGATAATTTTGGTAAAAAGTTATTTGTATTCTACACCAGTGATCATAAATGTAATAATGTGAAGGCAATAAATAAAAGAGAATAAAATACACACTTTTAAAAGTTTTTAGTTGTTTCTTCAAAAATTAAATCCTTTTGACATTACAAAGCTGAGAGTTTGTAAGAATAAATATTTTTTTTTGCCAGAAGCAACATAATCAAAAGAAAGTGCTTCCAATTTCTATCCCCATAGGTTGAAATTTAAGACACTAATTATAATTATTTTTTTACTAATGACAAAAATACTTGATATCAGGATATGATATTAGGAGTCTTTCAAAAGTGAGAACAGACACACAAAAATATCTTTTGTTTTCGTGTCTTCTCTCAGATTCATGAACAAGAAAGATGTATCATCAGAAAATGTCATGATATGAAACAATGTCAAACAAAAATGTGATTCAAAATTTAATTTCGAGATTTAAAAGGCATTTGGAGGCTTATTTACAGTGCTTTCTAACAGTTATAAACTACACAATAGAGTTAGCAACACAAATTAAACAAAGTGTTGAAATTCAATCATAAATATAAAAAGACAATATACATATCACAATGTATATTAGAATACTACAAGTCAAAGTGTAGATTGAAAACCACCTGCACAACTGCTAAGCTAGGGCAGAAGCTATCAGAACATTTTAGGATTTCAGAAACACTTACATAACTGAAAACACACACTTAACAACAAATTGTATAAACTGTTTCACTGTTTCCCATTGTACATTCAGTGACTGGTAAAGGTCCAATTATGGAGATACAATGGGCACTTCATACCTAGCATAGTGTGGACAATTTAGATTAATTCCACACTCAACAAGTTGTCAATGATAATACCGAAATAAAGAACTCTGTATAAACTTCAATCAATAACAATTGTTGCCAAACATTTCTCCAATAAACATTGCTAGTTAATAAAGCCCCAAATTAATCATGGCAGTAATTATATAACTTTTGTTTCTTCATGCAATAGATAGAAGTAACATGAATCTTCTGATATTATAACAATAGACAGAACTACGTAACATTTAAATACACATTTATTTCTCTTGCTAGCATTTTCTAGTAATAAACATTACTTTGAAAAAGTGATGGCTGCTAAACAGTGAGTGTATTAATATCAGACCTAGAGTAGAATTAGAAGAATAAACAGTGAGTGTATTAATGTTAGACTTACAGTAGAATTAGAAGAATAAACAGTGAGTGTATTAATGTTAGACCTACAGAAGAGTTAGATGCATAAACAGTGAGTTTATTAATGTTAGACCTACAGTTGAGAAACTGTATAAACTGTATAAAAAGAATAAACAGTGAGAATATTAATGTTAGACCTACAGTTGAGAAACTGTATAAACTGTATAAAAAGAATAAACAGTGAGTATATTAATGTTAGACCTACAGTAGAGTTAGAAGAATAAACAGTGGAGATATTAATGTAAGACTTACAGTAAAGATAGAAGAATAAACAGTGAGTGTATGAATGTTAGATCTACAGTAGAGTTAGAAGAATAAACAGTGGAGATATTAATGTAAGACTTACAGTAAAGATAGAAGAATAAACAGTGAGTGTATGAATGTTAGACCTACAGTAGAGTTAGAGTAGTAAATAGTTAGAATATTTACATGAAATATGAAGTCAGAAATAAACTGTGGTAAAATTAAAAATGTTTAGTAAGTTACAAGGAAACAAAGTTTTTAGATTTTTTTTTTACTTTGAATTAGTTTTTCTACAATATAAGTGTAAAACCCAACATTTCTTCTTTGAAATTTCATTTTCCTTAAACTGAATGATTTATGGACATTATTGAAATATGAAGTGGTTACGCTTTAGTATCAAATTTAAAAATTTTGTATCAGAAAGGAATTGTTTCATGATTTGCCCCAACCTTGATGATTACACTGAATACATATGTGTATGTGTAACACGAAACATCACTTAAAATCATTCAACAAATTATATTTTGATATAATGTATAGTGTCGACTCATGTAATGCATCACTGTTTGGAAAAATGCTTGCACACACCACAGGCATTTGCATTCATTTGTTCACCTAAGAACTCCTTTTCTCTTACTAAGATAGATAACACAAAAAACAACTGATTTGAACGATACAAATAAAAATTCCATTTACAAAATTCTTATCCTTGATAGCATTAGATACATGGATGTTTACCCTTGTAAATATTCCGTCAACCTGGAGAGATGGTCACTGACTCTGCTGGTACATAGGAGCCAATTTGAGCAAGAATCATTATTAATGCAACTTGTTTGATATATGAGCTCTTTCCCACCCATGTTAGGCTCCGGTGATGACCATACAACGTTTCTCTGACTTAAGAGAAAACCATTTAGTGAAAACTTAATATTTTCACAGCTTAAACTTGAGATCTACATTGCTTTCTTTTATCTATCCTAAAAGGGTTTAATATGTGATGTATCCTCAAATAACATACACAACTTCAATCAGGGGCATAGATTTTTTTACACCTGATGGGGAGGGATAATTTTGCAACCACTTTTTTGGACTGTTCAATTTGCAAATTGTTAATCTCTGAACCTGAAAGCTGTAAACATGCAGTCACAGAGTAATCTTGTTGCCACGATACTTGCATGTATACTTAGGCCTACTGACTGATACTTATGAAGTTGGAAACTATAACTTAGATCTAAAAGCTTAGGAGCACGGCTATATTAAAGATGTATATTTCAGCTGCTGAAAAAGCTTACATCTAGGCCTAATTATGTAATTAAATTGGTAAGAACACAGAATCACAAGAACAAACACACAATTTGTACGTCTGTGATGCAATAAAAGAATTCAACAGATCAAACTGGGGGGGAATGATGGTATGCACAATACCCCCCACCTAAAATGAAAGGGGGATGGATGTATTCCACCCATCCCCCCAAAGATCTACACCCCTGACTTCAATGTTTTATTACTACATTACAGTTATGTCAACATGTGATCAGTTGCATGTTCTACACACAACAGATCTTCCATCACATCTAATGTTAACATATTATATCTAAATTTTCTTTGTTTTAAAAAATGAAAATGTGATTCAAATGATAGAAAATGTACTCAGTAGATAATAAATATTATCTGTTATACAATGACTAACTGAACTTTGAACTATAATACAGTACTTTGTTTCATTTCATAGATTACAAAATCCAAATGTTCTAAGAAACTCTCAAAAATAACATTGTTTGAAACTATAAGAATAACAATATGATTGAATATCTTGCTATCTTAGTTAATCTGTTTAAGATCAAAATGGTCTCTTGTAAAAACGATACATATATACAACCACGTAACATTGTAAATTTGTTCACTGTACTTGTCAGAAAACAACTAAAAAAAAATTGAATACACATGGCGAATTTACAAATTTTAATAATTTCACACAAAGACAAAACTACTTTGAAGGAAGAGAAACTATTTACTTTATTATTCGGCTTACATTTTTTTTATAAATATAATAATCTAGAAGTTTAACTTTTATGAACATTTTTGGTAGAGTGTGTGTGTGATGTGGTGCGTGATTTCACACAACAGTAAAATGCTATTTAAATTTAACTCTTGCATCCAAAATTGACCAGTAGAAATACTACACATGTAATTTTACACTTACATTCAGAAAGGTGTCATTGGGAACATACTGTCCTTCACCAGATAAAAGCTTTTCAATTATTGGGTGACGGCCATCAACAATCTTTAGTTCTTGTTGAAAATTATCTACTAAATCAGGCCTGAAAGGAAAACAACAAATACTGGAGTCATCCTAAACTGGCGCAGATAGCCTCGTTGCTTTGTGCCATAAAACACTAAATCAATCAATGAATCATCCTAAACTTTCAAGTTAAAACTGTTTGTTGTTCAATGTAAGACAATTTTAACACAAGGTGACAAATTATTCGTCTCATGAAGATCCATTATTAACATACTTGCAGTACTTTTCTTGTCTTGCGAATTCTGCTAAGCTGAGGAAGCAGTCTAGGGTGGCCAAGTTCAGCACTGCTTTCTTAAATCGGTAGAAGTTAGTGTTGAAGTCACTAGGTGAGAGAACAGTAATGCAAGTCACAAAGACTGTTTAAACAGTAACCTTTCAACATGAATCTTACTGAGTCTTATTTTATGAAGTTATAAAAACTCGTAAATATTAATATTGCAAAAAATATTAAAATGAATGAACTGTTAACATTGTTTTTCCTTTATCAAATATAATAAACAGAATCTGTTTAATGATAATACATATCAATACTTTAAAAATTATGTATACTTTTCAGCAATCACACACCTCAGTTACTCAACACAGAGAGCAATCACACATCTCAGTTACTCGTCACAGAGAACAATCACACACCTCAGTTACTCGACACAGAGAACAATCACACACCTCAGTTACTCGTCACAGAGAACAATCACACACCTCAGTTACTCGTCACAGAGAACAATCACACACCTCAGTTACTCGTCACAGAGAACAATCACACACCTCAGTTACTCATCACAGAAGGCAATCACACACCTCAGTTACTTGTCACAGAGAGCAATCACACACCTAAGTTACTCAACACAGAGAGCAATCACACACCTCAGTTACTCGTCACAGAGAACAATCACACACCTCAGTTACTCGTCACAGAGAACAATCACACACCTCAGTTACTTGTCACAGAGAACAATCACACACCTCAGTAACTTGACACAGAGAGCAATCACCCACCTCAGTTACTCAATACATAGAGCAATCACACACCTCAGTTACTTGTCACAGAGAACAATCACACACCTCAGTTACTCGTCACAGAGAACAATCACATGCTCTGAATTATCTCACTTTTCTAATTTTGTGTGTGTCACTATTCATAAGCATGAACAGACTGACTAGAGGTAAGACAGCTACTAAATAGCACTTATTAACAACTGAAATAAACCCTATGATTCACCATTCAAGTATAGTGATCATGTGTCATGTCTGGCCAACTTCATATGGTATACAGAATCAAAGAAATATAATTGTTCATTTTCAACAAAATTAGTTTGGCTTCAATGAATTTTTAAAGGCAAACACAATTTATTCAGTAATTGTTATTTCTACTGTTCAGTGATATCTTAGTAAAAAATATAAACAGCCCTGTATGTTATCTTAAAACAAACACTTGCACACAGAAAAAAGGTCAATGTAGAAATAAAAACTTTGTAATTTAGGCTATCGTTAAATAACTGTTAGTAGTACCAAGAAGCCATCCCAGTCTGTACAAACCTTTACTTTTTTAATAAAGTAAGTTTTATGAAACTCCAGAAGTTACTATTATCTATTTTTCAAGCTGTTTTCACCCATAACTCATAACATACTTCACAAAAGTTCACTGAAGTAATGATGAGAAGACGTCATACTTATGTCATACATAATTTTCTTAATTAAATATTTATTTTGTCAACTATGCTACTAAAAATAACAAAAGTTTGCTGTAGAAATGAATACAATGCATTTTGTGATTTCTTATTTCAATGTAAAAGAAAAAACAACAACACTTGTTCTAAGTCTATATAGTTCTTACAAAACACGGTCCACTAAACCATTAAGTTCATTCTGTTCTAGCTGCCTTTTTACACAGAAACACTACCTGTTTTACCCCATTGAATATCTTTCTTCAATGCTGTTTGTTGTACACAATACACATGACAGTAGTGTCCTTCACTGGTATTCTATAAATGTCATAATCTCCTCCACATTGAATTAGAATGAAATGTCACAGTGGGTAGTACTAGTTCCCCAATAAGGAAAAAAATAAACACTACCATATGAAGCCTCAAGTAACTGGACCATGGATGGAAGATATGCAAGTCAATCCACAAGTCTGGTGATGTCCAGTTTCCACTGTTAACATGTGATTTGTGTCTCCGAATAAATACATTTCTGCAGTACATCTTTATATTTTAGTTTATTCACTTAGTAACTTAAGAAATTCAGCATCACTTTGAAATTACTCTGCTGAACCTTCTATTATAAATCAGACTTACCTGATACTCTCTGAAGAAATCAGCTTTAAACTGAAAATACTTCCAAATTGTGAACATTAGGCTTACATCGAATAGAATAACATTGCAAACAATGTTTTTACGCTGTATACACACACATGTAACAACTAAATAATCAAGATTGACAACAGAAGTCGGCAGTGGTGTGGGTTATGACAGTTACATACCGTTTCATAAGATTAAGTCTTACAAACATACAGTACATAACTGAACACAGAAGTCTGCTGTGAACTTTCTTTCATACATATGTCATTAATACCAGAGTTTCAACATAGTGATACACGCACATACATACTTTAAAAACTGCAGCCATGCCTTATGGCAGTCAAATTTCAGCTGTTCTCGAACTTGTTGTAACTGGTTGAGTAAAGAATCTACTGCTGGAGACCGGAATCTTGAAACTTGTTTTGTCCTGAGAAACACAGAAGTCTGCTGTGAACTTTCTTTCACACATATGCCATTAATACCAAAGAGTTTCAAAATAGTGATACACGCACATTACTACTTTAAAAATGGACCAATGAGACCAATTATTTTTGTTCTCTCTTTACTTTTACAAACCTTATCACCAGTTAACTGTCTCTGTGACATTTGATTTATAAATGATAATTTTTACAATGAATAGTCATTAAAAAAACAATGCTTAACAAGAAATAGTGTAACAACACAGGTACAACATTACTGATGATTTAATCAAAAACAGTCACTGCTAGCCACTACATATATATACAGTTGAATAACATTTATTGTAGATTTTAATTAATTAAATCAGGATTCACAAATACACTGACGAGTCATTATAAACATTACAGCTAGTTCACACTAAAACATTTCTTCAATTATATCAATAGCATATTATAACTATTGTGGCATTGTGCTAGCCGAGTATTGTAATGTGTGCACTGAATAGAGAGAACACAGTACAACTGACTTATTATTACACCATTCTTTACTTTTACTTTAAAGTTCTTACAATCATCATTTGGAACACGCTTTATAATGATAACGGTCTGTAATCTATACAAGATGCTGAGAGGTGATAAGGGTCTGTAATCTGTATGACAAGGTGCAGAGAGGTGATAATAGTCTGGAATCTGTATGACAAGGTGTTGAGAGGTGATAACAGTCTGGAACCAATATGACAAGGTGTCGAGAGGTGATAACAGTCTGGAATCTGTATGACAAGGTGTCGAGAGGTGAAAACAGTCAGGAATCTATATGACAAGGTGTTCAAAGGTGATAACAGTCTGGAATCTGTATGACAAGGTGCTGAAAGGTGATAATAATCTGGAATCTATATGACAAGGTGTTGAGAGGTGATAACAGTCAGGAATCTATATGACAAGGTGTTGAGAGGAGATAACAGTCAGGAATCTATATGACAAGGTGTTGACAGGTGATAATAGTCAGAAATCTGCATGACAAGGTACTAAGAGGTGATAATAGTCAGGAATCTGTACAACAAGGTGTTGAGAGGAGATAACAGTCTAAAATCTGTATGACAAGGTGCTGAATCTCAAGAAGTAGAATAAATATTTTAAATTCATAGCTCAAGGATAAACACAATTAACTCATGAAATTTAAAAACATATTTGGAAAGGCTCTTAAACTTGACTAATTGCATCAACATAAAAATTATTGAAACAAACTAAGCTTCCTGAATGTATATATATAGAAGTAAAGTTTGGTTCTCATTACACAAGCTCCATGAATGTTATACACTAATAGTATAGTTTGGTTCTCATTGAACAAGCTCCATGAATGTATATACACTAACAGTAAAGTTTGGTTCTCATTGAACAAGCTCCATGAATGTATATACACTAACACAAAGTTTGGTTCTCATTAAACAAGCTCCATTAATGTATATACACTAACAGTAAAGTTTGGTTCTCATTGAACAAGTTCCATGAATGTATATACACTAACAGTAAAGTTTGGTTCTCATTAAACAAGCTCCATGAATGTATATACACTAACAGAAAGTTTGGTTCTCATTGAACAAGCTCCATGAATGTTATACACTGACAGTAAAGTTTGGTTCTCATTGAACAAGCTCCATGAATGTATATACACTGACAGTAAAGTTTGGTTCTCATTAAACAAGCTCCATGAATGTATATACACTAACAGTAAAGTTTGGTTCTCATTAAACAAGCTCCATGAATGTATATACACTAATAGTAAAGTTTGGTTCTCATTGAACAAGCTCCATGAATGTATATACACTAAGAGTAAAGTTTGGTTCTCATTAAATAATGATATACAATTTTACCACTTTTTAAAAATACATTGTGCTTTAATAACTTCACATTTTTCTTACTTTAAAGTCCATACAGATAATATTATACTTACATACTAATTTTCAACCAATCATGTGGCACATAAGACAGGTCAGTGTTCTTGACTTCTATTAAGTACTGAAACAAAAATCTAAAAAATATTAGTTTACACTCGTAGTATCAGTTGAATCATTAATAAAACACTTTGTAAATGTTATTAGATTTTACTCACAGGTCACTGATGATTTACTGTACTCATGATTCATTTCATACATTATGCCTGTCGAAACCAGAAACATGCATAAGGTGGAAACTTGTAAAAACTGGAAATATAAAAATTTTGCAGCATTATCTTCAGATTTCTCTTATAAAACGCCCTCTATATGGCAGAACCTGCGTAACGTGGATGGAAAACTATTTTTCACCTACTTCATCTATCAACAAGTAGGATTAGAACCTGACTAAGGTGGGAAATATGTTTTTAATTAAATATTAATAAATTATCAGACATTTTGTTACAGTAAGTACTGGTTAAATATATTCTGTTCTTTTCTCTGACATCATTATTCAGGAGGCAGTTACTTGAAAGAATGACTGACTGTACTTTCAGTCACACTTACTGATGGAAAACTAGAGAACCCATGAGTAACAGGTAAAAGTGAAAATCTGCACTTTTTTTTAAAAATTAAGGAAGAATCAGCTTCCTGTGGAAGAGAAAATTAATAATAAAGTGTGGATGACAAGTGTTATATTCAAGTTGAAAGTGAATAATAAAGTGTGGATGACAAGTGTTATATTCAAGTGGAAAGTGAATAATAAAGTGTGAATGACAAGTGTTATATTCAAGTGGAAAGTGAATAATAAAGTGTGGATGACTCGTGTTATATTCAAGTGGAAAGTGAGTAATACAGTGTGGATGACCAGTGATATATTCAAGTGCAAAGTGAATAATAAAGTGTGGATGACTAGTGCTATATTCAAGTTGAAAGTGAATAATAAAGTGTGGATGACAAGTGTTATATTCAAGTGGAAAGTGAATAATAAAGTGTGGATGAAAAGTGTTATATTCAAGTGGAATATGAATAATACAGTGTGGATGACAAGTGTTATATTCAAGGAATGTTTGAACAAATTAAACAAAAGAATGGAATAAAAAATAGGAATATTCTACTTTTCCTAAACAATGCAGCTAGACACCCCAAAGTTCAACTTTCAAATGTTTGTTTAGTCTTTCTACCTCCACGTACAACATCAGTTCTGAAGTCACTAGATGATGGAATTATACAGTGTATAAAATTTAAATACAAAAACTGATGCTTCAGTATATTATCTCAGCAATGGACAACTGTAAGGGAGCATCTGAAATTATCATGACAATTGATGTGTTAGATGGAATTAGATTTTTAAGTCATTCAATCAAATGCGTTAAAGATGAATGTATAATAAAGTGTTTTTGAAACTGTGGATTTATTCTTGATAATGAAGGAGATTCTGGAAAAGTTGTTTGTTATGACGATTCTTATGGAATCCAAACCCTGATTGAGAACATTGATACAGATGATTCTGTGGATGTGGAAAGTTTTGTGAACGTTGACAAAAATGTTTTAACAGAAACTGATTTAAAATCTGTAGTAGAATCTCAAGATGGTAACAGTGTGAGAGATTCAAAAGATGAACAAAATGTAAAGATAGTGAGAAAATATAAATTCCTACTTCATCACCAGTGTTAAGTTATATTAACTGTCAAATTGTATGCAAAAATGAAGAAAGTGAACTTCATGAAAAGGCCGTAGAATTGGTGTTCTCTTTTAACCACATGAGAAAGTCCATTAATAAAAAAAAACAAAGTTGAAATTGGACACTTCCTTCAATTTAATTTAATTAAGGTGTACTTATGTGTATTTTGAATGTCTATTTTTGTTCTTATTCTAATAAATATAGTAAAAACAGTATAACACCTATATTCACAAATTTCTTACTTCCCTTGAGTCAAGCAAGTATAATGTTCTGCTCAAAAATTATATATAATTAGGGATATGCATGTTTACTGTTACTCATTCAGCTGTGAAGCTGCCTCAGACATGTTTTACTGTATATAGTTTCTCTTATGCACATATTCAGTTTTGAAATTTACAAAATTTGTTGAAAAAACAAATTATTACTTTTATTACAAACATTTTTACCATTTCAAACAATAAATAAACATATCAGAAACATGACTGTTTCTTATATAAATAAACTTAGGTGAAACTGTTACCACAACTGATGCAAACTGAAATATTTATCTTTGCCATGAATATTTATCAGGTCTTGAAATGAAAAGTATTTTATGTTAAACAAACTTTGACAGACACCACTACAAATGAGTGAAATCTACAAAAAAAAAAAAGTAAAATGTCCATTAAAAGTAAGAGATATATATACAAAAATATATCTTACCCAGTAACAGTCTCACTAAATAATTAATGATAAATATTAATTTATATTAAATATAAAACACACATTTTTAGACATTTCTTTCTATCTAACGTTTAACACTTGTAGTCCTGTATTTCAGTATAAATCCTCCTATATACTTCAAAACTATTTGCATAATAATATGGAATTTATATTGCAATATAATTACTTATATAGAGCTTATACTGACCTCCTGTCCTGATACGGTAACAAAGTTGAAAATGGAGAGATGTAAAATTTGTGCTATCGTTGGTCTGAGACTGTTTAGCTTATTAGAAACTTCACTCATTTCTTTCTTCCGTTCAACAACACGAGGAAATGATGTAAAGTCTTTGAACAATGTTGTCTTATCTCCTTCACTACAAAACACCAGACACAATGATAAAACTATCAAACTAAGGAATAGAAATTAATTATAAAACTATTAAACTCATGAATATGAATTAATTATAAAACTATCAAACAAACAAACATGAATTGATTATCAAACTATCAAACAATCAGGAATTAGTTACAAAACTATCAAACTAACAATTAGGAATTAATTATAAAACTATCAAACTAATGATCAGGAATTAATTATCATTCTCCAAGTTTTTTAAATTTCTAGAATGACTTCAAATGTAGCATGAAACTTCATTCATTCAAGCTCATAACTGTATATTTATATTTATAATTAAATATTGTTTTATTAACCTTTAAACCTTGTCTAAATACTATTTGGCCATTATAAGTTGTAAATCACTTGGAGAATATACAACTAGCTTTACCGAACTGAACTGCATTACCCATGCAAAGCTGCTTGCATCCATGAATATAGAAATATTTTTATTGTGTTATTATTATTACTTATTTGTCCAAATCTAACCCTAATTAACCTCAAGAGATCTCTATTTTTCCATTTTAGTTACTTTTCTAATAATAAAAACAAGAAACAAAGTTTTGTCTTTCCATCAACAATCAATGGCATGCAACCTTATTTTATACACTAATTGTAGTAGTGCATTAAATAATTTTTATTTTACTAAATACTACATCAGAGAACATACACTAATAACATGCAAAAAGCAGACAAGTTTATCTAACAACCACCATTTTCTGCCCTTCAAGAGTCATTACAAATATACCCAAAGCTAGCTGTTATGATTCACATGATAACCAAAGCTGTATTACTAGTAAAAGTTGTGATTATCTGTTCAAAATACAAAGAAATATAATACATCTTTTGATAGAAAAACATTGGCTTTCAATTGATTAAAGATAATATAGAATTAAATGTAAGAGAGAATTATTAATAAATTTTAAACAAGAGAATGTAATAGATGGGTGTGGCAGAAGGGGTCTGACTTTCTATTTAATAGCTTTGTAATAAAACAAAAATTATGGCTATAAAAATTATGGTTTGCCTGAACAATGACTAATTTATATTGAATAATTTTCATTTAATTTCTAGTTACTGGAGGGGTGGTGGATAAAATAGAAAAAAAGCCTATAAAAAATATGTTACCAGAAGAAATTCATGATACTTTTAAATATTGCCTTATAGAATTAGGAACTTTAAACTTACATACTGATACAATATGGATTACTAACTAAGATTTTATGTTACATTAGAATGTAGATCAATAAAATTTTAAATACAAGACAAACTTTTTCTTTTGCACAGTAAAGAGTACATGGTGGTAGAGTTAACACAGTTAGTCTTGGTGTTCCTGGCTGCTGGTTTGATAAGAAAGCTTCTTTAATTCTGTGTTTAACGATATTTGGTTCTTTGTTTAATATTTTCTCAAAAACCTGGTCCTAACTGTAAAGTCATTACTGTGATTTTAAGAATTTTACCTCAAAGAAATGAGAAGAAAATTGCGAAATGAATTCACTACACATTATACAAACCTTCTCTTATTTACCACCATTGCAACTCAAAAAAATATCCAAAGTATATCTGAACAAAACACTGTAATTTGAAACAGCAAACCAAACATCAACAAATTCAAAGCTATGTTAATTGAACAAAACAGCCCTATACTAAACCAACACCCCAGTGTAACAAGATACCTTCTCTAAACTTTAAGGCAATCACCTAGCATGTGACCTCTTTGTTCCATACAGCACATAATTACCGTGTAAATATATGCTATTTGTACCTGAAGATGACATAAGCTTGTTGAATAGTAAATTTATAATCAAGTTTCTTTCATCATATATTCAAGTAGTCTCCAAACTTTATTTTATAAAATGTGGATTCCTCGTTTCCTTAATTTTTCTGTTGTATATACACTTGGTATATATTTTTACCACAACCTTTACATAAGTTACACACAATATGAGGATAAATGATGAACACAAAATGCACTATTGTTAATAAAACACACAATTAATAATCCTCTGAATTTGATTAAATATAAGGTACACAAAATTACCTGGCAGCCTTCTCATCCAGACTGTTAAGATAGAACTGGACATCTCCAAGCAACTCAACTGTTTCTACAACTAACGTTTTCAGCATTGAAGCCTGTATTTCAATTTCCACTGTGCATATCAAAGGTTTCAGAGTTTCTTGTACAACATTTAAAGCTCTGACTACAGCTAGAAATTGTGAAGGACTACACTGTAAAAAAAAATACAACTGAAGTTATGATAGTTTGGTATTTATATTGAGTTGACTGTGAAATGGGCAGGTACTGCTTGTTAAGGGAATACCTGTGGAAATACAATAGTAATTATACAACTCAAGTGTACAGGGTAATGTTTCGAAGGTCTTCCACTTTATATCTTCTTATCAGTTTGTGCAAGTTACTATAGGACTTATGTAGTATCCAAATCAAACAAACAACCAATCAAAGCACACCCATCTCAGTCCACCTGGATGATATATAAGGTCTGCAGTACAGATCAAACAAACAACCAATCAAAGCACACCCATCTCACTCCACCTGGATGATATATAAGGTCTGCAGTACAGATCAAAGAACACCCATCTCAGTCCACCTGGATGATATATAAGGTCTGCAGTACAGATCAAAGAACACCCATCTCAGTCCACCTGGATGATATATAAGGTCTGCAGTACAGATCAAACAAACAACCAATCAAAGCACACCCATCTCAGTCCACCTGGATGATATATAAGGTCTGCAGTACAGATCAAACAAACAACCAATCAAAACACACCCATCTCAGTCCACCTGGATGATACATAAGGTCTGCAGTACAGATCAAACAAACAACCAATCAAAGAACACCCATCTCAGTCCACCTGGATGATATATAAGGTCTGCAGTACAGATCAAACAAACAACCAATCAAAGCACACCCATCTCAGTCCACCTGGATGGTATATAAGGTCTCCAGTACTTTGTACAAATTGACTTTAAGACATTCTAAACATTGCCTGAAACATGTAAATGGAACAAGTAGATTTGTTTACCAATATATTTCTCCAGGTGTTCCTTTAATAGACAGTTGCTGCCCATTTCACAATCAAATAAATTAAACTGAAATCGCTTTGCAGAAATATGTAACAGTTTATATATGTTTCACACATGTGTAGATGAAAAACAACGGCCGTGATATACAAATAGAAATGTAATTGTCTTCAAATAACCTACAACACAATAGAGAATTTCATGGTACTTCGATTTCTGTACATAAATCTTGGTAAGAATGTAAGTACATTAAAGAACAGATAAAATTTCTATTAATACACATTTAAATATGAAATACGAGAAATTACAAAAAACAACAACAAATTCTCATTCAATGTGTGTGAAACTGTTAGAAATCACCCAAAAGCTAAAGAAGCTAGTATCGTATAAAATTCACCAAAAGTAGAAAATTCATTCTACTAGTTATAAATAATCCAATAGCAAATTACAGAGTTACTGACACTTTGTAAAAAACAGAATGTAATTGGAAAGTTGTGGTATGTAGGTTTGACTTTCTCGTTACTGTTTCTGTGAAAAAAGAAGTTTAGATTTTATATTATGCCTAACCATATCTGTAGACCTTGAACCAAACTCTGAAGATCATAGAGAAAAATCTATATTTGGAAGAAAGAAATCTCATGATGCAGTTAAGTGAGAAACTGTTTAAAAATACAAAATGTAGCTACTGTCAGGATGACATTGTCCAAAAATACAAACTGTAGCTACTGTTAGAATGACACTGTCTAAAAATACAAACTGTAGCTACTGTCAGGATGACACTGTCCAGAAATAAAAACTGTAGTTACTGTCAAGATGACTGTCCAGAAATACAAACTATAGCTACTGTCAGGATAACAGTGTCCAGAAATACAAACTGTAGCTACTGTTAAAATGACACTGTCTAGAAATACAAACTGTAGCTACTGTTAAAATGACACTGTCTAGAAATACAAACTGTAGTTACTCTCAGGATGACATTGTCCAGAAATACAAACTGTAGTTACTGTAAGGATGACATTGTCCAGAAATACAAACTGAAGCTACTGTTAGGATGACACTGTCTAGAAATACAAACTGTAGCTACTGTTAGGATGACACTGTCTAGAAATACAAACTATAGCGACTGCTAGGATGACATTGTCTAGAAATACAAATTGTAGCTACTTGAAATGCAAACTGTAGCTACTGTTAGGATGACATTGTTGAGAAATACAAACTGTAGCTATTGTTAAGACGACACTGCCTAGAAATACACACTGTAGCTATTGTTAGGATGACATTGTCTAGAAATACAAACTGTAGCTACTGTTAGGATGACACTGTCTAAAAATACAAACTGTAGCTACTGTTAGGATGACACTGTCTAGAAATACAAACTGTAGCTACTGCAAGGATGACACTGTCTAGAAATACAAACTTTAGCTGCTGTTAAGATGACATTGTCTAGAAATACAAACTGTAGCTACTGTTTGGATGACACTGTCCAGAAATACAAACTATAGCTACTGTTAGGATGACACTGTCTAGAAATACAAACTATAGCTACTGTTAGGATGACACTGTCTAAAAATACAAACTGTAGCTACTGTTAGGATGACACTGTCTAGAAATACAAACTGTAGCTACTGTTAGGATGACACTGTCTAGAAATTCAAACTGTAGCTACTGTTAGGATGATACTGTCTAGAAATACAAACTATAGCTACTGTTAGGATGACACTGTCTAGAAATACAAACTGTAGCTACTGTTAGGATGACACTGCCTAGTAATATTACTCAATACTACTCAGAGTAATATTGGAACACATTTTGACTGTTAGTGGCAAGTTTGTTTTTATAGTTTCATATAAAACATTAATGACTCTTACAAAATGTTAACATGAATAGAACAATGTTTTAAAACTGTTATCATTGTCATAAGAGAAATTATGCGATGTCACTATACTTTTTGCAGTATTAAAAGTAAACATTCCAAAAAAAAAGATTTTAAGATATCTAAATGAAACTATAAAACTATAAAATGGTTAAAAATAAATAATGATTTAAAAAAGTGAACAACAGAAGGCCTATTTATAAAGTTTTATGACTGTGAAATTATTTATCCACAATCAGTGAGGTAAGACCACACAGTATTTTTTCCAAACCACATTTAAATTTAGCAAGAAACAAATGAATGATTGAATTCTATTTTCAGAATCTTACACAGCTCTTGTAGTTTATAATTTAGAAAAATAAATTGACAACGTTGATGCTATTCAAATGCTATTTAACTATAGGGTCACAACTGTGCATGTGACACAACTAGGAACACCAAAGATATATATTTAGGTTTAAATGTTATATTACAACAAATCACTAAGTCATGTGACAAGCGCAGTCCATATAAAATGAGACTGGAACTTAATGTACGAACACTACACTGTGATATTTTTTCATATTTCTCAATGATATCAAAAACTAATCACCTTTCAGAAAGGTGTATAATACTTATTTCACAAAAGTATTCATTCACACAAGTCGTAAGGATTCATTCAGATTGGGAATTTATAATTTCCCCAGTGCTTGTTGTTCTCATGAGAGAAAAAGTGAACATGGGTTAACTTGGAGCACCAACACTATCCAGAAACAGACCTGCAAGAAGTCACACTCCACTGTGTTAAGCAAAGTGTGTGGCATCTTGTAGTATGTGACAATTATAATGACAAAGGTCTGTAACAAAAGCTGTCCACATAGACCAGTCAAACATACACAATATAATTCTGGTTCACCAATATAAAATTTCCATTCAGTCATCTCCAATTTAACATATCTCAAGCAGCTGGAAAATAAGATATTCATGTTATTCCATACAGAAAAAAACTGGATAAGACACTTGTGTATTTCTGTATAATGAATGATAGAAGTTTACAAAAACAATGCAAGTCTTTGTTTCTAATACAAAAGTTACAAAAATCAGACAGTGACTGATATTTTATTCAGAATTAGTACATGCACTCTATTCATCACCAATATAACTGTAATATCATTATAACTGTATCACACAACTATTTTACCTTAATATCATTATAACTATATCACACAACTATTTTACCTTAATATCATTATAACTATATCACAACTATAACTGTAATATCATAACTATATCACACAACTATAACTGTAATATCATTATAACTATATCTATTTTACCTTCTTGTGTAATGCAACACAGAGTCCTTTCTGAAGGTCAGGAAGTTTAGACAGAAGCTGAGCAAGCTGGGTGAAGAACAGACAATCAGAATGAAGAACTTCTGTCACCACCTGTTGTCGCTCCTCTATCTGGCTGTTAAATAAATATCAGTGAGATTCTAATAACAAACAGATTCTTACCATCATCAAGATGGAAGGTTGAACACTCAACTTCATATGAACAGATTCATACCATCATCAAGATGGAAGGTTAAACACTCAACTTCATATGAACAGATTCTTACCATCATCAAGATGGAAGGTTGAACACTCAACTTCATATGAACAGATTCTTACCATCATCAAGATGGACAGTTGAACACTCAACTTCATATAAACAGATTCTTACCATCATCAAGATGGAAGGTTGAACACTTAACTTCATATGAACAGATTCTTACCATCATCAAGATGGAAGGTTGAACACTTAACTTCATATGAACAGATTCTTACCATCATCAAGATGGAAGGTTGAACACTTAACTTCATATGAACAGATTCTTACCATCATCAAGATTGAGGGTTGAACACATAACTTCATATTAAAATCCAAGACTAAGGTTTCCATCTGAATTAAGTGTTAACAAAGACTATGATAAATTTCAGTTCGTTCTCATTTATATATATATTAACTCTCAGTTAAGCACAGTTAAGTCTTTTTAACATTTGATACATTTATCAACTGTTTCATGTTAAACCAGTTCAGATAAGATCAAATAACCTTACCAAAAATCATGCAACAGTAAATAATTGTGTACTAATCATACTAAAAATCACACAGAATAAAGGAATTTGTTTGACAACCTTAATAAAAGTTACACAGAATGAAACAATTTGTTTAATATCCTTAAGGAAAGTTACACAGAATGAAACAATTTGTTTAATAGCCTTAATGAAAGTTACACAGAATGAAACAATTTGTTTAATAGCCTTAATGAAAGTTACACAGAATGAAACAATTTGTTTAATAACCTTAATGAAAGTTACACAGAATGAAACAATTTGTTTAATAACCTTAATGAAAGTTACACAGAATGAAACAATTTGTTTAATAACCTTAATGAAAGTTACACAGAATGAAACAATTTGTTTAATAACCTTAATGGAAGTTACACAGAATAAAGCAATTTGTTTAATAACCTTAATTTAAGTTACACAGAATGAAACAATTTGTTTAATAACCTTAATTTAAGTTACACAGAATGAAACAATTTGTTTAATAACCTTCATGAAAGTTACACAGAATGAAACATTTTGTTTGACAACCTTAATAAAAGTTACACAGAATGAAACAATTTGTTTAATATCCTTAAGGAAAGTTACACAGAATGAAACAATTTGTTTAATAGCCTTAATGAAAGTTACACAGAATGAAACAATTTGTTTAATAGCCTTAATGAAAGTTACACAGAATGAAACAATTTGTTTAATAACCTTAATGAAAGTTACACAGAATGAAACAATTTGTTTAATAACCTTAATGGAAGTTACACAGAATGAAACAATTTGTTTAATAACCTTAATTTAAGTTACACAGAATGAAACAATTTGTTTAATAACCTTCATGAAAGTTACACAGAATGAAACATTTTGTTTGACAACCTTAATAAAAGTTACACAGAATGAAACAATTTGTTTAATATCCTTAAGGAAAGTTACACAGAATGAAACAATTTGTTTAATAGCCTTAATGAAAGTTACACAGAATGAAACAATTTGTTTAATAGCCTTAATGAAAGTTACACAGAATGAAACAATTTGTTTAATAACCTTAATGAAAGTTACACAGAATGAAACAATTTGTTTAATAACCTTAATGGAAGTTACACAGAATGAAACAATTTGTTTAATAACCTTAATTTAAGTTACACAGAATGAAACAATTTGTTTAATAACCTTCATGAAAGTTACACAGAATGAAACATTTTGTTTAATAACCTTAATGAAAGTTACACAGAATGAAACATTTTGTTTAATAATCTTAATGAAAGTTACACAGAATGAAACAATTTGTTTAATAACCTTAATGAAAGTTACACAGAATGAAACATTTTGTTTAATAACCTTAATGAAAGTTACACAGAATGAAACATTTTGTTTAATAATCTTAATGAAAGTTACACAGAATGAAACAATTTGTTTAATAACCTTCATGAAAGTTACACAGAATGAAACATTTTGTTAATAACCTTAATGAAAGTTACACAGAATGAAACAATTTGTTTAATAATCTGAATGGAAATCATACAGAATCATACATTTGGTTTATTAATCTTACCAAAAATCACGGAGAGGTTGCCTCAACCAATTTTTAAGCATTCGACTTCCAAATTTTGTTCTTGTGCGATTCAGAACCCAAAAAAGGCTCCCATATTCCTTAAAATCACTCTTATTTTGAAATATTTCCAAGTTCCTTATGGTAGTAGCAGGAAGATTCATATAACATGAGGTTCTTGACAAGGATGAAAAATTACTATAAATAAAAAACAAAAATCAGAATAAAAAAATATTTATTAACAAAACCTGCATTATGTGAGGTTAAGAGAACATTTTTACTGATGTGACTAAAAAATACAATGCTCACACATTCTTTCTAATAAAAATACAGATATGTTCCAACCAAATTTCTGGAGCATCAACGTGTCAAAAAACAAATAATTTTAATTACTGCTTTCTATTTGAAAACACTACAAAACTTGATCAGTACACAACTCCCAAACACTCAGACTTATTCTGTTTACACATCCAGTTGATATCCTAGCTGATTATATCTCTTGGAGCAGATCATTCAGAACTCCTAACTTCATTTTCTTCCAACAAAACAGTTGGTGGAGTTAAAGTTTTGAATAAGCATAGTTTAAAGTATTGCAAATACTGGAGTTTCATATTCCAACACTTCTGTCTTCCACACCTGAAGACTTCCTTTAAGCTTTGGAAACAATGGCTTAACTTCAGTAAGTCATTACTTTGGAGCACGTTCACCTGACATTTCCTATGGTACCTTGCTTTTCTTCTCAGTGGCATATCACTTCAGATGAAATGTCAAACAGCATAATATTTCTTCTATGACTCTCACGTTTCTCCATTTTTAGTTGAATACAGAATTTATAACAATAGGATCTCCTTTTCTTCCTAGTCTTCCAGACATTCATCTTTTTACAGCTGCCCTTCTCAAAAACTGAGGTGCTGTGTAAGGAAATCAGCATATTCCTAGTTATTGTATGCAACAACTCCCATCAACATGTTAAAACTCTGGGCATGCTCATTTCAACTTTCTGTTCAGACTATACCATCATTCTGTGCTGATTATTAAAAATTCTATGGTGTGACTTGTGTCAGTGATTAGGATTGTCATCATCTGTCCTGCTACAGTTTCTCTACTTCATTCTCAGTATATTCATTGAATATCACAAGAGCTATGTAAATGGTTGGGTTGTCTAATAATCAGCAACATCAGACAACCTTGTTCTTCTTAGTTACTGCTCTGGCACTGGACATCCTGAGCCATCTCAGAAGGACCTCTTCATGTTCATGCCCTGCTTTCAACATTCTTCCTGTGGTATGTTCCAAGATCAGTTTCTTGATGTGCCAGGTTCTCCTTAGCACTCAATTTTCACCAGCTTATCTATGCTTGCCTCTATTATGTTGGCTTTCCCAGGAGAAATGAGTCTCATTATAAACCATGGAGTCATCTTCTGAGATAACCACGAACATCCATTTTGTTTACACTGATGTTCAGTATCATAACTGATTGTTGTTTGGTCCTTTGCTCAAGAAGTTCGATTTTCTTTCCAGATAGCCTGAATTTTAGTCTGTTCTTGCATACATTCTTTTGTAGGTGTTTATCAATTTCATTGTACTTAATTCCAGAGTTAATGCATTAAACATATTTTCAACTCCTCAACTAACTGTTTTTTTATATATTTATTAGAAAACCATGGCTTATTAACTTCATCCACTGCTGGTTATTAAGATAACTTATCTGACATTTTCAGATGCCATGTAAGTCAGCAATTTCTTTAGTTTCCATTATTCAAAACTCCCCTCTAAATCTTCCACCTTCAACAAGCTAAATCCCTACACTCTGTCCTAAAGTTAGCATTTAACTTACTTTCACTCACATGATAGCTTTTCTCTGTTTTTACTGCCCTACATTTGTGCAATTTTCACTTACCACTATTCTTGATATTCCCACTTGCCCTTACATGATTTTATGTTGTATAATTGTTGTATATGAAGCAAACCAATGAAGAATGATACCCTAATGTGGAAGACCACACCCCATCTGTAAAAGGTATACTTTTTACCTATTGTAAAGGTAAGTGTACTTAAGTCAGGCTGAAAATATGCCTGTACTAACTGGAAGTAGGCATTTCAAATGATGTGGAGTAGTTAGAGATGTACTATTGTATTTAGATGGTGTTAAACAGTCCACAGGGGGATTTGTCCTCTGGTCCTCATTAAAAGGAAAGTCACATCTATCTTCACTTCAAAACTAGGAAGCAGAAGTGAAAATAACTTCCATTCTGACCACACAGTACACAGCTAATACCAAGTAACCATAGAACCCAACATACAAGAAATAGGAGAAAGAGAGAATTAAAAACATGGCAGGTTAACTCCAGTCCAATATCACGTGGTATTGGTATTCTTCTGTTCGGTCTGCAGAAGAAAGAGGGATCTTACCAACCTCATATATAAAGATTTCTGCTGGCTGTTTCTATGCCAAGCCAACACCAGACCACCTGAGAACTGGCATCTAGGCAGTGGTAGGATAAGAAAAGCCAACTGGAGAGCTGAGCTGGATAGGGTGGGTTTCTTTAGTCCAAAATAAAGTAGCACTGAGAATGAGTATTTTGTCAGCAGTAGGACAGTGCTCCTCATACACACCTACAGAACATTACTACTTTGCACTTGATTGAATGAATTTAGTCACAGTCAGGAAGAAGCCTCCATGGTCTATCATCCCAGCAACTGGGAAGTCGTGAGTGACAAGGACTCTCAGTCTCCATTGGGAGACCATGAAAAACAAGGTAAGGAGTCCAGAGGAATGCAACATTACGACAGTGGAATGGGTGACCATGAAACCTTATTTTTAAAAGCATGTTAGTCCCAGGTTATTTAAGTAGGACCAGAGGGATGAACAGCAATACTAACATTGCTCTACTAATAATTGTCCAGAAGATGTTACAGTATAGTGCAGGCCTTATTTATGAGCAAGATACTTTAAAGTAATTTCTAGCAGTTTTGTGGAGCACCCATTCCCTTTAGTGAGCATAGTATACTTATATGGTCATATGGTGTGGAGTTGCACTTAAGTATATCTGAATACACATCATTTACCACTGAGCAGGATCTAAGAAAGAAAAAAGGGCCACTGAAAATGGAAGAAACAACAAAAAAAGAACTTACCCTTTCAGTGTCAATCAAGATATAGGGAATGAAAATGAGTAGCAAGTAATAGTAAGATAAAAAGGAGACAGCTGAATAATACACATAGTGGGAAGTAGTAAGGCATAGTCCACATACCAGCCTGCTGCAAAATCTCTTACAATGGAGAACTGAAGTTGAGAGCCAGGGAATGAGTGTGATGATGTATCTGGTAGGAAAAAAACATAGAAAACATAACAAAATTCTCTGGATAATGACACATGAACTAGATGAATTAGCTGGTGAATTAATACAGTAAGTATAACAAGAGAAAGATCACAGGTATAGGAGGAATTTTAGGGTATAAAAAAGACATAAATGAGAGCCACAGAAAGAAGCTGTTTGGGAGACATAACAATGCAGTCTGTGCTGAACAAAGACAATGGTTCAGGTCTCAAATGTAAAAGAGAGATGGAGAGGTGGTAAGTGGGGCTGAAAGTGTTGTACCCAAACAAGAAGACAATATCTTAGGGGAAAACTATAATCTCGATAAATTAGGACAAAATTATTGTGATACAGAATACAAGACTCATCAACAACAAAGATATTAAATCTAAGGCATCCCCACATACTGAGGAGTAAGAAATGTGTCTTCAGGAAGAGGTAGTACAAAAAGCAAGAAACTGATGGTTCAAATGGAAGAAGGGTAAGAACATGAAAGACAACACTGAGATTCAAATCTTGTATGGGAACTGGATGGGATGGATGAATTAAGCAAAAAGAGTGAAAAATCAGAGTAAAGAAAGGTGCTGAACAAAGTCGCCCTATAACTCACAATCATAGAAACAGACAAATCACTACAGTAAAGCAATGTAAAAAAATCAGAAGTGAGGAGCACTTTCTTGATAAGGTGAAAGGACCAACAACAAAAACTGCACCATTTACAATGGTAAACCACCAAAGACTAAGAGCAGATTAAACATGTTAAAAGGAAGATTACCCCTGGTGAGAGTCCAGACCATCTCAAAACAGACTAAAATTCCATGTATGAATACAGTGTAGTTACAGCAAAATGAATGATAGAGAAGTGGTTGCTGGAAAAGGTATAGGAGGAGACAGTTGAAGGAGGTAACACAGAGAAAACCACAGCTGTACAGGCAAGAATGTGGTTATGAGGACTCTATAAAAACTGGTTCATATAAGAAAGAAGTAAAAGGAAAGAAGAATAATGAAAACAATAATCATATAGATAAAGACTGGTCCATAGCTGAGGCTGACATGTGTAAAAATTGTGGCCAGAAGAGAAGTTTCATATTGTAATGGGTGGCAAATGCATTCAGAAGAGGGTATGCAGCTATGAACATAACCACTGGAACATTTCAGGAGCAAGATACCACCCCATTGGCAAAATTTAGTTGGTAGAAGATAGCTGATTTGTCACAAGATTCAGAGCATCTGGGATGTGACAAGCAAGAAGATAAACCTGTTGGGTTCAGAAAAGGAGAAACAGTATTCAAAAATAAATCAAAGAAGATTGGGTGCTCCTTAACAACTGTAACAAATAACAGTCAAACTGTTGGAATGAACCATCACCATGTAATCCCAAACCACCAGCTGGAAGTGATCAAAATCCTAAAACACAGCTAAGAGTTTTGAAAAGTTGACCTGTAAGAAAGATTCAAGTATTAACTAATGACTGGTCATCTCCTGGAAATCCAAGTACATTCCCCATTTCCTAAGAGAAGCATTTGTAAAGAGATAAAAATCATAATGGGGAAAAAGCAAAAGAATTCCCATCATGGTGTTGTCCCTGTTGAACCACTAGGCAAATTCAACTTGAGAAAAACAAGAATGGCAGAATCCATAGGATCCTGAGCAAGATTACACTGATTGAAGGCAATGTATGTGAGCACAACCCAATAAGACGAAAAGGATTATAGGAAAGTTCAGGTTCCCAAAAAGAGAGGACACCATGTACAGGAAAAGGAAAAGACTCTGGAAACCAAGAGGATAAGGCTAAGTTCTGCAAGGGTAGATTTTAAAAAACACCCCCATATGAATAGGATGCTGTGTGTGTTGGTACTTTTCCAGTTTGACAAAGCTATCCCATAAGTACTGTGTCCTGGAGGAGGAAATAGTTGTGTCTTGTTAGGAAGGAGCTAAACGGAGCCAGTCATCCATATGATGGTCAAAACATACAACTTACTTGTGAATATGGCAGCCAAAGGCTATGACCATATAACAGAAGATGTATGTCATCAATGCTAGACCAGATGGCAGAACATGGAACTGAAACATCTAACCCACATGACCAAACTGAAAGTAACATCTAGAAACTGGGGAAATCAGGACATGAAGGTAAGCATCTAAGAGATTGACTTTAATTGTCCATAGAAATGGAGTGAATGATCGTCAAAAGGATAGGAAAGACTTTGTGGTGAACTATGGAAAATTTGATAAAGCAATTGAGATTGGATAAAACAATAACAGGATGCTAATCACTGATTTTTTTAAGAGAAGCCAAACCACTTTGTAGAGATGCTGGCAAGAAAGTGGATCCAAAGGAGGTAGGGGAAAAAACAGGACTTAGAGATAAAGGAGAGGAGCAGTAGATGATCAAACTTAAACAAATGTACCCCCAGAGTGTTGGAACCATGCAATAATCACCATGAAGATCCCTCTGGAAAAGGTGATGACAGATGATTTGGTAGCCTACTGCAGAAAATGGGGAAAGTGGTGCTAGTATATAAGAGGATTGAGGCATGGGAACAGGAGCATGATAGGAGTGGGAAAGATGAGAAACAAGGAAGGAGAAGGGGAATGTGGATATGTAATCTCCATCCAAGGCTCTAAAGTATCAGGGAGTTGTACAAAAACAGACTGACCAAGAACAGAGTGATCACATAAACAGAAAGGAGCCATATATAAAAGGACTAGACAAAGGAAGATAAGTGCATCAATGTAGAACAAGACAGGAAGATAAGTGCATCAATGTAAAACAAGACAGAGGAAAATAAGTACATCAAACTAGAACAAGACAGAAGAAGATAAGTGCATCAACTTAAGACAAGACAGAGGAGGATAAGTGCATCAACTTAAAACAAGACAGAGGAGGATAAGTGCATCAACTTAAAACAAGACAGAGGAGGATAAGTGCATCAACTTAAAACAAGACAGAGGAAGATAAGTGCATCAACTTAAAACAAGACAGAGGAAGATAAGTGCATCAACTTAGGACAAGACAGAGGAAGATAAGTGCATCAATAGCAAAAATCCCTCATGGCAATTGTGGATAAGTTAGTAAAGGAATAGATTATATGAGAGGTAACAAAGATAGGCTGTAGTGAGGGTGAGACGGAGATGAGAGAATTGGACCAGGAAAAAACCATAGTTTGTAAAAGGATGAGACTCCTATGCCTGAATCAGAGACCTTACAGTCTTAGAAGCCAAAAAATGGAAATTCTGATGTATAATATGCCATGAAAGTCAGCCAAATGTAAAGGAAAGAAACTGTTGAGAATGGACTTGAGTATCAGGTGAGAAAGGGATTAAATGATCCAACATTGGAGCAAAATAAAACAAGGAGGAGGAGAAATCACAAGATACAAAAGATAGAGAGAAGAAATAACCTGAAAAGTCATGTACAAAAAGTTCAGATGAAAGACAAGATAGCTCAAGAGAGGTAGAAAGGAAAGGCACAGCAAAAGCAAGAGGGGTGAAAAGGCTGTTCAAATCTTCTTTTTTGGGTAACAAATTCATCAACAGAAGAGATCTGACTGGTATTTTGGTGACATAGATGGCTGTATGCAAAAACACAAACTTGCAACACACCAAATCCAAGACCTCCTCTACTAAAAGTGTGAAATCTGATGTCACAGAAGAATTAAATGTTGTTCTATCAGTTAAGGCAGGATACAACCTCAAGCTGTTGTAGTAATGCAATCCAGTTAGATGTGAATACAACCAGAAGCTGTTGTAGTAATGCAATCCAGTTAGATGTGGATACAACCAGAAGCTGCTGTAGTAATGCAATCCAGTTAGATGTGGATACAACCAGAAGCTGTTGTAGTAATGCAATCCAGTAAGATGTGGATACAACCAGAAGCTGCTGTAGTAATGCAATCCAGTTAGATGTGGATACAACCAAAAGCTGTTGTAGTAATGCAATCCAGTTAGATGTGGATACAACCAGAAGCTGCTGTAGTAATACAATCCAGTTAGATGTGGATACAACCAGAAGCTGCTGTAGTAATACAGTCCTGCCTCATCTATCCAGTTAGATGTGGGCCTATGCAATCAATGGCTGCATAGAGGGATTACTGTATTACCAGTTGTTATTGTATCTGGTCATCTCTGGGATCAAAGGTCTCAAGGGCTTAGTACACACCCTATAACTAACCTTTCTATGTTCCTGTTTGATATAGAATATTATAATAACATCTTTACACTTTAAATACCTATTTTTGCATTCTTTTCTCTAAATTTTAAAATTATATACAATATTTTTGATTTACAGATAAATATAAAAGTTAAGAAAATTATGAACTTTCTGACTTTTCCTTGCATCACACAGTATCAGATACCAAGGTATAGTATTGTTTTTTAGGTGTACATGTGGTTATACCTGGTGGTAATGATACTCATATTATGAAACAACAAATATATCTGGTGGTAATGATACTCATATTATGAAACAACAAATATACCTGGTGGTAATGATACTCATATTATGAAACAACAAATATACCTGGTGGTAATGAAACTCATATTATGAAACAACAAATATATCTGGTGGTAATGAAACTCATATTATGAAACAACAAATATACCTGGTGGTAATGAAACTCATATTATGAAACAACAAATATACCTGGTGGTAATGATACTCATATTATGAAACAACAAATATACCTGGTAGTAATGATACTCATATTATGAAACAACAAATATACCTGGTGGTAATGAAACTCATATTATGAAACAACAAATATACCTGGTGGTAATGATACTCATATTATGAAACAACAAATATACCTGGTGGTAATGATACTCATATTATGAAACAACAAATATACCTGGTGGTAATGATACTCATATAATGAAACAACAAATATACCTGGTGGTAATGATACTCATATTATGAAACAACAAATACACCTGGTGGTAATGATACTCATATTATGAAACAACAAATATACCTGGTGGTAATGATACTCATATTATGAAACAACAAATATACCTGGTGGTAATGATACTCATATTATGAAACAACAAATATACCTGGTAGTAATGATACTCATATTATGAAACAACAAATATACCTGGTGGTAATGATACTCATATTATGAAACAACAAATATACCTGGTAGTAATGATACTCATATTATGAAACAAATATACCTGGTGGTAATGATACTCATATTATGAAACAACAAATATACCTGGTGGTAATGATACTCATATTATGAAACAACAAATATACCTGGTGGTAATGATACTCATATTATGAAACAACAAATATACCTGGTGGTAATGATACTCATATTATGAAACAACAAATATACCTGGTGGTAATGATACTCATATTATGAAACAACAAATACACCTGGTGGTAATGATACTCATATTATGAAACAACAAATATACCTGGTGGTAATGATACTCATATTATGAAACAACAAATATACCTGGTAGTAATGATACTCATATTATGAAACAACAAATATACCTGGTGGTAATGATACTCATATTATGAAACAACAAATATACCTGGTAGTAATGATACTCATATTATGAAACAACAAATATACCTGGTGGTAATGATACTCATATTATGAAACAACAAATATACCTGGTGGTAATGATACTCATATTATGAAACAACAAATATACCTGGTAGTAATGATACTCATATTATGAAACAACAAATATACCTGGTGGTAATGATACTCATATTATGAAACAACAAATACACCTGGTGGTAATGATACTCATATTATGAAACAACAAATATACCTGGTAGTAATGATACTCATATTATGAAACAACAAATATACCTGGTGGTAATGATACTCATATTATGAAACAACAAATACACCTGGTGGTAATGATACTCATATTATGAAACAAATTTCTGCCATTCCCATGAATGATGTGAAAATGATGATAAATGGCCATCACATGATTTGTAGTTGCCAGTTTCACTGAATGGCATTCCTCTCTTTTCTAATCAAAATCAAATTTGTTATCCTAATCATTCAACAACTTAAGTTTAATGAAAACAGACATCACACTCTTGAGAACCAAACTTTTTAAATTCCAGCCACATGTTTGGATGGGTAATATTCTTTTTTTTGCATTAAAGGTGGGATAAACAAACTGTTTAGAAACCAAGCTGCTACTCCAATGTTAACCAAACCTGGGTGATTTTATGAACAACATAAACTTTACAAAAAAAAGAATTTATTATGCCTAAAAACCACAAACACAGCACTGCAGTAGCATGTGCTCAGTATGGCAGAACACAGATAATTGATTTGTCCGAGAAAGCAGAATTCTATTCATTGCTCAATTCTTCTATTAATCCAGTCTACTGGCTTTTGTTCTGGTTCTGGTTTCTATTAAAACTTCATTTGATTATGTAATTTTAAATTTTGTTGAGGTTGTTATTTTCCTGCATCAGAAATCTAACATTTGGTGATACAGTAGTCTTTATAACTCTCCCCAGTTCACTCCTTTATCTCTGTGTGGGTATTCTGACTTCTTTGTATTCCAGAGTAAGTATGGCTCTTCTGAATTTATATTTTCAGAACTAATTCAAATTCCAAACAGGTATTTACATCTGAAATATGTTCCCAACCACCATCACACACCTGGAATATTTTGTTTTTCTTCATAACTGCAACTATAAACTATAGATTAAAACAGGAAAGCAAAGCATAGATACATTATCTCAGCAGTAATGCAATACACAATGTGGAAAGTGAGAGAGTAGAGCTCTTGGTAAGATGAAGGCTGCTCTGGAGTGTACCAAGGACATTCACAACTTTAGTTAAATGACCCTTTAACAGCGTGAAAGAAGCTCATAAGGAAAGATTTTCTGCACTTGAGAGAAATGTACCTGTTTGAAATTCATTTGAACTCTAAAAGTGTAAATATTTAATTAGTATTATAGTTTTAATAAAACTGTTCAAAAGTCCAACTAAACTACACACATGAAAATTTAAAAGTAGGTTTTAAAAATAATAGACAATAAAGTTAAAAATGATAACTATTACCCACCTGGGATTGTAAAGAACAGACTCCAAATGAAACATCTCCAAGTACTTAATTAAGGAACTCAAACAACAGAGAATAACAGGTGGAAAATCCATTACTTTCTGTAAGTTTTGAGTTCTTTCAGTTTCAGAGTTATCTTGACTATCATCAGAGGTACACTTCTGATAAAATGTTGATATGGTACTAAGTGCAGAAGTAAACTCAAATGTGTTGTCAGAAACCCATTCAATACGACAGCGATCATCGGCAGTAGAACTATTTAAAAAAATGACAACACATTAGATTCATACAGTTAAACACTGTTTAAATAATATGATAACACATTAGATTCAAACAATTAAACACTGTTTAAAAACATAACACATTAGATTCATACAGTTAAACACTGTTTAAATAACACATTAGATTCATACAGTTAAACACTGTTTAAATAATATGATAACACATTAGATTCAAACAATTAAACACTGTTTAAAAACATAACACATTAGATTCATACAGTTAAACACTGTTTAAAAACATGACAACACATTAGATTCATACAGTTCAACACAGTTTAAATAACACATTAGATTCATACAGTTAAACTGTTTAAAAAACATGATAACACATTAGATTCATAGTTAAACACTGTTTAAAAACATGATAACACATTAGATTCATACAGTTAAACACTGTTTAAAAACATGATAACACATTAGATTCATACAGTTGAACACTGTTTAAAAAACATAACACAATAGATTCATACAGTTAAACACTGTTCTGATTCTGATTTCATCTCACCTATATTTTTTTCAACAAATAAACAACATTCTCTTGACTGTCTAATATATACATAATATAACAATATATAACTAAATCTAATTATGCTTCACAAGTGTAAACAATTGTGTTTACTTACTCTTACCATTTGTTCATTTACAGGATCAGATAAATGTGAACAGTTCTTTGTTACTACTCTAGTGTTTAGTTTTAATGATAATAAGGTAACTGTAAGTATACAGATAGAATTACCTCTGATGTTGAAGTTAGCTTAGTTTGGTGGTACTTTATGTTCAGTTGTAAGTCTTGAAACTGATCAACTGGTGAAAACCTGGAGCTAAACTGTGTTTAGTATTCAAGTAGATGAATCCTTCATATAAGACAAAATGTTCAGTGTAACTGAGATGTACAGTCTGTACCAGACAGTGACAGACGTATTATTATCAAACTTCACCACATTTGTTACTCCAAACTGGAAATAACATTTAGATACTTTGTTACAAGTGGAGTTGATCATAAAATTCTGCACCTGGGACGCTTGTAGGCTACTGGGGTCTAGCATCACCTGCCTGCTACAAACAGTGAGTGGATAATGTACTGCTTACCAAAAAAGATAGATTAAGAAATAGTATTCACACAGTTACCAATGGGAACTTTCACAATTCAGAAAAAGAATGAGAGGGGAATGACAACTGAGGCTTAAACAATGAGTTAATGCATGATGCCCGCTTAACAACTTCAGCAGATGTCACTGATCTCACTTTAGGATAGATTACTGATCAGGGAAAGCAAATTCTTCATTGAAAATCTCTCTGAATTTTGACATCCTACATTTTCAAAAAGTAAGCTTCCATACCCTGACTAATTCACTCTCACTGACCCAGAAGGTGGGTTAAAAATTTAAGTTAGACATGGCACTAGCATCTGCTTTAAACATTATAATCACCCATCACTGCAAGTTACAGAGCTCTCCTAAGTTATCCACACACACACAAATCACTGATGTGTAAACTACTTTTAAGAAGCTAACAGAAGGTAACTTCTTGAAGTTAGTATCAGAGTATCAACAAAGGTTCAACCCCTGAAATATGGACTATTGCCTGTAACATCATCCAAAACATAACTAACCAAATTCCTGAGGAAGATATAGCTCAAGGCTTGCCTACCAGATGGAACCACTGCTACTGTTGTCACTAGATGATTATTACAGTGGAAGAAAAACTTGGAGCAATGCTTATGACTTCTTAGTTGAAACAAGGAAGCCTATGAAGCTAGTCCAAACTCCTTGACTGCAGCTTTGGATCTCTAACATGAGTACAACACAGCCCATCTATCCACTCTTGTCAACAGAATGCTCAGGACAAACATCAGTGTTACATGTGTAAGATAGAAATTGGGAATCAGAGTGGATCATTGTCAACACTCCTCTTAAACACATACGTGAGGATCTAGCCTACCTGAGCAGTTTAACAAGATACTATGTGCTAACCTTTGCTTATAATGTTCTGTTTTATTATATCACAAAAGCCCTAGCAGAATTGAACTCAAAACCAAGACACAGCCATCCCTTAACATCATGAACAATGACTCAGCAGTAGTCATCAGTCCTTCCAAGCCAGTCATATTCTGCACACTTTGTAACAGAAATGTTAATGACAACAACCTATCACCACCCAATGTGAGCAATACTAATCCTCTGGACAAAACAATGAAGTAATCTTTAACAGAAAATATCCCCAACTGCACTAACACCATGATAATAAGAGCTATCAATGTCGTGAAATTTGCAGTTAGACATAAAATTGAAGAACGTTACCTGCTCAAAAAAAGTCTTATCAGTTCCTTCCCAGTTTATGTACTACCAATGATCAGTATAAGTGCCACACAGATGGGTAAGATTAACCCAATGACAACACCACCATTTTTAAACACAACTCTGTGTATGTTACTGAATTACACTCAAAACTCAAACCACTTTGCTATAAATGTATTTTAATGAACTTAATTCAAAGTTTCATACAAGTTTTCAATTCCTTTATTTCAAAAAAAACCTCTAAAACAATAATTAAAACTTCAGTAATATCATGACCACAGTTAAAAATATCAACATAGATGTGTGAGAATGTAGACTTGTCTTGGTTCAGTCAGTCAAAATATAACAATAGAAGTTCTTGTGAATGTAACTGGAAATATTCTAAGAATAAAGAGAATAAAAATTAAGCCACATCCACTTTCAAAGTAGAAGTTGATTTGTTAAGCTAGAATTTTATGTTCATTAGCATGCTTATGACAAAACAATAGAGCAGGTTTCATTTTTGATAGGTCATTGTTGTTATAGAAACATGCCTTTATACATCTGTGTTCAAACTTAGAGAAACAAGTCCACTGTTGAGAGTGGGACCTTAGCATTTGGCAAATACTTTCTTGCTTTATACATATTAGACTGATAGTTAAATTGTGTTCAGGTTTCACATTTTTAGTTGTTATTATTTGCATTTTAAAATTCATAGTTTAAAAGTTTAATGACTTTTCTAAGTTTACTTCATTCTCTTCTATGTTTTCATGACTTCTAAACTCAAGACATGTACAAAAACACATGTCTGTTGCTAAGGGGTGTCTTTCTCAAACATTTTTTAATAATAGCAAGTAGGCACATGGTGATGTTTTACCACAAATAATAAAAGTAAATTATAAGTAAAAAAAACTGAGACATGCAATTACACACATGAAAAGGTTTTAACATATTCTACAGAGAAAAGTTAAACATATGTACAGCCTTTTATATTTATTTATAAACGTCGATGACGATAAATTATTTGTGATTTAGCAGAGGAAACAGAGAATGAAATACAAACATTCGCCTTAAACTTTTGATATTGATTTAGGAGAATCTAGATATCATACAAAAAAAATATGAAAACTGTAAGATAAAAATAGCATTTTTATACTGAAAATAAAAACTACCTTGCATGTGAACTATTCAGAATGCAAGTGCAAATATCTATTTTTTTATTCAAATATTGAAAAAAAAATTCTGAACCTACAAAATTTTAGAAAGTTTATGTCAAATTTAAAACAATTACATCCATTATTTTCATTTTTATAAGAAACTTTCATGAGAGTTACATAACCTACATGCTAAACATGTATGTTGCTATGACGACGTTAAAAACATACAAATCATCTGTTTAAGAGTAGTCATAATTGATTGTACATCATCCATTCTCATCAAAGCAATATTACAGAACCCATCAGCATTCACAAGTAAACTTTACATCAGGGTATTACAGTGTAAAGACTTTGCATTTCATCCATGGGCCACTGTTCCTTTCAGATGGAACATAATGGCTCTATAATGAACTTGCAAACACCAATTAACACAGTGCCTAAGAAAATAATCATGGGTGAACAGGTGCTATACAATCAACACTGAAATAATTCATCACCATTAAGCCTTCAATGGCCTCATTAGGATTAACGTCTGGCACAATTGAGATCTGTGTAAATCAGCTTACATGGATAGAAAAGTAGAAAATAAGCAGAGATAAAGCTCAGGAAAACTCTTAAGTTTTCATTTTGTTTTATAAAAACAATGGTGGACAGCAAACTGTCACCATAGTCAGAGAGTTCCTATACCAAAGCCAGCAAGTGGTTTGGTATTCATCATCTCATGGATTTACAACATTCTGCACATGGCTGGTGCTGTATTCAAGCTTCTTAGAAGCAACAAAAGAATGGAACTGAAAGCCATAAAAATGTTCTCTAGATTACTGAAAGCATCACACCCTAAAAATAAAGCACCACCACCATGATATTTGTGAACGATTCACGGGAAGTACTTTATAAAATTCAGAGTGGTTGGTTACCAAGTGGGAGACAGAAACAAATGCAACTGCATTATAAGACCATTACTTTAAAGAATATCCAATTCATGCACAGTAACGATAAACCAGGTGCTCAGAAGACCTTTTATCAGATCAATCACAAACTAATTTGGGAAGATATCGACCTGTTACGCAATATCCAATTCATGCACAGTAACGATAAACCAGGCGCTCAGAAGACCTTTTATCAGATCAATCACAAACCAATTTGGGAAGATATCGACCTGTTATGCAATAGTAAGGTGAAAGCACCAACTGGAGTTTTTTTTCAATACTCACAGGGAAGGATACTGCTATATAACAAAGTAATTCATGGTGTAGCCAGGAAAAACAACAGGACAGTATACAATCAGAAGGACACGAGTAACAACAGTAAAGAAAGACTATCCTGTCTCCAGGAGAAGTCAACATCTGTTGGTACAACCCATGGAACTGTCATCTGGTGCTCACACCAATTCAACTATGTTATATTCATATGCATCTCTTTGTCTGTAGTATATTGAAATGTTTAATCATAAAACCAAAAATACAATATCCAAATTGTGAACTAATACTTTTATGTGTTGGTTAAAAATTATCTTATATTCTGTATTTGTGAACAGTGAAAATCTACTGAATAAATATTTAAAAAATATTCCCTATAATCTACGAAACATTCAAACATATTTGCACATGATTCTAACTGAAAGTGTATTTTGGAAAACCAGTATAAGGTAAACAATTCTGATAAAGTCCAGATGTACAGAAAACCTTACACAAAGAAGTGTTTGTAATTCGTGTTTCTCATCACAAACCTTCTAAGACAACAGTAGTTACCAGAACATAAATCTAAATTTTATTTACAATTTCAAGAAAATCCAGATATAAAGGATTAAAGTTTTTACAGCCCAAATTGGGACTCAGTGAACAACTCGAATTTATTTCAAATTAGCATAAGAAAACAAAAATGGGTGAAATAACACACCTCACTAGTACAATGAAACACACAATGTTGAGATAACCAATTCCACAGATGAATGACTGAGGTGGACTTACAAACATTTATAAAACAAGTACTCAACAATAAAACTTAAAAAACTAAGTAAACATTTAAAGAAGAGGTAATTGTATCTACAGGTATATATATATTAATCATCAAATCCAAGCAAAAACTTTTCACGTGAGAAACTGAGGCAAGAAAGGTTGATATGTAATTCAAAACAGCATGCACCTGTTGAAACGAAGTTTAAACTGAGAAACTACTCCATGTTTTTATGAGATATTCATAAAGCATTTGAGGTTATGAACTAATACAGTACCTTGTATCTTATACAGTAATAAAGTATCTTGCTTCTTAAAAAAATATACCACTTAGGTTTTAGACCAAAGTGCTTTTCGTCTATAGATATAAAAAAACAAGAAATATTTCTTAAAAAACAGTTGATCCTACCTTAATGTTGTTATTTCCTTGACTAAGTTCACAGTTTGTGGAGAGAGCAGTGTTTCAGGTAAAATTACTTCTATAGGATGAATATGAATTAAACAGCTCTCTAGTTCTGACCTTGTATTAGAATCGTGAAAAGTGCTGTACAAGACATCTCCTGTGGCTGGATGAACAGCCTGCAAAAGAAACTCATTCATTCTTGAACATGTACATTACAATCATTTTTAAGCTTTCAAGAGAACACTATAGCTTTAAAATAAATAAAACAGACCTACCTGCCTCCTAATGAGGTATTTGTCACAAAAACCAATACATACATCTAACTTACTTTTTTAGCAGGAGGTAGAGAAAATGAGCAAAATCAGTCACTGTAAAACACGTGGTAAATAAAAACAAAAGAAATGTATAACAAAAAATCTTTCTTGAAGTTTTACATGTACAAACAAGTTCATCAGACTAGAGGGAACTGCATACCCCCATGATCAATGAATGGAACATATGAAATGAATGTGGGAAACTGACTAGAGGGAACT
This sequence comes from Carcinoscorpius rotundicauda, assembly GCA_011833715.1. NCBI lineage: Eukaryota > Metazoa > Arthropoda > Merostomata > Xiphosura > Limulidae > Carcinoscorpius > Carcinoscorpius rotundicauda. The sequence goes on along the minus strand of CM022399.1, from coordinate 5,742,984 downwards.
GCATACCCCCTTGATCAATGAATGGAACATATGAAATGAATGTGGAAAACTGACTGAGGTGGGACAAATTGATTACAGGCTGCCAGTTTCCAGTTTTCTTGTGTACTGCAAACAGGTTTGGAATGTTAAGGAGGAATAGGTTGGCTCATATAACAATCAGTCACAAGATAAGTTATATCTGGTAAATCCAAAAATGATTCACCCCACCTGTTTCCCATGTAAGTGTGCTAGTAGAAGGTGCGATATCTGAAATGACAACTTGGGACTTCAGAATTTCTAATACAAAGCTAAAAATCAATCAGATGTCTGATGAAAAAAAGATACAGAAATATCTGAAGATAGTAACTGTTGAAAAAAACAAAACAGAAGGTACATTTTTGAATAATAACTTCAGAAAATAAACAACAGTCATGAAGCTAATTACATTCAAAGAACACAAAAAATGTCTTGAGTACTGTCAAAATAGAAGTAATAGTTCAGTAGAATCAGAGGAAGTCACATGGCAGAAGAGCATGTCACATTCTTATTGGTGGAAGGAGCATGTCACATTCTTATCGGTGGAAGAAGCATGTCACATTCTTATCGGTGGAAGGAGCATGTCACATTCTTATAGGTGGAAGGTAATCACATGAAGATTTGTATGCAAAATTTATGCAAATCAATCGACTGTAAGATAATTAGGAGCTTAAATTTGTAGAATGCAAAAAAATGTTTTGTATACTGAGAATGAGAACGGTTACTTATGCGAGAGGAGATAAAGCACCATATCAGAACTGTCATTTCCTTGATTCTATTCTTTCTCAACAACACTGTTAGGTTGAAAAGGAGAACTCACCATACAAACACATGAAACAAGCTAGCTTCCTCTGAAATAAAGCCTTCACCTGGTTCCACAGATAAAGTTGTACCAGTAGTGTTGTCTTTTTGCTTAGGCATCACATTTAAATTAAAAAGTTAGAATCAGTCTAGTTTTCAAATAAGATGAATTAGTAACTTTGTTCATGTAATACACAGAATGTAAAGAACTATGAAAAGAAAGTTTCACTGACATAACGTTACCTGATAAAAATTGGTAATACTATGAAATAAAAGAGCAAAATAACACAAATGACAGATGGAACAACTAAAAAAATGATAAATCTTTATTCATACAAAGTAAAGTTTAATCTATAGGATAGCTTGTTGTTATATTGTACGACTGTAACTGGACACTGGGACGAACAGAAGAATATAAACATGTCTATATCAGACAAACAGAGGATAAGACACATCTGTATTCATTTTCATGAAGATGTACCAACTTTTATTCCTAACTGAGATTCTAATGCAGTACCCCACAATCCTTAGATTCCCAATGTGAATGATAATCTCTCTATATATAAAACAAAATAAATGTTTGTTTGCATTCTAACTCCTCTGAATCTATTGGACCAATCTCAACCAAAATTTGTATGCAATCACTATGAACTATGGTGAACTTCCTGAGTGGGTCAAATTAAAAATTAACCCTATTTCTGTTTTGTAAAGCCTATTGGTCAAGTACTTCCAGCTTATTGAATCAATCTCAGAAAACCTTAGCTGGTAAATACTTTATACAATGTTGAATATTTTAAAGAGAGACAAAATCAAAGTAAGAAAGCTGCTGGATTGTTTCTCAAACAACCATGCTATTTTTATGGTCAATGAGATGTAGGGTGTTAAAGTGTGAAATCAACTTAAAGTTATAATATTCCTACACTAAAATATGTATTTAACAAGTACTTATTTCTCTCACATGCTATTCTCATTCAGTGTTACCCTCTGTTTGTTAAATTTGTTTTGCATGTCACAAGCCTTTCACTCCTATATACCCCTTGATTCATATGGGGTAACTTATTTGTACAAGCAAATCATCACGAGACAGAACTCCATTAACCCTATCATGACAGGTCATGCGTCAAAAACCATGTCACTGCATTTGTTGGCTTACATTCCAAATTTTATTCAACTACTATTTTAAAAATTTATGTTATTACACTTGGTAATCTCCAACTCACCCTAAATTAAAATAAACATCATCATTCCAAAAGATTAAAAAACAAACAAACAGAGTATAACAGAGAAAAGTCTCCAAGGAGCAAGAAATGTAACTGTCATTTAGGTAATGAATTAACGTAACGATTAGGACCTTCATACATCCACTGTATCATTGAGATATTGCTACTGGGTTCAGTCAAGATTTAAAAAAGTCCAGGAATTTTTACAGACCCAGGTTCAAATCAAATCAGTTAATATTTATTTTAACTGTGAGAACACATGTAGTTTGTATAAATCTACAATCTATTTGGATTATTTTGAGAAACCTCCAAAACCACTGGCAATTAATCTAGTTTATTTTATTTTTTCCTCACGTTACTGGTTTATTTGAAAACAATTCTCAAACACTACATAGAATTTTTTTGTGTTTTATTTACAAGAATGTTTTAGCTTCCTTTCAAACATTTTACACAATAAACATAAAAAAACATTTCAAAATTTGAACAAAGCAACCTAAAGGGCTGAATGGAATTTTCCCCAATCTTGAAATGAAAGGCTAAAAGGATATGAGATAGCCAACAGCAGCCATTGCAAACACTTGGGCTTCTATTGTGTAACTTAATACTGTAGTTTTATTGTTGCCTTTATAACACACCCATTGCCCCAAAGTCAAGTGCAGAAAAGTTTTTCATGAAAACATGCTACAAACCATGAATCCTTGGAACCATACTCTGGATATGCTATTTATTTTTTGGAATATATAATTTTAATTATACAATTCAATAATTTATAGCTCTAAATGGATTCATAAATTTGAGCTTGTAGAGTCAAACTTACCATAACACCTATCATTACATTTCCTTACAATCAAACTTACCATAACACCTATCATTACATTTCCTTTTCTCTCAGCTGTTTCATATACAGCTGCAAGGAAACCAGACACACTGTCACCTACAAAGTCTAGAACTTTCTCACCTTCTTCACTGTTTACGTTACTGGAAACAGGACAGATGTCTGTGTGAAAAACATTAACAGAAAATACTTTAAAGCATACTGCTTTCCCTTGTTAAATACCACAAACACAAAACACATGGTTACAGCACACAGTTCTAGCATCAGAGTATTATGTAGGGTTAAGCCTTAGTTCAAAATTAAATTTTTGCAATAATAATACAATAGCTTTTTCAGAAATATTAAATAGTTAAATGAATTAGTAAAAATTAAACACTTTTTTGAATAGTTTTATAATGTTGGTGAACAAGAGCTATGCATCCAACATGTTAATAAAATCAAAGTGACAGAAAACTGTTTATAACACTGAAAATTTCTAATTATAAAAATTAAACAGCAAAATTTTAATAGAATTCAAACTAACAGAACAAGCTATATCACCAGGAAAACCCACGTTTACGTCTTTAACTCCAACCACAAAGAAGTCTGCCTGAAACCACAACTGCATTTGAACTTCTAAAAGTTGAACCTATTAACACTTATATTAATGTCCATATTTTCAATCTCACACTCATACAATTCACAGAAATACCATCTAATTCATTATGCACACAAATCAAAATCTCTCCCCTCAATTCTTTTGAACTACACAGAAAGATAACAGATAAGTACAAGAACCACCATCAGTCACCTGAAGTTGGCCTTTCCAGTCCTGGTTCCAAGTCATTATGACCATTTTTAAAAATTAAAGTAATAAAAGTTTTAAAAGACATGCAAAAAAGGTTTAATGTATAAATTATAAAACTTAAATGACATTAAAAAAATAAATGGTCTTTAAAAAACTAAATACTTTACCAGGGTAGGCAGTGTTACTGTCACCAATAACACTGCATAAAATTATGGACAAACCTTGGGGCAGAACATGTTTAAAATGGTGCATTCAAAAACCGTAACAATGGCAAGAAAGTAAAATGTGGCTTATTGTGATCTGAGTGTTACACAAACTACACACTGGTGCATCAGTTCCAGATGAAATAAAACAATGAGTTAAAAAACTGTGACCATTGTAGTCTAGTTAGAACAACTTCCTCTTTCTGATCCTTACAGAAGCATAATGCCGCTCATTGTATCTTGTGTTTGACGACTCATATGAGATGTGAAAGTCACCGACATAGAGCCCGTATGCAACAGTGAGAGGGAATTGTTCAGTGATTGCATTAATCTTTATACTGAAAAGTATGACACTCAAAACACAGCCCTGAGGGACATCAAGTTCCTGTAGAAAAGAACAGTAAAGTGTTGAACCAACACGAACTTAGAACTTCCTGTCCATTAAAAATTTTTTTAACAAAAATTGGCAAAATGGGCAAATATGTGGGAGGTCTCACAAAACACCATACCTCCACGTTGTGTCATAAGCCTTCTCAATGTGAAAGAATACAAGATGTTGTCATTTGAGAAAGGCTTCTATGATTGATGTTCAGATCGATCATGGCCAGTTTCTCTCAAAATTATAGGTAAATGATCACTGCCTCCTGGATTGTTGTCAATCCTCCACGAAAAGTGGGAGAATAATGAAGGGGAGCAAACTGAGAGATCAATAGCAGAAAAGGACTGACTAGGTGCATGAAAATAAGTAGAAGAACCAATACTGAAAAGATAAAGGTGTGATCAGAGAGCATACACTATACAGAGTGACCCCTCCAATCAATAACAGCACTTCCCCAAAGGGGATGATGTCCATTAAAGTCCCCCAGGATTAAAAAGAGAGACAGTAACTGTTCAATGAGAGCATCAAGATCTTCAGGCAACAAGTAGAGAGAACAAACATTAATGGTATGACCCAAGGAAACATGGATGGCCACGACCTCCAAGGGTGTGGAATGATAAAGACAGGGTGGGCACATGCTGATCAACCAACAGTGCCAACCCTCCATGCATTCGTCCATCACACAGCCTGTCATTTCTGTACAAAGAAAACTGCCAAAAGGTGACTGTATTGGCAGGTTTCGAAAGTATTTCCTGTAAGGAAAAACAAACAGGATGGTAAGAAGCAATCAGCGTTTTGATGTCATCCAGATAAGAACGTAAACCTTGACAGTTCTGTTGCATTAAGGTGGCCATTTTTAATGACGTGTAGGTGAATTAGCTGGAGAACCCTTCTATTTATGGCCACATCTTTTTTCTTTACTGTCCTTATTTGGGTGTCTATATCAACCTCCATAGATCCTGCCCTGCATCCATTGGGCAGGTCTTTGTTGTTGGAAGGGGATTCCAGTGACTGAGGACGTAAACAAATGATTGTTTTACATCTTGGGGTGGGAGAAGAAGATGTATCTGAAGAAATGCCTGTACCTAGAACCAAAGGATATGGATCTTGGAGTTTGTTTGAATGTATGGAAGGGACAGAGTTGGGTGTAAAAGTTGATTCATTGACTTTCTTTACCATGGAGGTCAAAAGGCTTTTCATTTCTTTGGAGAACAATTCTCTTGGAGGCACAGAGAAATCTATCTGCACTCCCTCTGTAGTTGTGGAATGAAGTGCAGCAGCATAGTCTGAGATGAAGTTGTAAAGAGCAACTTTCAAGCCTCAGGATAAGTAATATTATGAATCATTTTCAAACACCACCTCTTTTTCTTCCAAACATTTAGGGTAAAAACAAAAGTATGACGGGCGAGAGCCATTTCATACCCATAGGCATCATGGTCCTTGCCATCACAATAAGCAAGGCAGGGAACCATGACATGATGTCTCTGAGTGACCAAACCTCTTACACTGGAAACATCGGAGAGGGTTTGGAATGTACGGCTGTACCCTGCAATTAAGATAATCTGCCTTGATGGTGGCAGGTGCACATCGTGATGTAAATGTCAAAATGAGCACACTGATCAGCATCATAATTCCATCTTTGCGAGTGGAGATATTCCTGACTGCAGAAACTCCTTGAGTGGAGAAACCAGCAATAATCTCTCACTTTGGGATGTTCTTCAAATCCTTCTCAACAATAACTCTTCATGATGAATTTAAAGTAGCATGAAGTGTAACTTCAATAGGTATATCCCCAATTGCCTTTGAATTCAAAAGGAGTTCACTGTGTTGAGATGTGGATGTTTCCATCAATATGTCACCAGATCAAAGCTTCTTTACCAACTTTGGAGAGCCAGCAAGTCCCTCCAGTCCATTCTGAATAAAAAAGGAGGACATTTGCCCTAAAGCTTTTTTTATGTATTACCCAGTTAAAATCCTTCACTACTTGAGAATGTATTACCCAGTTAACATCCTTCACTACTTAAGAATGTATTACCCAGTTAACATCCTTCACTACTTGAGAATGTATTACCCAGTTAACATCCTTCACTACTTGAGAATGTATTACTCAGTTAAGATCCTTCACTACTTGAGAATGTATTACCCAGTTAAGATCCTTCACTACTTGAGAATGTATTACCCAGTTAAGATCCTTCACTACTTGAGAATGTATTACCCAGTTATGATCCTTCACTACTTGAGAATGATTTACCCATTTTTTAATTTCAAGGTTTTCCTCAGTTGACATCTACTTTAATGCCACATCAAGTGACTTGATAATTTATTAATATATTGGCTTTAAGAACATTTATTAAGAAAGTTTAAATATGATTGAATAAAACAAGATATCATACAATAGTAAATATACTCTTCAAAAAAAGAAACACAAAAGGCAAAATATGAGACACATTGTTAACAAGTTTATTCCGAGTAGTTCTGTATGACATGTGTGAAACTTTGCACATTCACTGCTGAACATCCAAAGTCTGCAAAGACGTAGTCCATGCTCACAAGTTGAAGTTTAGTGTGACTCAACGTCAATAACAAGTATGCTCCCCATGAGCATCGATAACTGCTTGGCATCTCCTGCCCATGAAAGCTATGAGATGACGAATCACATCCTGATGAATGGCTGTCCACTCAGCCTGCAAAGCTGCTGCAAGCTGAGTTAGAGTCTGTGATTGAGGTTGTCACTGTCGCAAACGTCGGTCCAACTCGTCCCAAAGATGTTCGATGGGGTTTAAATCTGGTGATCTGGAGAGCCAGGGAAGAATGTTGATGTTGTGGTGTCTCAAAAAGACAGTGGTGAGTCGGGCCATGTTAGGATGGGCGTTGTCATGTTGAAAAACATCGTTGATGGGTTGCACATGGAGCCTAAGAATCTTGTAGATGGTTGCGTACGGTCTGATCGGATATCCTACGCAGCCCTGGTATGGTAGAGGCAGTAGACATCGCAGTGGTGGTCCTATCCCGAAGGTGACATAATCGGATGTTGTGATCTTGTGTGGGCGTGGTCACACGAGGTCTGCCAGATCGTGGACGGTCACGAGTTGATCCATGTTGTTGGTGATGATTCCATAGCCTTGGGATGGTGCTTGGGTGGACATTCACAGTTCTGGTAACATCTGATCGAGATTCGCCTGCTTCCAATGACCAATGGTGTTGTTGCTTTGTGCTTCAGTCAGTCTTGGCATAACTGTATTGCGTGTCGGTGGCTTAACACTGAGCTATGGAAACCGAGAACCCGTCACTTTTATAGCGATTTTGTACATGTTGCACTTCCAGAACATGCAGATCTCTCAAACAAACTTATTGGACACAAATGGGTTTTGGCAAAAAATCCAATGTTTTCTTCCGTTTCAAAGTGCACAACTTTTATTGTCATTTTGGTCTGACAATCAGTGCCTCAACACCTGTAACATCACATACTCTGAGCTTGTAACAATATTACATATATTTCTCTTTAAAATAAAAAAAAATATCCCTTTTGTGTTTCTTTTCTTGAAGAGTATATATAGGTTTATGTATTACATTCTGCCTGTTTGAAAAGTATAGAATTATTCTTCAATGAAAAGCGTGACATAACTAACATAAGGTAAGCTTACACAGTTTAAAAAAAGGTAGTCAGAAACCTTGACAGCAAATATAACACACTACCAAATGTACAATGTTTGGAGGTTTTATCATTAGCTGGTAAAAGTAATTTACTAAAACCAAGTAATTTAAATACAATAGAAATGGATAAATCACATGATTTATATCAGTAAAATTGACTTGTTGATACCTCGATCTTTAAAGTTTAATCTGTATGGTTGGTAGCTGCACAGTATTCAAAAAACAGAAATCCTTATTTATTAACTGTTATTTTTTAAGTTTACCCTATTCAAACAATGTATATAAATATATCAACTAACTAGCCACTTAATTATTCTAATTTCAATCACAATATATCTGTAATAAACACATTATTAACCTTATTTGTGAGAGTAATTTATGTTTTCATTATTCAATTACACATTTTAGTGATAAACAATAACAATGGTGGATTACAGTACGTTTTAAAAACAAACAAATACTGACCACATAATTGTCTTCATATAAATCAAAGGGTAATTCAAAAAACAAAATAAAAACTTGAAATTAATATGAAGTTACAACAAGTCTGTGGTCACCATAGTCTTGTAGCTGTCGTATGAAGTTACAGTAAGTCTGTGGTCACCAGTCTTGTAGCTGTCGCATGATGTTACAATAAGTCTGTGGTCACCATAGTCTTGTAGCTGTTGTATGATGTTACAATAAGTCTGTGGTCATTACAGTCTTGTAGCTGTCGTATGAAGCTACAATAAGTCTGTGGTCACAATAGTCTTGTAGCTGTTGTATGATGTTACAACAAGTCTGTGGTCATTACAGTCTTGTAGCTGTTGTATGATGTTACAATAAGTCTGTGGTCACCACAGTCTTGTAGCTGTCGCATGATGTTACAATAAGTCTGTGGTCATTACAGTCTTGTAGTTGTTGTATGATGTTACAATAAGTCTGTGGTCATTACAGTCTTGTAGCTGTTGTATGATGTTACAATAAGTCTGTGGTCACCAGTCTTGTAGCTGTCGTATGATGTTACAATAAGTCTGTGGTCATTACAGTCTTGTAGCTGTCCTATGATGTTACAATAAGTCTGTGGTCACAATAGTCTTGTAGCTGTTGTATGATGTTACAACAAGTCTGTGGTCATTACAGTCTTGTAGCTGTTGTATGATGTTACAATAAGTCTGTGGTCACCACAGTCTTGTAGCTGTCGCATGATGTTACAATAAGTCTGTGGTCATTACAGTCTTGTAGTTGTTGTATGATGTTACAATAAGTCTGTGGTCATTACAGTCTTGTAGCTGTTGTATGATGTTACAATAAGTCTGTGGTCACCAGTCTTGTAGCTGTCGTATGATGTTACAATAAGTCTGTGGTCATTACAGTCTTGTAGCTGTCCTATGATGTTACAATAAGTCTGTGGTCACCACAGTCTTGTAGCTGTCGTATACTCTTTCTGTAATTAATGTTTTGAAACAGAATTTTGTTGAGAATGTTGTACTCACAAATTAATCAAGTGTAGCTGACTGGAAAGACCATCAACTGATCAACTAGCAAATACCAAAAATAATGTAGCTCAATATATCTTACAAACAATATGAAAACTTATGAGCAACAAGTTATTCCAACTGTGACTTTGTTATTAAAACCTATCAAAAATATTAACAAAAAACTTGTAATTTGTATTCACCATATGGATGATAAAATGTGTTATGATTTTTGAGAATCCAAAATAAATCTTAACTTTAAAAGACAAGAAAACAAAATCCTTTAACCTCTGAACTTCAGATGGATAATAGGGATAAACTGTGAGAGACTGAGTAAATTAAAATTAGGGATAAACTATGAGTGACTGAGTAAATTAAAATTAGGGATAAACTGTGAGTGACTAAGTAAATTAAAATTGGGGATAAACTGTGAGTGACTAAGTAAATTAAAATTGGGGATAAACTGTGAGTGATTAAGTAAATTAAAATTAGGGATAAACTGTGAGTGATTAAGTAAATTAAAATTAGGGATAAACTGTGAGTGATTAAGTAAATTAAAATTAGGGATAAACTGTGAGTGACTAAGTAAATTAAGGATAAACTGTGAGTGACTAAGTAAATTAAGGATAAACTGTGAGTGACTGAGTAAATTAAAATTAGGGATAAACTGTGAGTGATTAAGTAAATTAAAATTAGGGATAAACTGTGAGTGACTAAGTAAATTAAGGATAAACTGTGAGTGACTGAGTAAATTAAAATTAGGGATAAACTGTGAGTGACTAAGTAAATTAAGGATAAACTGTGAGTGACTGAGTAAATTAAAATTAGGGATAAACTGTGAGTGACTGAGTAAATTAAAATTAGGGATAAACTGTGAGTGACTAAGTAAATTAAGGATAAACTGTGAGTGACTGAGTAAATTAAAATTAGGGATAAACTGTGAGTGATTAAGTAAATTAAAATTAGGGATAAATTGTGAGTGACTGAGTAAATTAAAATTAGGGATAAACTGTGAGTGACTAAGTAAATTAAGGATAAACTGTGAGTGACTAGGTAAATTAAGGATAAACTGTGAGTGACTGAGTAAATTAAAATCATAGCTCTAGTATATTTAAGTTAAATCATTTCACTTAGTGGTTATTCAATGAAAAAAAAACGCCGTTTAAATGCATTACCTTCGATAAAATGTTTTACTTCCACACAAAGTATAATTTCTAACATTAAAACAATAAAAACTAGTTTTGAAGGAGTTAAATTACAATAACATATCAAACCTGCATTGCACTTAGTAACCACTGACAGAGAGCAACATACCTTCTCCAATCATAGTTGATTTTGTGTATAATGCAGTCAGTTTGCGACGGAAGACATTGTTCTTGTTGCTTCCAGCTGCTTTTAGAGCAGCAGTTTCAGTCTGTTTAACCACTCCAACCTTGTAGCCTTTCGTCACTAACCTGCCTATGTGAACATGTAGACGATGGGTTGGTATGCTGGCTGATAGAAAATTATGGTCTTGGTAACATCCAATACTTAATACTTGTGATGCAATCTGAAAATTTACATGTATTTAGTTATTACACAAAACCTGATCTCAATACCGGTGGAAGTCCTGAAATATTTAGTGTCGTGAGATCATAACTTTGGACGACAAACTCTGACGTTTCTTTTGTATTGTTTCATATTTATACAATGAAATCTACTTGAACAATATTCATTTCAAAAATATAATTTTATTAGTCTTATTTTAAGGTTTTTTTATTTATTAATAGATGTATTTCACAATAAGTTGATTCATACATATTCATAATATAATATTTAAAAAAGGTAATACACTTAAGACTGTTGTATTCGCAAAACATAAAACATAATACACTTAAGACTGTTGTATTCACAAAACAAGAAATATAATACACTTAAGACTGTTGTATTCACAAAACAATATAATACACTTAAGACTGTTGTATTCACAAAACAAGAAATATAATACACTTAAGACTGTTGTATTCACAAAACAAGAAATATAATACACTTAAGACTGTTGTATTCACAAAACAAGAAATATAATACACTTAGACTGTTGTATTCACAAAACATGAAACATAACACACTTAGACCTTTGATTTCACAAAACAAGAAACATAATACACTTACTGTTGTATTCACAAAACAAGAAATATAATACTTAGACTGTTGTATTCACAAAACATGAAACATAACACACTTAGACATATGATTTCACAAAACAAGAAACATAACACACTTAGACCTTTGATTTCACAAAACAAGAAACATAACACACTTAGACCTTTGATTTCACAAAACAAGAAACATAATACACTTAGACTGTTGTATTCACAAAACATGAAACATAACACACTTAGACATATGATTTCACAAAACAAGAAACATAACACACTTAGACCTTTGATTTCACAAAACAAGAAACATAACACACTTAGACCTTTGATTTCACAAAACAAGAAACATAACACACTTAGACCTTTGATTTCACAAAACATGAAACATAACACACTTAGACCTTTGATTTCACAAAACAAGAAACATAATAACTTAGACCTTTGCATCTTCATCAAAGAATCTGTACTTGTATCCACATTCCACCAGCAGAATAGCATCAGGGTTTTGTTGTTTGATCTCCATATACTGTACTTCAAGAGGAGTGAACCTGTTTAATGAGCACACAGCTAATATTTACCAGCACATGAAACATACTCATACAAAATTCATAACTATTGTACAACGGTTATAAAAATTATTGTTTCTATGAGCTCCTACATTTGTACTTTTAAATGTAATTACTACCTTAATGTGACTTGGTTGGTTGGGGTTAATAACAACTGACAAATTACTGTTATTTATTTATCGTAACAGTAACAGTATAAAAATTATCAATGTTATTTACCTTTAATAAATATTACCAATGTTAAAACAAACAAACGTGAAACTGAGGAAAGCTCTTACTTATCTTGAAATTCACGATTTTCATTTAGATACGTAAATTATAAAATATGCCACAATGATACAATACTTTCAAATATGTGAGATAAAACCTCAATCTACAATAAAATAACCCTTTTAAAACCTTAAACTTCCAATATAAACCATCAGGAATGTGATGTTAATTCAATTTTAAATATACTACACTTATTTCAGTTGCTAAATGTACTTCAAACAAGCAGTTTGACAACACTTATAAAGAGTTATATTAATATAGTGATAGTATTTTTATTTGTAACATAATATTTAGAAACTGTGTTTACTGTTACATAACATAAGAGTGTGTAACAAAATGAGTCTCATTACAATAACAAAACAAATTATATGACAGTTTAATTACTACTTGTTTGGGTGTGAGATTGTCTGTTTTGAATTTCGCACAAAGCTACACGAGGGCTATCTGTGCTAGCCGTCCCTAATTTAGCAGTGTAAGACTACAGGGAAGGCAGCTAGTCATCACCACCCACCGCCACCTCTTGGGCTACTATTTTACCAATGAATAGTGGGATTGACCATCACATTATAACACCTCCATGACTGAAAGGGCAAAAAATGTTTGGTGTGAAGAGGATTTGAATCCACGACCATCAGATTACAAGGTGAATGCTTTAACCCACCTGGCCCTGCTGGGCCTTAGGTGTGAAAAACTATACAATAACCTGGCATTCAGTTTTAAAACTTCAGAAAACTGTTTTCATTGGAACTCAATGAACAATAATAGTTTATGTAGTAACAATGCACGATTATACATACAATCAACACGATTATTTAGTAGAATCTAGAAATTAGATGTTACCAAATATTAAATATGAATATCACATGGTTAGTGATATAAAAACACTAACTTTGTCTTCTTTCTACAACCTGGCCGTGACTCCTCAAATTTGTCTTCCCTTTCTGAAACTTTCTTCATCTGATTTAACGAACCCGATTCCTTTTGACCGAAGTTAAAGTCTTCACTATTATTTTTATCATCATTCAAACTGTTAAAATCTTGCTCCATCATAACCGTTTGTTCTGAAATATCTGTTCTTATATTAATGTCATTCTCGATTTGACATTCATTATTTGTTTCCAGTCTATTTATTGGAATATGGGAATAGTTCTGCAGTTTTTCAAAAGTGGATTTACAAACAGAATATTTAAACTTTTGACTAAAATCTTCAGTCTCTGTTAGGTTCTCTTTTGCTTGTGGTACAGAGGCTTCTTGAAATTCCATTGGTATTTTTGAAGATAATTTTAAACTAGGTGATTGCTGAAAAAACGCCGATATGACAGGTTGTTTATTGCATTTGTCAAGGTCTTTCCTTTGTACTTTTCTGTGTTTTCTAGCAGGACTATCAGACTTATAACTAGAACCTATTGTACTAGAAGAGCTGACATTATTACCTACTGTAACAGTGCTGCTAGTAGCACTGACCATGGACTTGCGTTGCTTATTATTCATTTCTGACACATTTAAGTTGAAAAGATCCACAACATTAAAAATTAATTACTGAAATATAAAAAATTAACTTTATAAAACACACAGACACCATTTCAAGATTCCTAAGGTTTGATACTTCGAGAAGTGTCACGACTTCACCAAAACACGCGATTGTACGCTGACGAATAAATGTTGCATCGATTGTGGTAATTTTGAACATTGATATAAGACTGTGTGGTTTATACTTTCTACAAATGATTTAATATATGCAGATTGTTTAATTAACTAATGTTCGAAAATTTATACAACTATTAACTGTACTGATGCCTTAAAAGTTATTATATGCGTAAGACGAGGTATCATTTTTTACCACGTTCCGTTTACCCTGGCTTAAACGCAATGCACCATTGGCACAGTTGTTTGTCTACAGACTTATACTACTAAAAACCGATTTCAAAATACGTGGTGACTAAAGATAGCCCTTTGTGTTTAATAACAAAGAAACAATTTCTAACTTCTAACCAATGTATTATTGTGATATAACAATAATAAGCTGTGTATTTGCAATTCGTGTAACGCATATATACAACAAAATATAATTTTAGTGACTTAAAGAAAAAGGAATTACTTTGGACAAATTAATGAAAATGAATAAATGGATTATTAAACAAAACAACACAATCAATAAACACATTTGCAGTAATAGAGTCAAACTCCAGTGAGTAAGCGGTGGTAAATTTGTGGATTTACAACGCTAAAATTCCGGTTTCGATTTCCCTTTGTGAACAGAACATTCTTGGTTCCACTAATAAGCACATCACAAATAACCCATTGTTTAGCTATTGGCTTAACAAACAGACAAACAAAAGTTTTGTACTTAACAACAAACATGCTATCACTTTAAAACTAAAATTATTGTTAGAAAATGCATCCGTGGTTTAGCTATATCATACAATAAGAGAGAATAAAACTAAGAAAGCAATTTCAAAACTCGGTGAAGAAAAAGTATGTCAGGTTTTGATTTATTTAAAATTTCGTGCAATGCAACACGAGGGCCATCCCAATTTAGCAGTGTAAGACTAGAGGAAATGGAGCTTGTCAACTCCAACCTCTGCTAATTCTTGGGCTACTCTTTTTACCAACGAACAGCAGGTTTGACTGTCACATTATAATGCACCAACGTCCTGCAGATCGCGAATCAAGCGGTGAGAAAATCAGTTTAATTTATTTTATTTCATGTTAAATGATAATGTCTGAACGCTTTTGTGGGCCATGTTTTTATTGTAGAGGAAGAGCTGACGTAATTTGGCCCCCCGCTAGCACAGCGATATGTCTCCGGATTTACAACGCTAAAATCATGCGTTCGATTCCCCACGGTGGGCTAAGCAAATAGCCCGATGTGGCTTTGCTATAAGAAAAACACACTTCTGGCATTTACTGGCCACTGGAGTTAATCAAAAAACTAAATTGAACGTTTTAATGTTTTCGAATCGCATAATTATATGATGAACGAAAAAGATGTAGGTAAAAGAAACCACAACAAAATAGGATAAAATGTGTAATTCTGCGGGTAGCTTTTTATAATATTAAATAAAAGTGTGAGGTATTCCCCCCAAAAAAGATCACCCACCAGAATCAGAAACTTTGTTTTTCTAAATATGTGCTGCCCTCCAGTGGCGTAGCGGCAAGTCTGGACCGGTAATACTAAAAATTTCGATATCTATGGTGGGCATAGTAAAGATACCCAACTAAAGTTATATGTGATTAAATCACAAAATATCTTACTGTCACAAGTACAACATAATAAAAACATATTTTATTTATTTAATAACGTAATAAAAATATATTATATTTATTTAATAAGCAGCTGAGACCCCAAAAATATGTGCAGTGAAAATAATATTTCATTAAATACAGAATTTCTACAGTAATACAAAATAATTATCATTATCATTACAAATTTTATAATTCCTCTTGTCTTATGCTGAATATTAGTTAAGTCTTTATTAATTACAGCTAAAAGTCTGTAAAGAGTTAAATAAATCGTAAATTGTGTATATTTGTACATTATTTCAATTAGGGTTAAACTTCATCGTACTTAATATTATCGATAAATTAATTTATACTATTATTCTACAATCTAATGTTAGACCACTTTAAACGCTTTGATAAGCTTGTAATGTGCTATCGTACAAAATATGTAATAAAATATATTATTGTATAGATCCGTTGAAATAAATTGCCCGCGCACTCGCACTTAAAGAGAAAGTTGCGCGCTCATTTTCACTTCAGACAGAAAATAAGTATTATTTTTATAATAGATTGTAATTGTTTGTTTGTTTGTTTTGGAATTTCGCACAAAGCTACTCGAGGGCTATCTGTGCTAGCCGTCCCTAATTTAGCAGTGTAAGACTAGAGGGAAGGCAGCTAGTCATCACTACCCACCGCCAACTCTTGGGCTACTCTTTTGCCAACGAATAGTGGGATTGACCGTCACATTATACACCCCCACGGCTGGGAGGGCGAGCATGTTTAGCGCGACACGGGCGCGTAACAGATTGTACGTTGACTGTTACACTCAAGAACCTTCTAGAAGATTTGAGAACACGCGGGACTTGGCAATACGCAACCAATAATATACGTCACGTGCACGAAAAGAAAACTACATAGCAACAACTGTTTTGTTTTCTTTTAATTTCCCACAAAGCTACACGTGAGGCTATCTGTACTACCCAGGGCCTGGCATGGCCTAGCGCGTTAAGGCGTGCGCTTTGTGATCTGAGGGTCGCGGGTTCGCGCCCGAGTCGCGCCACACATGCTCGCCCTCCCAGCCATGGGGGTGTATACTGTCACGGTCAATACCACTTTTCGTTGGTAAAAGAGTAGCCCAAGAGCTGGCGGTGGGTGGTGATGACTAGCTGCCTTCCCTCTGGTCTTACACTGCAAAATTAGGGACGGCTAGCACAGATAGCCCTCGAGTAGCTTTGTGCGAAATTCCAAAACAAACAAACAAAAGTTTCCTGTGTGTTTACTATTTTCAGTTAAATATCTCACAGAACAAGAAGTCTAAAGTACATTTAAATCCACTAGTTTCTATAAAGTTATGTTCGTTACTGGTGCGTGAAATGTAACAATTGATCATATCATCGAACTTGGCTAATATTGATTATTATTAGATTATTGGTTATTACTAACTGGTTTTAATTAAAGTTTTAAATTATAAATTTAAGGATGGGAAAGTTAAAGGCATTTGAGATCATTTTTGATGAAAATAAAACCATCTACTACCCCGGACAAGAAGTCTGTGGGAAATGTGTGGTTGACTCGGGAAGTGATATAAAAATGAAATTTCTCAGTGTGTTCTTGCGAGGTGTGGCAAAAGTACACTGGACAAAATCTAAAAGTACTGGTAATAGACTAGGGGCATATACTGAACACTACAATGCTGAAGTCGAGTATTTCTTCAAGAAACGAGTTTTATTTGGTGAGGGTAAGTTGGTAATTGCGGTTTTCATATTTCATAAGTAGTACTATTAACATTACAAAACGCACGCGTTTAACTTTGAATGATGTCAACGTCTGCTTTTAAAGCTTGACACATTAGTACGAACAATACAAATGACACTGATGTATTTTAACATTAACATTACTTGTGATGTTTTATAACAGAAATTTCAACAATTGTCCAAGAATTTCTTATTTCAGTAAAACAAGTAGTTGTTGAAGATTTTTTTATATTTTATATTATAATTAATAATAAACAATGTACTTAAGTGAAGCCGAAAAAATGAAAACTGTTGTTAAAAATGCCATGAAAATGTGTTATATTTAGAATTAACATACTTTTGTTTCTAAATAGTAAGTAGGACTACAGAGCGTTGTTTGGTTATTTTCAATTAAACACAAAACTACATAATAGACTATCTGTGCTCAACCCATTGCAGGTATCGAGACCTGTATTTTAGCGTTATAAGCTCCAAAACTTATCATTGAGTCACTGTGGGAGGGACAAGAATATAAATCATTTTGTTAAATTAAAAACATTCATTTGAATGTGAAGGATAGAAAAATTTGTTTAAAGTGTTTCAAGATTTATTAATATAAAAAAGAGAATGTGAAACAAATTATTAAAAACAATGAGCTGTTAACAAATAATCAGTACATCAACCGTTAACAAATAATCAGTACGTTAACTGTTAACAAAAGATCAGTACATTAACTGTTAACAAAGATCAGTGCATTAACTGTTAACAAAACATTAACTTTGATAACTGTGTTCCACCATTAAGCGGAAGATTTTGTGAATCCATAATATTCACAGAGTTAGACAGGGATTAAATATGTAACAATCTGAATCCATAATATTCATAGAATTAGACAGGTATTAAATATGTAACAATCTGAATCCATAATGTTCATAGAGTTAGACAGGTATTAAGTATGTAACAACCAGAGACGGAAAATGTTCCTGTCCAGAAAACACCAAAAAAAATTTTGTTTGTTTCTGAATTTCACGCAAAGCTACACAAGGGCTATCTGCGCTCGCCGTCCCTAAGTTAGCAGTGTAAGACTAGAAGGAAGGCAGCTAGTCACCACCACCCGCCGCCAACTCTTGGGCTACTCTTTTACCGAGGAATAGTGGGATTGACCGTCACTTATAACACCACCACGGCTAAAAAGACGAGCATGTTTGGTGCGACGGGAATTCGAACCCATGACCCACAGATCAAGAATCTAACGCCTTAACACACGTGGCCATGCTGGACCAATGATATTTTAATGATCTATTTGTGTGGTGGACGAAACATTGTTGGTAAAAACTGAGAAATGGTTTATCCCTGAAACATGTAAATAAACTGTATAAAATTAAACATTTGATTTTAGAAACAACAAATTTCAAACTTCAAAATTAAACTGTGTTTTTTACTGAAAATTCTTTACATTAATTATGCTTAAGTCGGAACTAAAATTTATGTAGTAAGCTCATTAAAAATAGAAGTAAACAATCCTCCCTGATTACACGTATTCTATCTAGCGTAAGAGGATGAGGATTTTCTAGTGGTTATATAGTAAGCTAATTAAAAATAGAAGTAAACAATCCTCCCTAATTTTACGCATTCTATCTCGCGTAAGAGAATGAGGATTTTCCAGTGGTTATATAGTAAGCTAATTAAAAATAGAAGTAAACAATTTTCCCTAATTTTAAGTATTCTATCTAGCGTAGGAGAATGAAGATTTTCTAGAGGTTATTTTAACAGTCCGATCATACAAAAAAATGTAGGCTTAGACACTGTATTTGTGAACATGGTCAGTAGATCATGATATGAAAGAGCATGATTTCTAGTTTTATTCTCTCGGTACTTGAGGCATGTGATGGTTGAAAGAAACTTGTGATATTTGCCATTTTTCCAAAAGGGGTGTTTTTGGCGCCCAAAGTTGATCCATATTCCTTTGGTTATTTTTCAATTCAGTTAAAGACCAGAGATGTCCTCATCTTGGAAACTTATGATAAAAGTGTCTGAATATTTTGTAATCTCAGTTTTTGGAGGCTTCACTTTATGTATGTAACAGCAAACGGTAAGGAAATGTAATGATGATACACGCCTTTCTTACAGCATGTTTATACTGGCTGTGGTTTTTCATGTGATTTGTTCATTTTCACATGCCTCCCAGTGGCTCAGCGGTATGTCTGCGGACTTACACGCTAAAATCCGGGTTTCGATACCCGTGGTGGGTAGAGCAACGATAGCCCATTGTGTAGCTTTGTGCATAATTCAAAACAACAACAACATCATTTTCACATTCAAAATTGTTTTAACATATAGTACTCAACTCTCTTTGATGCTCCGGCATAGCCACGTGAATTAAGACGTTCGACTCGTAATCCGAGGGTCGGAGGTTCGAATTCCCGTCGTGGGGTGTTATAAGTGACGGTCAATTCAACTATTCGTTGGTAAAAGAGTAGCCCAAAAGTTGGCAGTGGGTGGAGATGACTAGCTGCCTTCCCTCTAGTCTTAAACTGCTAAATTAGGGATGGCTGGCCCAGTTAGCCCTCGTGTAGCTTTGCGCAACATTAAAAAAAAAAACTCTCTTTGTTATTGTAACAATTACTTTTGTTTGGAGGGTTTTCAGATTTTTCTTTGAACAGATTAATACAAAGTCCTTTATACTTAGTGAAAGTAAACTTGTATTAGTTCTACGTAATTAAAGATAGACATAAATTCGCAAATAAATAACGTCTCAGTTCAGTTTGATCTCTCTTATTACGTTTCTCTAATGTACAGAGTTTCTCATATCTCCTCTACGTTAATGAAAACAACAATAAAAATGTAAAGTGGCGAATTAATATTACTAGCAAGCAATAAAACAACTCGGGTGTTCTAATATTAATCAGAAGGCTTAGGTACAAGGTCTAAGTTATAAAGGTGTAATATCGTTACCACATATCAAGCTTAGTTTCTTTTTAATTTGATGAGGCGGTAAGTCACATCGACAATTCGACTGCTGGAACAATGAGCTGTTGGATATTTACAGATTATGCGCTACTGAAAATAAATAACCTGGATTGATCTGCATCTGCTCGTGCCTGATTAGTGTCAGCTGCGTGACCACATTTGGACGACAAAAAAAGTCCTCGGTAAAATTAAATGCATGGCATTTTTGCGATTGTTTGTTTACTTAGAGAGAAAAATAACATTGAACAATAACGTGTAACATTGGAGTGGTAAATTAAAATAACATTAAACAATAACATGTAATATTGGAGTGGTAAATTAAAATAACATTGAACAATAACATGTAACATTGGAGTGGTAAATTAAAATAACATTGAACAATAACATGTAACATTGGAGTGGTAAATTGTTTTCATACCAAAAGAAAGATGTTTTTGTATCTGAATCATCATGTTTGGAAAGCACTTAACAAAAGAAAGACTTTCATGCCGTAGTTAAGAATTCATGTAGGTGCAGTTACTAGTGAACTTGGAACACTTGGGATTACTACAATTATATTGGTTTAGACATCTTGGAATGCTTGTGATTACTAGAATTATTTTGGTTTAAACATCTTGGAATACTTGTGATTACTAGAATTATTTTGGTTTAGGCATCTTGGAATACTTGTGATTACTAGAAGTATTTTGGTTTAAACATCTTGGAATGCTTGTGATTACTAGAAGTATTTTGGTTTAAACATCTTGGAATGCTTGTGATTACTAGAATTATTTTGGTTTAGGCATCTTGGAATGCTTGTGATTACTAGAATTATTTTGGTTAAAACATCTTGGAATACTCGTGATTACTAGAGTTACATTTCTTAGACTTTTTTAGGCTATTCCTTTTTCTTATCGATGTTAAACTAAATCAGGTTTGGTGCTTAACTGTCAGATAAACTGTTTCTACTCCACATTCATCTCTTAGGATCATCTCGTTGCTTTGAAAAACAAAAACATACCGGCCTTGCTACTCTTTACTAAAACAGAGAAAGGCTTCAAAATGTGAGTCATTGTATTGATCACCTTACTTGAGATAAAGATGACAGCTAAGTACCAATAAACCAAGCAGGTTTATTTCGTATTAATTACTTGTGGTATTTAACACATACGTGTGTAACGATGAAACACATACAAGTTTATGTGCTTTTTCTCTCAGAACTATATTTACTGGAATTATCATTGAAATACCATAAAACTAGAGTTTTGTGTTGCTTTTTACAATTACTTAGCAATATTGTTTACACTTGTTAGTGTGAAAAAAGGTAAAGGGCAGATACAACATTGAAATCTCTTAATGACTGTCATTCTTTGTTATATTTAAAATTACTTTCCTTTATTCATGTCACTTGATGTCAACTATGTATTGATAAGGCTCGGCCTGGCCAGGTGGGTTAAAGCGTTCGAGTCCCCGTCGCACCAAACATGCTCGCGCCCTTTCAGCCGTGGGAGCGTTATAATGTGACGGTCAATCCCACTTTTCGTTGGTAAAAGAGTAGCCTAAAAGTTGGAGGTGGATAGTGATGACTAGCTGCCTTCCCTTTAGACTTACGCTGCAAAATTAGGAACGACTAGCGCAGATAGTTCTCGTGTAGCTTTGCGCGAAATTTAAAAACCAACAATTTATTGATAAATTTTTAAATCGTTAAAACTTTAAAGAAAATACAAAATGTTTGCGTGATAAATTAATCAAAATGTGTTTTCTTTTATTTTTAACACGTTCATTTTCCAATAAAATTAATTTGAATTGAATAAAATAGCATGGGACATTTTCAACACTTAACATTTTTGGCACACTTTTTCTCGACATTACGTAAACACTTGTTCTGTATATCAAAAGGAAGTGGGGTGAATCTAAAATTAGGACTCAAAAATATCCAAAGAAGATGAGATAGGATTTGTTTTAACACAGACATCGGGAATATTCTTTCAGTTAAACGTTTATGTAATATATTAAGCAACTTAAATAAAATACAATCCGTACATATGATACACTGTAGTTGTCGTGATTCAACTGATTATGTACATAACTGTAATATGAAAGCCACCATCGGATTTTTACAGTGTTAGAAGGTTAGTGACATAAACTGGTAAATAATCTAATTTAGAATGAGTTTCTAGAAATCATGTTTTAGGTATACAGCTAACACTAGCTTTTGACATTTCTCATACGTCGTTGTTGACAGCTTTTCATGCAGTTTGACAACATAAATACGATGTTTAACAGGACTGTGACACACTTTTGTATAGATGCTTTATTTCCACCAAAATTATACTTTAGCTACGTAACACTTTGTTAAAGAAATGGTTATTTTACCGTTTTCTCAGTTGAAAGCGTGATAAAATTTTAATCTTGTCTTATTACATTTCACATACCTACCGTTTTTCTGGAAATTATTGGAGAGTATAGCGCATGCGTGAGCAGCATACTTTACGTAAGTAAATCTTAAACAAAAGTATAAGGAAGTAATTGATACACGAAAACAGTAAACAAATATACTTGTGAGCAAACACTAAGGAATCAACAAAGAAAACTGTTATACTTTATGCAACTTTTGTTTAGAGGTAGGAGTCATGTGTAATAAGAAACTATATAATATTGCTATAAGTTGGTGCTATGAGAATACAGGACATTATAAAGCAGGTTGAGGGTTTAGTTGCTGAACTTTCACCTTCTACGGAAGGTTAGGTAAGTGCGAAATCTGTTGACAGAATCAAGGGCTGCTTTAAAAGTATCAATAACTTCTTCAGAGGCTTTGAAATAGTAAAAGAAACGACGATTCTTTTTAGAGTACTCACTTGGCGAAAAACAGAAGTTAATTTATTAACAGGATCCAACTATTAAACAGAATTTTATCAGTGTTATGCTTATAACAACAGTTGAGTTATCAGAACCAGTAAGACTGTCTTCGTGGTAATATTGAACTTGTCGTAATGGTAAGTAGGAGGGTGTTCGTTAGATAATGGTTTAAGATAAACCTCCATTCTGGAAAGGGAACTGGAAATAAATGGATAGGATAACTAAAGAAATGGAGAAAAGAAGAGGGCAAGTTAAACAATATTTTAAAAGAAAAACTTCTACAAGAATTGAAGATAAACATGTCTGGTTTGTTTGAGAATAAGGTCAATTATTTATATTATAATGTCACGAACATTAGATAGGTGGTTCTAGTTGAAAAGGAAGTTATGAGAATTTCAAAAATTTGTTTATGTTAAGAACTATCTTAAAATGCAAAGTTATAAATTAGAATTGACAAAACTTGTAAATTTTGTGACCTAATACATAAAAATAATAGTGTAAAGTTTGAATCTACGTGGGTTACAATCAGAAGTTTCAAGAACGTGGGTTACAATCAGATATCTCAAAAATGTGGGTTAAAATAAGGAGTTTCAAGAACGTTGGTTACAATCAGATGTTTCAAGAATGTGGGTTACAATAAGGAGTTTCAAGAACATTGGTTACAATCAGATATTTCAAGAACGTGGGTTACAATCATATGTTTCAGGAATGTGGGTTACAATGAGATGTTTCAAGAATGTGGGTTACAATCAGATATTTCAAGAATATGGGTTACAATCAGGTGTTTCAAGAACGTGGGTTACAATCAGGTGTTTCAAAAATATTGGTTACAATAAGGAGTCTCAAGAACGTTGGTTACAATCAGATGTTTCAAGAACGTGGGTTACAATCACATGTTTCAGGAATGTGGGTTACAATGAGATGTTTCAAGAATGTGGGTTACAATAAGATATTTCAAGAATGTGGGTTACAATCAGGTGTTTCAAGAACGTGGGTTACAATCAGGTGTTTCAAAAATATTGGTTACAATAAGGAGTCTCAAGAACGTTTGTTACAATCAGATGTTTCAAGAACGTGGGTTACAATCACATGTTTCAGGGATGTGGGTTACAATGAGATGTTTCAAGAATGTGGGTTACAATAAGGAGTTTCAAGAATGTTGGTTACAATCAAATGTTTCAAGAACGTGGGTTACAATCACATGTTTTAGGAATGTTGGTTACAATGAGGTGTTTTAAGAATATGGGTTACAATCAGGTGTTTCAAGAATGTGGGTTACAATCAGGTGTTTCAAAAATATGGGTTACAATTAGGAGTTTCAAGAACGTGGGTTACAATCAGGTGTTTCAAGAATGTAGGTTACAGTCAAGTGTTTCAAGAATATGGATTACAGTCAGGTATTTCAAGAATATATGTTAGAATCAGGAGTTTCAATAATGTGGGTTACAATGAGGTGTTTTAAAAATATGGGTTACAATTAGGTGTTTCAAGAACGTGGGTTACAATCAGATGTTTTAAGAGTGTAGCTTATAATGAGGCATTTTAAAAATATGGGTTACAATAGTGAGTTTCAAGAACTGAGTTACAATTAGTTGTTTCAAAAATATAGGTTACAATAAAGAGTTTCAAGAACGTGGGTTACAATCAGGTGTTTCAAGAATGTGGGTTACAGTCAGGTGTTTCAAGAATATATGTTAGAATCAGGAGTTTGAAGAATGTGGGTTACAATCACGAGAATGATTTCTACATCCAGCCTGATGAGACAAAAAAAGTCTACAGAAACTGTATAATTAGATCAGGGTTGTGACTTATAATAATACTGGTGCAATAGTTATGGGAAAATAATTTTATATACATAGAAACGAAAGAGAGGAAGAAACTTAATGCACACAAAAATAGAAGAATTGCTAATGATAGATGGATATTTTAATGCTCACAATATTTCGTACTGTAACACCCTTCTTGAGGTAATTGTAAGCTATCAGTTCATCCCATAAGTAATGTCCGAAAATTAAATACAGTGTTATGTAAATGTCATGTGAATGTTGTGTGGACGACAACCATGTCATGTCGTGTTTGAATTTCCATATCTATTATTTATATTTCCATATTTATATTATTATTTTGAAGTTCAAACCAATAAAATATGTTGTTATTCATTTAAAATAACATTTAGAAATTTCTAGAATTAGATAGATCAATCATATGTTTATAAATAATTTGTGTGTCGGCTTGATGTCTAGATGACGAGTCTTGTGCAAAAAGACAGACATGCGCAGATTACTCTGGTATTCTGTGGAAGTTACGCGATTGTTCGAGGACGCAATAAGCCTACTAGTATAAAAACAGACGGTGACGCGAGGAGAAGAAGAATCAGTCACTTGTTTGAGAAAGTTTAAACGTTTGCTGTGTGTTTATTCAACTTGGATTTGTGACTGGAGCTAGATCTACAGAAGCTGTGATTTTATTTCGTCAATCTTTACGATTCATTCGAATTAATGGTTATACTGAAAGTCAACACGTACAAGACTGTTTAGGGGAGACCGGAGCAAACTTCGGAATTTCTTCGTGGGACCAAATTCACACCCTAGACTGGAATTTTGGATTTCTGATCTAGACTTTTGGACTTTCATTCTGAATCATTATATTGGACACAGGCCAGTACCATTTTGTATTGTAATTAATTTTAAACTGAATATCTGTCATTGTTGTCATATGATTTATGTTATATCTGTTACATATATAATAGATTATTGTAATAAATTATACAAGCTGTTATCTGTGTCTTTCTGTTGTGTTCAGTCTACATACATAAAAAACGTAATAACAGAAAGTCCATCATCGTTTCTGTCTTTGTAGAAGGTTTTAATGAGTAAAATGTGTTGCAGATAGAAACTATCCCATCTCAACTTTTTCAGATCATTTATCAAGTAAACCCTTTTGGAGATGGATGTGTCTGAGGAGAACATTAGACATATAATGCTTTATGAGTTTAAAAAATGCAATATTGTAGCCGAAACTACATGCAACATTCAAGGTGTTTATGGTTCGGAGTCTCTCAATGAAAGAAAATGTCAAAGTGATTTAAGAAGTTCAGATCAAGTGACTACAATTTAAGTGATGTAACACATTCAGGTCGTCCTGTTGAGTTTAATTATGACTTCCTGCTGGCTGCACTTGATGAAGATTGTGTTGTAACAGTTGAAGAACTAGAACAGAAACTTAATTCAACCCATTTAACAGTTCATCGTCATCTGCAACAGCTTGGAAGGGTGTTAAACTTGGAAAATGGGTTTCCCATGATTTGACAGAAGCTAACCACAGAGCAAGAGTGAATATTTTCACTTCTCTGCAGTCCCATGAACGTTACTCATATTTTTGGACAGGTTAGTGACCAGAGATGAAAAATGGATATCTTATAAAAAAGTTAAGTGCCGCAGACAATGGCTCAGTGCAGATAAACTGACAAAAGCACAGCCCAAAACAAATCTCTATCTTAGGAAAGTTTTGTTAAGCGTTTGGTGTGATCCACTTTGAGTTGCTGTCACTCAATGTTACGATTACATCACACTTCTACTGTCAACTATTAGAGAGCTTGAATGTTACACTGAAAGAAAAGAGGCCTGCTTTGATCAGTCATATAGGTCTTGTGTTACACCAGGATAATTCACAGCCCCATACAACAAGGATCACATCTGTAAAGATTGAAGAGCTAGAGTGGGAAAAACGTTCCACATTTTCCTTATTCTCCAGACCTTTCCTATCTGATTATCATGTATTCCAAAGTTAGCAGAACTATCTTGATGGGTAAGAGCTTGGAACAGATGAAGATGTCAAAACTACCCTCTCTACATTCTTTTTATCCAAACCCCAAAAAATTTTTAGAAGTGGCATTCAGAAACTTGTGAATCGTTGGCAGGAAGTAATTAATATTAATGGATGTTGTTGTTTTTGAATTAAGCACAAAGCTACACAATGGGCTATCTGTGCTCTGCCCACCACGGGTATCGAAACCCGGATTTTAGCGTGTAAGTCCGCAGAAACACCGCTGAGCCGCTGGGGGCAATATTAATGGAACACACATTATTGATTAAATGACATTAAAAGCACTTGAAATCCTTTCTCTTTTACTGAACCTGAAATCGGACATTACTCAAGAGATGGCCTGATATAATGGGACATAAGCTTTGATACCGCAAATAACTATCAAACAAAGAACGTTCGAAATGAGTGTCATAAAAAGTTGTTTCCACTGTCACCATCTCAGTATAGTACAGCTAATCAAGAGACTTAGTTGTACAGTCTATCTTAGGATAGTACAGCTAATCAAGAGACTTAGTTGTACAGTCTATCTTAGGATAGTACAGCTAATCAAGAGACTTAGTTGTACAGTCTATCTCAGTATAGTACAGCTAATCAAGAGACTTAGTTGTACAGTCTATCTCAGTATAGTACAGCTAATCAAGAGACTTAGTTGTACAGTCTATCTTAGGATAGTACAGCTAATCAAGAGACTTAGTTGTACAGTCTATCTTAGGATAGTACAGCTAATCAAGAGACTTAGTTGTACAATCTATCTTAGGATAGTACAGCTAATCAAGAGACTTAGTTGTACAATCTATCTTAGGATAGTACAGCTAATCAAGAGACTTAGTTGTACAATCTATCTTAGGATAGTATAGAGACGTTATACAGTTGATCAAATGGTTGTGTATAAATTATTTTATAACCTTTGTTAATATTTTAAAATCTTAAATATATAAACAGGATAACAATGAAAATTATGTTGTTGGAATGGATAATGTAAAGTTTAATGTATTATTTTTTCTTACACATAAATAATGATAACTGAAGGGAAAGAGACTGGTATTTTTGCTTCTCTGATTGTAATATTATTTCATGTGTGCGTGTTTGTTATTATTGTATAATTGTTTAAAGTATGAAACGAGAAACAGTAAATCATCAATGGTTTTTATAACCGCATCACGAGAACATTTCTTGCATTTGT
The DNA here is from genome assembly GCA_011833715.1 of Carcinoscorpius rotundicauda. Lineage (NCBI taxonomy): Eukaryota > Metazoa > Arthropoda > Merostomata > Xiphosura > Limulidae > Carcinoscorpius > Carcinoscorpius rotundicauda. Next base: position 5,714,888 of record CM022399.1, on the reverse strand, counting down.
TTTCGTTTTCTTTATTTGAAACTTCTAAAATTACACTTATTTGTGGGGTGATTTGAAATTCCCTGTGGGTCAGAGGTAAGTTTATGAATTTCCAAAGCTAAGATATGAAGTTCGATTCTCCGTGGTGAACAGAGTGTAGATAGGCCATTGTTTAACATAAAAGTAAAAAAACAGAAACTACAATGTTGAGAAATATTAATCGTCGCTTTGCCTTATAACAGAATACTAAAATGTTCTGAAAATATTAATCGTCGCTTTACCTTACAACATAATACTAAAATGTTCTGAAAATATTAATCATCGCTTTACCTTACAACGTAACACTAAAATGTTCTGAAAATATTAATCATTGCTTTACCTTTCAACATAATACTAAAATGTTCTGAAAATATTAATCATTGCTTTACCTTACCACATAATACTAAAATGTTCTGAAAATATTAATCATCGCTTTACCTGACAACGTAATACTAAAATATTCTGAAAATATTGATCATCGCTTTACCTTACAACATGAAACTAAAATGTTCTAAAAATATTAATTGTCGCTTTACCTTACAACATAATACTAAAATGTTCTGAAAATATTAATCATCGCTTTACCTTACAACGTAACACTAAAATGTTCTGAAAATATTAATCATTGCTTTACCTTTCAACATAATACTAAAATGTTCTGAAAATATTAATCATTGCTTTACCTTTCAACATAATACTAAAATGTTCTGAAAATATTAATCATCGCTTTACCTTACCACATAATACTAAAATGTTCTGAAAATATTAATCATCGCTTTACCTTACAACATAATACTAAAATGTTCTGAAAATATTAATCATCGCTTTACCTTACAACATAATAGTAAAATGTTCTGAAAATATTAATCATTGCTTTACCTTTCAACATAATACTAAAATGTTCTGAAAATATTAATCATCGCTTTACCTTACAACATAATACTAAAATGTTCTGAAAATATTAATCATCGCTTTACCTTACAACATAATACTAAAATATATTGAAAATATTGCTCATCGCTTTACCTTACAACATGAAACTAAAATGTTCTAAAAATATTAATAATCTTACCTTACAACATAATAGTAAAATGTTCTGAAAATATTAATCATTGCTTTACCTTTCAACATAATACTAAAATGTTCTGAAAATATTAATCATCGCTTTACCTTACCACATAATACTAAAATGTTCTGAAAATATTAATCATCGCTTTACCTTACAACATAATACTAAAATGTTCTGAAAATATTAATCATTGCTTTACCTTTCAACATAATACTAAAATGTTCTGAAAATATTAATCATTGCTTTACCTTTCAACATAATACTAAAATGTTCTGAAAATATTAATCATCGCTTTACCTTACCACATAATACTAAAATGTTCTGAAAATATTAATCATCGCTTTACCTTACAACATAATACTAAAATGTTCTGAAAATATTAATCATCGCTTTACCTTACCACATAATACTAAAATGTTCTGAAAATATTAATCATCGCTTTACCTTACAACATAATACTAAAATGTTCTGAAAATATTAATCATTGCTTTACCTTTCAACATAATACTAAAATATATTGAAAATATTGCTCATCGCTTTACCTTACAACATGAAACTAAAATGTTCTAAAAATATTAATAATCTTACCTTACAACATAATAGTAAAATGTTCTGAAAATATTAATCATCGCTTTACCTTACAACATAAAACTAAAATGTTCTGAAAATATTAATCATTGCTTTACCTTACAACATAATACTAAAATATATTGAAAATATTAATCATCGATTTACCTTAGAACATAATACTAAAATGTTCTGAAAGTATTAATCATCGCTTTACCTTACAACGTAACACTAAAATGTTCTGAAAATATTGATCATCGCTTTACCTTACAACATGAAACTAAAATGTTCAAAAATATTAATAATCTTACCTTACAACATAATACTAAAATGTTCTGAAAATATTAATCATCGCTTTACCTTACAACATAAAACTAAAATGTTCTGAAAATATTAATAATCGCTTTACCTTACAACATAATACTAAAAGGTTTTGAAAATATTAATCATTGCTTTACCTTACAACATAAAACTAAAATGTTCTGAAAATATTAATCATCGCTTTACCTTACAACATAATACTAAAAGGTTTTGAAAATATTAATCATTGCTTTACCTTAGAACATAATACTAAAAGGTTTTGAAAATATTAATCATCGCTTCACCTTATAACATAATACTAAAATGTTCTGAAAATATTAATCATTGCTTTACCTTTCAACATAATACTAAAATGTTCTGAAAATATTAATCATTGCTTTATCTTACAACATAACACTAAAATTTTCTGAAAATATTAATCGTCGCTTTACCTTTCAACATAATACTAAAATGTATTGGAAATATTAATCATTGCTTTACCTTAGAACATAATACTAAAAGGTTTTGAAAATATTAATCATCGCTTTACCTTACAACGTAATACTAAAATGTTCTGAAAATATTAATCATCGCATTACCTTACAATATAAAACTAAAATGTTCTAAAAATATTAATAATCTTACCTTACAAGATAATACTAAAATGTTCTGAAAATATCAATCATCGCTTTATCTTACAACATAATACTAAAATGTTCTGAATTTTTTATCATATATAATTCTAATTTACCACTATCTACTGTATGTAAAAAGGTATATATATATATAAATGGTAAAAATCTTTCTACCAGAAATTTAACCGTTTCATTCAATAACATGTAACTTCTGTGTTTTTATTCAGATTTTCACACTTGCTATGAAACTACTGGTCACAACCATCAGATTTACGTTTCTATTTGTAGGTAAACCGAGAATTCTATAAAAAACTTGAATTATTAACACCAGTATTCAATGCCATATTTACAGATATAACTATACAAACGTGGAAAGAAGTTGAATGATGTAATATTTTCGATCTTACAGATATAAAAAAGAAATAAATCTTTCTTCAATAAGATGTCAAAGATGATTAATAAATTAAATTAATAGAAAGACTTTCAAAGCCTATAGCAGTATATTTAATACAAACACACAATATGTTCAGTACAAACACACAGTATGTTTAGTACAAACACTTTTAATACAATTTTTGGAACACTACACAGAACAACCCAGGATTTCGTACAACAGTTTTGGAACACTACACAGAACAACCCAGGATTACGTACAACAATTTTGGAACACTACACAGAACAACCCAGGATTACGTACAACAGTTTTGGAACACTACATAGAACAACCCAGGATTACGTACAACAATTTTGGAACACTACACACAACAACCCAGGATTACGTACAACAGTTTTGGAACACTACACAGAACAACCCAGGATTACGTACAACAATTTTGGAACACTACACAGAACAACCCAGGATTACGTACAACAATTTTGGAACACTACACAGAACAACCCAGGATTACGTACAACAGTTTTGGAACACTACACAGAACAACCCAGGATTACGTACAACAATTTTGGAACACTACATAGAACAACCCAGGATTACGTACAACAGTTTTGGAACACTACACAGAACAACCCAGGATTACGTACAACAATTTTGAAACACTACACAGAACAACCCAGGATTACGTACAACAGTTTTGGAACACTACACAGAACAACATAGGATTACGTACAACAATTTTGGAACACTACACAGAACAACCCAGGATTACGTACAAAAGTTTTGGAACACTACACAGAACAACCCAGGATTACGTACAACAATTTTGGAACACTACACAGAACAACCCAGGATTACGTACAACAGTTTTGGAACACTACACAGAACAACTCAGGATTACGTACAACAGTTTTGGAACACTACACAGAACAACCCAGGATTACGTACAACAATTTTGGAACACTACACAGAACAACCCAGGATTACGTACAACAGTTTTGGAACACTACGCAGAACAACTCAGGATTACGTACAACAATTTTGGAACATTACACAGAACAACTCAGGATTACGTACAACAGTTTTGGAACACTACACATAACAACATAGGATTACGTACAACAGTTTTGGAACATTACACAGAACAACCTAGGATTACGTACAACAATTTTGGAACACTACACAGAACAACCCAGGATTACGTACAACAGTTTTGGAACACTACACAGAACAACCCAGGATTACGTACAACAATTTTGGAACATTACACAGAACAACTCAGGATTACGTACAACAGTTTTGGAACACTACACAGAACAACTCAGGATTACGTACAATAGTTTTGGAACACTACATAGAACAACCCAGGATTACGTACAACAGTTTTGGAACACTACACAGAACAACTCAGGATTACGTACAACAGTTTTGGAACACTACACAGAACAACTCAGGATTACGTACAACAGTTTTGGAACACTACATAGAACAACCCAGGATTACGTACAACAGTTTTGGAACATTACACAGAACAACCCAGGATTACATACAATAGTTTTGGAACACTACACAGAACAACCCAGGATTACGTACAACAATTTTGGAACACTACACAGAACAACCCAGGATTACGTACAACAATTTTGGAACACTACACAGAACAACCCAGGATTACGTACAACAGTTTTGGAACACTACACAGAACAACCCAGGATTACGTACAACAGTTTTGGAACATTACACAGAACAACTCAGGATTACGTACAACAGTTTTGGAACACTACACAGAACAACTCAGGATTACGTACAACAGTTTTGGAACATTACACAGAACAACCCAGGATTACGTACAACAATTTTGGAACACTACACAGAACAACCCAGGATTACGTACAACAGTTTTGGAACACTACATAGAACAACCCAGGATTACGTACAACAGTTTTGGAACATTACACAGAACAACCCAGGATTACATACAATAGTTTTGGAACACTACACAGAACAACCCAGAATTACGTACAACAATTTTGGAACACTACACAGAACAACCCAGGATTACGTACAACAATTTTGGAACACTACACAGAACAACCCAGGATTACGTACAACAGTTTTGGAACACTACACAGAACAACCCAGGATTACGTACAACAATTTTGGAACATTACACAAAACAACTCAGGATTACGTACAACAGTTTTGGAACACTACACAGAACAACTCAGGATTACGTACAACAGTTTTGGAACATTACACAGAACAACCCAGGATTACGTACAACAATTTTGGAACACTACACAGAACAACCCAGGATTACGTACAACAGTTTTGGAACACTACACAGAACAACCCAGGATTACGTACAACAATTTTGGAACACTACACAGAACAACCCAGGATTACGTACAACAGTTTTGGAACACTACACAGAACAACCCAGGATTACGTACAACAATTTTGGAACACTACACAGAACAACCCAGGATTACGTACAACAGTTTTGGAACACTACACAGAACAACATAGGATTACGTACAACAATTTTGGAACACTACACAGAACAACCCAGGATTACGTACAAAAGTTTTGGAACACTACACAGAACAACCCAGGATTACGTACAACAATTTTGGAACACTACACAGAACAACCCAGGATTACGTACAACAGTTTTGGAACACTACACAGAACAACTCAGGATTACGTACAACAGTTTTGGAACACTACACAGAACAACCCAGGATTACGTACAACAATTTTGGAACACTACACAGAACAACCCAGGATTACGTACAACAGTTTTGGAACACTACGCAGAACAACTCAGGATTACGTACAACAATTTTGGAACATTACACAGAACAACTCAGGATTACGTACAACAGTTTTGGAACACTACACATAACAACATAGGATTACGTACAACAGTTTTGGAACATTACACAGAACAACCTAGGATTACGTACAACAATTTTGGAACACTACACAGAACAACCCAGGATTACGTACAACAGTTTTGGAACACTACACAGAACAACCCAGGATTACGTACAACAATTTTGGAACATTACACAGAACAACTCAGGATTACGTACAACAGTTTTGGAACACTACACAGAACAACTCAGGATTACGTACAATAGTTTTGGAACACTACATAGAACAACCCAGGATTACGTACAACAGTTTTGGAACACTACACAGAACAACTCAGGATTACGTACAACAGTTTTGGAACACTACACAGAACAACTCAGGATTACGTACAACAGTTTTGGAACACTACATAGAACAACCCAGGATTACGTACAACAGTTTTGGAACATTACACAGAACAACCCAGGATTACATACAATAGTTTTGGAACACTACACAGAACAACCCAGGATTACGTACAACAATTTTGGAACACTACACAGAACAACCCAGGATTACGTACAACAATTTTGGAACACTACACAGAACAACCCAGGATTACGTACAACAGTTTTGGAACACTACACAGAACAACCCAGGATTACGTACAACAGTTTTGGAACATTACACAGAACAACTCAGGATTACGTACAACAGTTTTGGAACACTACACAGAACAACTCAGGATTACGTACAACAGTTTTGGAACATTACACAGAACAACCCAGGATTACGTACAACAATTTTGGAACACTACACAGAACAACCCAGGATTACGTACAACAGTTTTGGAACACTACATAGAACAACCCAGGATTACGTACAACAGTTTTGGAACATTACACAGAACAACCCAGGATTACATACAATAGTTTTGGAACACTACACAGAACAACCCAGAATTACGTACAACAATTTTGGAACACTACACAGAACAACCCAGGATTACGTACAACAATTTTGGAACACTACACAGAACAACCCAGGATTACGTACAACAGTTTTGGAACACTACACAGAACAACCCAGGATTACGTACAACAATTTTGGAACATTACACAAAACAACTCAGGATTACGTACAACAGTTTTGGAACACTACACAGAACAACTCAGGATTACGTACAACAGTTTTGGAACATTACACAGAACAACCCAGGATTACGTACAACAATTTTGGAACACTACACAGAACAACCCAGGATTACGTACAACAGTTTTGGAACACTACATAGAACAACCCAGGATTACGTACAACAGTTTTGGAACACTACACAGAACAACCCAGGATTACGTACAACAGTTTTGGAACACTACATAGAACAACCCAGGATTACGTACAACAGTTTTGGAACACTACATAGAACAACCCAGGATTACGTACAACAGTTTTGGAACACTACACAGAACAACTCAGGATTACGTACAACAGTTTTGGAACACTACATAGAACAACCCAGGATTACGTACAACAGTTTTGGAACACTACACAGAACAACCCAGGATTACGTACAACAGTTTTGGAACACTACACAGAACAACATAGGATTACGTACAACAGTTTTGGAACACTACACAGAACAACCCAGGATTACGTACAACAGTTTTGGAACACTACACAGAACAACCCAGGATTACGTACAACAATTTTGGAACATTACACAGAACAACTCAGGATTACGTACAACAGTTTTGGAACACTACACAGAACAACTCAGGATTACGTACAGCAGTTTTGGAACACTACACAGAACAACCCAGGATTACGTACAACAGTTTTGGAACATTACACAGAACAATCCAGGATTACGTAAAACAATTTTGGAACCTTTGCTTAACAAGCCAGCTTAGCCAACTAACCATTGATTAGATTTCTTCATTATGGTAGACAATTTAAAGGACACAATCCACATGGATATGGTTTACACAAAGTACAGTCCTGATTAAGATGGTTGTTACATTTTGGCGGTCATTTTACCAAGGTCTATATCATTTACCAATTGTAGAAGAGAGCACTTGTATAGAATAAAAGTTTTAACTTGGATTAGAACACTGTACTGTTTACAAAACAATACGGTAACGTTACGTTTATAAATGGTAGACAAAGTTACAAAACATTTTGAGCCACCTAATGTATGGCGCGTGACAAAAGTACTAACGGAAAAACAAAACTTGCAATAGTTGAAGCTGAATTTGGACTTAAAATGAATGCAGTATGATTATCAGAAGTCAAGATTTCATTCGACATAGAAATTTATTAAAGATGTAAAAGAAACGCATGTATAGATTATGCGTGTGTCATTGTCAACTCAGAGTGGTTTCATTGACTCAAAGAAGAAAACTGTAGGTCTGGAGGACTTGAAAGATACCCCATCTACATACTTCATATGAAGAACGAGCAACGTTTTCATTGTATAACCTGCTGAAAATAGTCTACACCGTTTGGGTAAGGTGACATAACATATAAAACATCAGTTGAAAACTATGAGCTATCCAGTCGACAGGCTATACACATTCTTCAGATGTTAGGCTATACTATCTTTACCAGTTGTCAATTAAATTACTACAATAACCGAAATGCACTCACTTCACTTGTATTCAAAGTAATACATGTGTATATATTCGAAACGAGTTAAACGTATGTACAATTTTTTACACGATAGAGATTAAAAGCATATTGAGAACATTATATGTTGTAAATTGTTGTAAATAATCTACTTAAGTTTATTGAATTGCTTTAGAATTTTAGTTGATAAGCCGAAATATTTTTTTCAATTGTCACCGAGCATAGATCACTTACGTTTCGTCAAGTTTCCATGGCTACATCTTATGTTTCTAAAATCGTCTGCTCCTTCTCCGTATTTAGTCCTAGCTCCATAAAAAGCGTTTACTTTTAGTCAAACAAAGAGCCCCAGTTACTTTAGGACTCTATTTGACGAAAAATAGTATTATTATTTATCTCATCCTAACATGGATCAACTGTTGGGCCTATATCAATCGTTAGGCCTATATCAACTGTTAGGCCTATATCAATCGTTAGGCCTATATCAACTGTTAGGCCTATATCCATCGTTGGGCCTATATCCATCGTTGGGCCTATATCAACTGTTGGGCCTATATCAATCGTTAGGCCTATATCAACTGTTAGGCCTATACCCATCGTTGGGCCTTATTCTGTTCGAACTTTTATTTACGTGACTACGTTTCACGTCTGCACTCTCTTTGTGCATTTCCTGTTTCATGCTCATCTCATACTATTGGTACTTTTATTACTAAATCGTCTGGTCGCTATATTCTTTGCATGAAACGCAACTTCCAATAATCATCTGCTTTTCACTCTTATTATTACACTAAAAACTGAACAGTTATATAACATACATTCACAAAATAAACTCATTAATAATTATTTACACTAAACAATATTTTATATAATGAAATAAACCTTTCTTCAAGAGAAATATCAAATATATATATATATATTTAAAATAAAAGGACTGCTCTTACTTTACCCACAAAGTTTACACACACAATTTACACTAACATTCACAGTTCTTTTGTTTGTTTCTCCTAGGATAAGGTCTCCAACTGTTACCTAGTGTCGTGCGAGATCTGTGTACTGACGCGGTAGAATGTTCTCTACCTTCTTCTTACCAGCCAGTTATTAACGTGTCCTCTCTACTTAATGCTCTGAAGCTTAGTAGGTCCCTAGCTTTTGTAAGGCCCCGCATGGCCAAGCGACTCGTAATCTGAGGGTCGCGGGTTCGCATCCCAGTCGGGCCAAACATGCTCGCCCTTTCAGCTGTGGGGGCGTTATAATGTGACGGTCAATCCCACTATTCGTTGGTAAAAGAGTATCCCAAGAGTTGACGGTGGGTGGTGATGACTAGCTGCCTTCCCTCTAGTCTTACACTGCTAAATTAGGGACGGCTAGCAGAGATAGCCCTCGAGTAGCTTTGTGCGAAATTCCAAAACAAACAAACAAAGCTTTTATAATGAAGCCATTGTCTTTCATTTCTGCTTAAATGACAGACACACTTGTCATGTCCATTTGTGCATTGAGAGTGGCATCCGAAATGTCTTCTTCCCTCTCAAAGGGCCTCCTTAACAGATTGGCAAGGTAGACCTTATCGCGTTCACTTTCACTTTAAAGTGCAATCTATTGATCACTTTCTGTGCTATGGAAGGTCTTTTTCACTGTCGAATGAGTTCATTGTTCTTTGTAGGTAGCAAAATGTAGATCTTTGGCCTTCATGATGGAAAAGTCTTTAATGGATTTTTCTCAACCATTAGAACTGCTTTAATAGGTCTGGTTCAATATCCTTTCCTGTCGTCAGTTCTATAAGTCTCTTCTCTCTGTGTTGTGTGTTTCAATTGTTCTTGGTCAGTGATCCGAAGTTTTCACAGTGAAGTGTTTTTCTTCTGCATTTCCTTCAGCTTTCGTGAACCTACATTCGAGTTCTCACTCTGTGAGGCTTCAAGAGTTTTTATGTTTTATTTGCTCTTTTCTTGAGCTTTGGTTGAAACTGCAGATGCTTCATCAGTTTTCTTTCTGTCTAGTTCCTCCAAAGTTCTGTCACCAAGTTGTATATTGGTTTCTTCATATAGAAGGCTTCAAGGTATCCCACATAAAATGGAGTACACACCAACGCACATATGTACTTTGCCGTTCATCTGATCATCAGATACTAGACTGGTTTTCACTGCAGCAGAAAACCAATATTCGGAAAAAACTGGTAACAAAATATGACATTTCAGTTAATACCAAATTTATTCAAAAAACAAGCATAAAACTAAAATCAATACTATGTAAAAACTAAACTGACAAACACAACACCAACATTATTTTTAAAGTACAATGTGATAACTGCCACGACTTCTATATTGGAGAAACAAGTAGAAAAATGGAAACCAGATTCAAAGAACATAAAAAGTCACCTTCACACGTTTTCGAACACTGCAAGTCAAATAAACACAATATAACCATAATCAGTAATGACGAGAAAACTTACTTGTAGAGAAAAATATACACGTAAAAACGGCTGGTTTGGGTTGAGAAAATTTTATCCTCTACATAAAAAATTTTTCAACCCAAACCAGCCGTTTTTACATATATATTTTTCACAACATAACTATAGAAAACACCCAAATACTAAATAAAAAAACAAACATAAACAAACGCAAAATTAAAGAAGCCTTACTTATACAATTCAAGCCCAAAATAAACAAAAGGAACACCTTTATAGCTACATTAATAAATATAATCAAACATCTAACCAAACCCTCTACATTCCTACACTCAATTACACAACCGCCTTCAAACATGTAGTCAGCTTTCCGTGAGTTACCTCTTTCTTTCTTTGTGAACCTGACGATGACCGAAGAAGGTCGAAACGTTGTTCGCTCCTCTACACAGTGCTTTCTCTACTTATACCAGCCATTTTTTAGACATATAATATCTCTACAAGTGGGTTTTCTCGTAATCTCGAATCCTTCAAATATTGACATATTATGTTTTGGTAGCACGTTTTGACATTTGTGAGGTACTCCGAACATATAAAACTATTAATACATTAACTAACTTGAGTGATTTTTGCTACCGTTTGCTAGTAATGAGCTTGTAATCCTCTGCCATGTGTCCAATGGCATCTCTTCTATTTATTAACCTCCTGTCACCTTTGGTAGACTTTTGCTTCTGGTCAGGCATTACTGGTTTTGAAACTGAGTGTTCTTAGACTACTCAGCTCTAATACCTCCATATATATTGTTCTGCCAGCTTGATCACCTCGTATACATCTCTTGATACTCTCTCATTTGAGAACAGTGATGTTTCGGTCGTGACCACGAACTCTTCTTGCAATGATAGGTCCGCCAGCCTCTAAAAACTACGTTCACATTTGGTCATGTTAATCTATATGATGTGTCATAAAGTGAAATACAGTTTGTCAAATGTAAGGTTTAACTTCTCTGAGCTCCGGATTAAAACATTCTTCAGTAAGTCCACATTGTTTCAACAAAGCCACGATTAATTTGTTATATTTCTTGGCATCTTTCACGTTCAAATATACTTACTGGTCTTTTTCTATGGGAAGTGAATTATCCAGGACAGCATCACGCCGTCTTCATGTTAATCAAATTTGGGCAGTCTGGGTCTGCTGGCCTTGTAGTTTAGGGCTCGTCATGATTTTGTTGTAATCTCAGTATGCTATCTTATTCTCTCCATTTCCAGTCTCTTCTCTCTTTATTTCTTTTTTTCCAGTACGTGCTCTTCCTTTCTCTCTCTCTGTTTCCAGTCTCTCCTCTCTCTATTTCTTCTTTTCCGGTATGTGCTCTTATTTTCTCTCTCTCTATTTCCAGTCTCTCCTCTCTCTATTTCTTCTTTTCCGGTACGTGATCTTATTTTCTCTCTTTCTATTTCTTCTTTTCCGGTACGTGATCTTATTTTCTCTCTCTCTATTTCTTCTCTACCGGTACGTGATATTATTTTGTCTCTCTTTATTTGCCGTCTCTCCTCTCTCTATTTCTTCTTTTCCGGTACGTGATCTTATTTTCTCTCTTTCTAATTCTTCTTTTCCGGTACGTGATCTTATTTTCTCTCTTTCTAATTCTTCTTTTCCGGTACGTGATCTTATTTTCTCTCTCTCTATTTCTTCTCTACCGGTACGTGATATTATTTTGTCTCTCTTTATTTGCCGTCTCTCCTCTCTCTATTTCTTCTTTTCCGGTACGCGATCTTATTCTCTCTCTCTCTATTTCTTTTTTTTGGGTGTGCTCTTATTTTCTCTCTCTCTCTATTTGCCGTCTCTCCTCACTCTATTTCTTCTTTTCCAGTACGTGATCTTATTTTCTCTCTCTCTATTTCTTCTTTATCGGTACGTGATATTATTTTCTCTCTCTATTTGCCGTCCCTCCTCTCTCTATTTCTTCTTTTCCGGTACGTGATATTATTTTCTCTCTCTCTCTTCTCTCTATTTCTTCTTTTCCGGTACATCATATTATTTTTCTCTCTCTATTTCCAGTCTCTCCTCTCTCTGTTTCTTCTTTTCCGGTACGTGCTCTTATTTTCTCTCTCTCTATTTTTAGTCTTTTCTTTCTTCCAGTTTTACTCTTTTCTTTTCTTCTTTTAATCTTTCTTCTTTGTATGCGATCTTATCTCTGTAGTTTTTGTTTAACAAAATCTTTTTCAACCCATTTATCAAGATCACGTGGTTATATAAGGTAATTGTAATCTGTACAGTATTTGAGCTACTGCTACACTTCTCTCGACATAAGCCTACTTTTATCCCTTCTGCTTTCTTATATCACATTTTTCTACTGCATAATACTAACTGTGGCTCACCAGTTGTCAAATGTTGAGGTTGTGTTCCGTTCGTCCTTCATCAGTTAGAGGATCTTACTTATAATTCTTAATAGTATAAAGATGTGAAAAATTAACAAACTGATGTTTTAGTGTGATAAGCTGTTTCACATACACAGTATCAAGATGTGAACAATGAACAAACTGATGTTGTAGTATGATAAACTGTTTCACACATACACAGTATCAATATGTGAACAATAAACAAACTGATGTAGTAGTGTGATAAGCTGTTTCACATACACAGTATCAAGATGTGAACAATGAACAAACTGATGTTGTAGTATGATAAACTGTTTCACACATACACAGTATCAATATGTGAACAATAAACAAACTGATGTAGTAGTGTGATAAGCTGTTTCACATACACAGTATCAAGATGTGAACAATAAACAAACTGATGTTGTATGATAAGTTGTTTCACATACACAGTATCAAGATGTGAACAATGAACAAACTGATGTTGTAGTGTGATAAACTGTTTCACACGTACACAGTATCAAGATGTGAACAATGAACAAACTGATGTTGTAGTGTGATAAGTTGTTTCACACATACACAGTATGAAGATGTGAACAACGAGCAAACTGATGTTGTAGTGTGATAAGTCGTTTCACATACACAGTATCAAGATATGAACAATGAACAAACTGATGTTGTAGTGTGATAAGTTGTTTCACATACACAGTATCAAGATGTGAACAATGAACAAACTGATGTTGTAGTGTGATAAGCTGTTTCACATACACAGTAACAAGATGTGAACAATGAACAAAGTGATGTTGTGCGATAAGCTGTTTCACATACACAGTTTCAAGATGTGAACAATAAACAAACTGATGTTGTAGTGTGATAAGCTGTTTCACATACACAGTATCAAGATGTGAACAATAAACAAACTGATGTTGTGTGATAAGCTGTTTCACATACACAGTATCAAGATGTGAACAATGAACAAACTGATGTTGTAGTGTGATAAGCTGTTTCACATACACAGTATCAAGATGTGAACAATGAACAAACTGATGTTGTAGTATGATAAGTTGTTTCACATACACAGTATCAAGATGTGAACAATGAACAAACTGATGTTGTGTAATAAGCTGTTTCACATACACAGTTTCAAGATGTGAACAATAAACAAACTGATGTTGTAGTGTGATAAGCTGTTTCACATACACAGTATCAAGATGTGAACAATAAACAAACTGATGTTGTGTGATAAGCTGTTTCACATACACAGTATCAAGATGTGAACAATGAACAAACTGATGTTGTAGTGTGATAAGCTGTTTCACATACACAGTATCAAGATGTGAACAATGAACAAACTGATGTTGTAGTATGATAAACTGTTTCACACATACACAGTATCAATATGTGAACAATAAACAAACTGATGTAGTAGTGTGATAAGCTGTTTCACATACACAGTATCAAGATGTGAACAATAAACAAACTGATGTTGTATGATAAGTTGTTTCACATACACAGTATCAAGATGTGAACAATGAACAAACTGATGTTGTAGTGTGATAAGCTGTTTCACATACACAGTATCAAAATGTGAACAATAAACAAACTGATGTAGTAGTGTGATAAGTTGTTTCACACATACACAGTATCAAGATGTGAACAACGAGCAAACTGATGTTGTAGTGTGATAAGTCGTTTCACATACACAGTATCAAGATATGAACAATGAACAAACTGATGTTGTAGTGTGATAAGTTGTTTCACATACACAGTATCAAGATGTGAACAATGAACAAACTGATGTTGTAGTGTGATAAGCTGTTTCACATACACAGTAACAAGATGTGAACAATGAACAAAGTGATGTTGTGCGATAAGCTGTTTCACATACACAGTTTCAAGATGTGAACAATAAACAAACTGATGTTGTAGTGTGATAAGCTGTTTCACATACACAGTATCAAGATGTGAACAATAAACAAACTGATGTTGTGTGATAAGCTGTTTCACATACACAGTATCAAGATGTGAACAATGAACAAACTGATGTTGTAGTGTGATAAGCTGTTTCACATACACAGTATCAAGATGTGAACAATGAACAAACTGATGTTGTAGTATGATAAGTTGTTTCACATACACAGTATCAAGATGTGAACAATGAACAAACTGATGTTGTGTAATAAGCTGTTTCACATACACAGTTTCAAGATGTGAACAATAAACAAACTGATGTTGTAGTGTGATAAGCTGTTTCACATACACAGTATCAAGATGTGAACAATAAACAAACTGATGTTGTGTGATAAGCTGTTTCACATACACAGTATCAAGATGTGAACAATGAACAAACTGATGTTGTAGTGTGATAAGTTGTTTCACATACACAGTATCAAGATGTGAACAATGAACAAACTGATGTTGTAGTGTGATAAGCTGTTTCACATACACAGTATCAAGATGTGAACAACGAGCAAACTGATGTTGTAGTATGATAAGTCGTTTCACATACACAGTATCAAGATGTGAACAATGAGCAAACTGATGTTGTAGTGTGATAAGTCGTTTCACACTATATTCTTAAAAAAAGTACAACTAACGAAAACATCTCTAACAGAAAGACTTATATTCTTAAATAAAGTACACCTTACAGAAACACTTTTTACAGAAAGACCTATATTCCTAAATAAAGTACACCTTACAGAAACATTTCTTACTTGGTAGTTACATATATATACTTCTTCGAAGACGAACTTTATGCTCAAGGTTTTGAAGTAAACTGTTGTTGTGAATTAAGCACAAAGTTACACAATGGGCTATCTGTGAACTGCCCACCACGTGTATTGAAACCTGGTTTTTAGAGATGTAAGTCCGTAAACATAACGTTGAGCCACGGGGGAAGTGATGAAGTAAATCATAAATAACTCATAAACTACCTATTTATTAAAAAACTTGAATGAGGTAAATTATTAAATAATTCAAAAATTAACTAAAACCGTGAATGAAGTAAATTATAAAATATTTCACAAATTACCAATTAACAAAAATCTGAATGAAGTAAATTATTAAATAATTCACAAATTAGCTATTAACTAAAAACCTGAATGAAGTAAATTATTAAATAATTCACAAATTACCTATTAACTAAAAATCTGAATGAAGTAAATTATTAAATAATTCACAAGTTACTTATTAACTGACCAACAAACTTGCTTCCATTTTATATATCATTTAATCTGTTTCTTTTCGACTTTGGAGAAAGTTCTAGGTATTAAAGCTACACCAATGATGTTAAGTTTTATCTTCTTTTTAGCTGAAGAAAAGAGTGTTTTTGAGATGTGATGTAATTTGTTTTTAATTGTAGATGCCCCCCAGTGGCTCAGCGGAATGTCTGCGGACTTACACGCTAAAATCCGGGTTTCGATATCCGTGGTGGGCAGAGCACAGATAGCTCATTGTGTAGCTTTGTGCTTAATTCTAAACAACCAAATAATTGTAGACTATAACACTGAAGGTTTGGTGTGACAATCTACCAATACTTTATGAACAGGGCTGTCCAGAAGTAAGAGTTAGAATATGAAACTCCCTTCACAAAGGTCATATATATACATATGTATGTGTGTAGTATAAGGTCATATATCATATCGTACAATTTACTTTGAAAGTCACTCAATAAAGTAGCATGTTTCTTAACGCTAATCATGTTTCAAAGGTCATATGTATGTGTGTAGTATAAGGTCATATATCATATCGTACAATTGAGTTTGAAAGTCACTCAATAAAGTAGCATATTTCTTAACGCTAATCATGTTACAAAGGTCATATGTATGTGTGTAGTATAAGGTCATATATCATATCGTACAATTTACTTTGAAAGTCACTCAATGAAGTAGCATGTTTCTTAACGCTAATCATGTTATTATTATGTTTTATTACATAAGTTTAAAAAATTCAAGGAACAACCACTTTACCGAATGCCACTTGTCCGTTCAGTTTAAGCAAAATTTAATATTTTTGGGAAAACTGTTTTATATGATTCACGTTCTTTGTTTTCATTAACAATATGTTTATCCGACCCACGTATCTACATCTTTTCCGTAATATTTATTAAACACTTTGTTCTCTTGGCCTTGGCACACCCAAATCCCCACATCCTCCCCTGAACAACGATTATTAGAAGGGGAGTGTTAGTATATTTGTTTTAAATTGTCTTTCATATTATTAAGCAGGATAGGATAAGTTTATTAACACATATAAGAACTTGTAGCCTGTTGTTTAACACGCATTAGTTTTTTTCCAATTAAAATATTGTAATTGACAAAATTATATTGTTACACTTTAGTTGTGTTATATATATATCACTGTGGGCGTATTTTCGACATTATGCTTATTTTTGTTGTTATGAGCTTAAGAAATTTAAAATTCCAATGCTAAGCGTCACTTTGACATGCGAAGGATACACCATCAGAGGTAAGAATACATGTGTGAAAGTAAGTCAGTTTGTTTTAAGCCCATGAGAGAAAGGATGTGTAAAGAAAAATAAGATTATGTGATCCATATTCAACTAGGAGTTGGTTTCTTGTAACTTAGTTGAAGCAGAAACTGGAGAATTTGTGTTGGAATAAACCTTACTTCAGTGTTAAATAGTATGAGGCCCGACCACCAATGGCACAGCGTTATGTCTGCGGTGTTACCATACTAGAAAGTGGGTTTCGATATCGATGGTGGGCAGAGCACAGATAGCCCATTGTGTAGCTCGTGCTTAATTCCAAACAAACAAAAGAACGAGTTACGTGCAATACCTGTTCCAGATGGCCATTAAGTTACTTCTTTAATAACTTCTAGCTATTTGAATGCTATTTTTATTCTAAATAATTTTTATTTTATTTATTTTAGGAATAAAATGTCTCACCGATAAAACACATCTTGCTTCTGTTTAATGAATTATTCGTGCTAAACAATATGCTATTAATGTGACTCAAGGTCTTTGAAAAAGTACACAAAAATGTAGTTATTGTATTTATTCCTAGATTTACAAACTTTTTGAAAAATCTACACGTAATTTATAGCTATACAAAATACGTTTTGGGACTAAATTTTTAATAACTTGAGTATTTATCTGCTTTTAAATACTACACAGTTTTCATTTCATGCTATATACACAGAAGTTAAGTTGATGATTGGTCGAACCTTCGCACACAGCAGGTTGTCAGTTAAACGTCCACATACAATACAGTGAATACACATCACGTGACCATTAACTGAGGCAGTTTGAAACTTTTAAGTAAATTATTACTTATTACACCCAGAATATCAGGATGCGTACATTATAAATCAAAATATTTGTATTTTATAACTTCGAGTTCTCATATGTTTAGGAGGTTTCATATTATTATTTTCAATCGATTTGACCTTTCTATTTGTTTCACTGATATGTACATTTATATGTAACGCTACCTTTGTTTTAGCTTTTATTTCACATCAATACCAGCCACACGAACCAGTACGATATCTTGATGTCGATCCAGATAGGAATCTTGATGTGGATCCAGATACGAATCTTGATGTCGATCCAGATATGATGCTCTTGTTTTGGCACTATTTTCAAGGTCTAGGTCGCTGGACCTGATCCAAAACCATAACAGAAAGAAGTTAACTCATAAATGTAAAATTATGCAGCAGTTAAATATGCTTGAAATGTTCTAGATGTAGTTTTGAACATGATTGTTTAAGTGTTGGGATTAAAGGAAACCGTGATGTCAGGTCACACGAAGGAAAAAAATTAAATAAAGATATCCCAATCGCTTTAACACATCAGCTAAATCAGAGAATCGTCAATTGATTTCTGCATTGACATGTAGAAATAAACTTGTGCTGGAGGTATATACATCTGTAAACTTGACCAGAAATACTGTAATAACTTGTGTTCATACTTTCTACGACAATAGGAAATTGCACTAAAATCACTTTTATTTCTGGTGTTTTAATGAATGACTTTTTAATTTCCAATTAACTTGTTAAACATTTGCACACGGAACTCAGAATTGATGATTTTCCAATTTTCGTCATTAGAGGCTCCAGAAAGTCAGGAGGTGCTGACCGAAGGTCATCACGAGTTCCGGTTTTTTTTTCAGCTTCCATCTGGGTGAGTCAGATGATTGTGGATCTGTATTCATAACTGTCATAGGAATATAATATTCGCATATATCATTATTTTTGTTCAAAATGATAATCGATTACGAAACAAATAAAATATATATAATTTTTTATGAAATATACACTTAAAATATTTTGACAGATATTGAATGTAACTAGTTACTGTAACTGTAACTAATAGATTATACATAGTATAAAACATACAATTTTTTAATTAGGTATTTATCTATTTTTTCCATGTACGTTTGTTGAAAATGAACATAATCGGCCCTAGTTGTTCTCAACTGATTGCTGTCATCGGTAATATGAATCGTATTGTCTAATACAAAACCCTAAATCTGTCTTTAGATGTAAAAGCCAGGTAGATTTGTCTCGTGAGTGAAAACTTTATCCAGTTGCAACATAACACGTCAGCTACACGTATAGTTGATCGAGTGCGCAGGTCACGTAAAGCATGAAGTTTGAAAATACCATGCGTATCGTGGTATTCCTAAAGTTAAAGACAGTCCCTCGGTCGTTCAGCGGTAAATTACAAACTTGCATCGCTAAACTCTGGGGGTCTATTTCTGCGGCGTATATGATTGATACTTCGCTTTAGATTTTCTCCCAAACATGTTAATTTTAAATGGAATAGATTAGCTGATCTTTATTTTATATAATAACATATTTTCTGTCACATTCGTCCCCCTACAGGAACAGCTGCAAGTCTTTGAATTTACAGCTAAATCAGTGGATAGAGTCCTCTTGGTGGACACAATAAACAGCCTGATGTGGCTTCGCAATAAGAAAAATGCACAAACCGTTACTTTAAAAAATATTTAATTTTGATTTTATTGTGATTAAACAGATCTTTACATAATGATTAAACAGAGCTTTACGTAATGATTAAACAGATCTTTACATAATGATTAAACAGATCTTTACATAATGATTAAACAGATCTTTACATAATGATTAAACAGAGCTTTACATAATGATTAAACAGAGCTTTACATAATGATGAAACAGATCTTTACATAATGATTAAACAGATCTTTACATAATGATTAAACAGAGCTTTACATAATGATTAAACAGATCTTTACATAATGATTAAACAGAGCTTTACATAATGATTAAACAGATCTTTACATAATGATTAAATAGAGCTTTACATAATGATTAAACAGAGCTTTACATAATGATTAAACAGAGCTTTACATAATGATTAAACAGAGCTTTACATAATGATTAAACAGAGCTTTACATAATGATTAAACAGATCTTTACATAATGATTAAACAGAGCTTTACATAATGATTAAACAGATCTTTACATAATGATTAAACAGATCTTTACATAATGATTAAACAGATCTTTACATAATGATTAAACAGATCTTTACATAATGATTAAACAGAGCTTTACATAATGATTAAACAGATCTTTACATAATGATTAAACAGAGCTTTACATAATGATTAAACAGATCTTTACATAATGATTAAACAGAGCTTTACATAATGATTAAACAGAGCTTTACATAATGATTAAACAGAGCTTTACATAATGATTAAACAGATTTTTACATAATGATTAAACAGAGCTTTACATAATGATTAAACAGATCTTTACATAATGATTAAACAGATCTTTACATAATGATTAAACAGATCTTTACATAATGATTAAACAGAGCTTTACATAATGATTAAACAGATCTTTACATAATGATTAAACAGAGCTTTACATAATGATTAAACAGATCTTTACATAATGATTAAACAGAGCTTTACATAATGATTAAACAGATCTTTACATAATGATTAAACAGATCTTTACATAATGATTAAACAGATCTTTACATAATGATTAAACAGATCCTTACATAATGATTAAACAGAGCTTTACATAATGATTAAACAGAGCTTTACATAATGATTAAACAGATCTTTACGTAATGATTAAACAGATCTTTACATAATGATTAAACAGATCTTTACATAATGATTAAACAGAGCTTTACATAATGATTAAACAGAGCTTTACATAATGATTAAACAGAGCTTTACGTAATGATTAAACAGATCTTTACATAATGATTAAACAGATCTTTACGTAAGCCCAAAATCCATAAAAAAGCAAAATTTCATGAACAGTTTCTCTGTTAAACTATTAAGAGGCCCGACATGGCCAAGCTTGTTGAGGTGTGTGACTCGTAATATGAAGGCCGTGGGTTCGCATCCCCTTCGCGCCAAAGATGCTCCACCTTTCATCCGTGGGGTTGTTATAATGTGACGGTCAATCCAACTATTCGTTGGTAAAATTGCAAATTAAAAAAAAAACAATATTTAGAAATTTTTATCACGGGTGGTTTAACCTCATTGTAGGTCTTAAAGTTTGAATACACTGTAAACACAGAATTGTAATTTATTTTTTCATTAAAGTGTAATTACTTGTTTTAAATTAGGGGGATTTCAACTTCATTTGAAGGCAAAAATGAAAGCATTAGATATTGGGTGAAAGCAGATATGGAGAAACCTTGGTCGTTCAATCACAAAACTAAGAAATATTTCACAGTGATCTGCCATATTGACATAAACAGGACTGAATATTTGGTAAGTTTTCAAACAGTAAATCATTTTTTAAAGTATTGTTTTTTTCTGTGTTGGTGTGGTAATTGTAATTTTACTATTGGCTGAAATATTTACGATTCACAGCGGTATTAGAGTCACTTATATTTTATTAATTAAAGACAAAATAACGTATCAGAAGGTTCAAGTAAAGTGCCTGCGTAATATACATTGGAATAAAGTTATTCATTCTCATCCCTTACGTATCAGAGAACACAGTGTAATATCTTATCTTTACAAAGTATACGAGCATCTCACTTACGTATCAGAGAACACAGTGTAATATCTTATCTTTACAAAGTATACGAGTATCTCACTTACGTATCAGAGGACACTGTAATATCTTATCTTTACAAAGTATACGAGTATCTCACTTACGTATCAGAGAACACAGTGTAATATCTTATCTTTACAAAGTATACGAGTATCTCACTTACGTATCAGAGGACACTGTGTAATATCTTATCTTTACAAAGTATAGGAGTATCTCACTGACATATTTTTCTGAAAACATTTTTTATGATTAGGCCATATTTAACTTTATAACAATAAAATTCAGGGTTCAACTCCTGTGGTTAGTACGACGCAGGTAGCCTGTTGTGGAGACTTTCTCTTAACAATAAACAAAGGTTAAACCTAAAACTGACAACAGGTGATACGCTTACGTGTATTATGTTATGTACGTAGATTACACGAAGTATGAGAAATCCTATACGTAGATGTCGTGCAATAGATATATATTATAAACATATATATTAAATGTCTACTTTTCTGTGTAAAATAAAGATAAATTATTTGAGAATGAAAATGTTCCTTAGCGTGCAAAAAGTCTATCACTTAGTTCTTAGCATCAAATGAAACATTTGATTTGTACATTGTTATACTGTATTGTTGTTTTGTTCTTAGATGAAAATGTTTGGTATCTGTGATTTGTAATAATACTCTAATAAAATACATATTTAGTTATAATTTTGTAGGTTTAAGAACCAGTAATAAATGTAGTGCCGCATCTTGTTTGTTATGTAACAATATTGTTAGTCACTGATTCCAACAAGTCCTCAACATTTATTAGTCAAAATGCAACAGCTTGTGACTTTGAGATGCCTCTTCTATTTTTATAGACTTGGAACCCTAATTTTGTCAAACTTTGTAGTATTTTATGGAAGGGCACTTTCTAAGACAATACAGAACTTCTGTGGAGGATGAAAGTGTGGTTGAAGTGAGGACTCCAGAGAATGGAGCAAGAAGTTTTGTTGTTTTTAAAGATACAAAACTTTTTCTGGCAATAGAGAGACTTATGCCTAAAATCACTATCAGTCTTCGGGATTGTGAAGTTGGTGGACGTCTCGCTGAGATATTTTGGCGCCCCTGACCAAATCTGTAATAGTTATTTTTCATGGTCTTGAGGTAGGTCAGCAGAGAAGAATCACAGTCGAGTAGCCTGCTTATTTTCAAATCCGAGTGTCACAAGGTCATACACTGGAAGAAGTTTGACATACTTGATTACAACATTGTCAGGTAACTTCTTGTTGATTTAGTACTTGATTACAACATTGTCAGGTGACTTCTTGTTGATTTAGTACTTGATTACAACATTGTCAGGTGACTTCTTGTTGATTTAGTACTTGATTACAACATTGTCAGGTGACATCTTGTTGATTTAGTACTTGATTACAACATTGTCAGGTGACTTCTTGTTGATTTAGTACTTGATTACAACATTGTCAGGCGACTTCTTGTTGATTTACTACTTGATTACAACATTGTCAGGTGACTTCTTGTTGATTAAGAGTCAGTCAGAAGCTCTTCAGGCTGGCACTGACGAAGTTCCAAAACCACAAAGTGGTCGAGGCTACAGTGAGAATAAACGGCAAGGTGTT